>JADKLZ010084329.1:6275702-6324150 GCA_021533235.1 Biomphalaria straminea
ATTGTAACAACAGTAGTATAGTAATAATAACAAACTCCCATATATGTCAATTACCAGCTGATGATAATGCTGTCAGTAAGGCCTTACTTGCTGCGCTAAATACAGATGATTCACCATCAAGGTATCTATCCATCTTATTGATTAGCCTTGGTCTTTTTTTCTTCTTCTTTTAACTAAGCGTAAGATTTAATAAATAAACAGAAATAAAGAAACTATTTCTACACACCTATAGGCTAGTCATTATATTGAAGTCAGAATAACTTTTTATTTCTATGCTTTTATCTTTTTTTCAGTCATGGCTATGCATTTTTAGCAGCATCTCAGCTGACTGGGGATATTAGCAAATTTGTTGATAATATTGAAGATGTAGTAGCCCAGGCAGATGAAGTAGATGACAAGTATTTACAAGTATGAGCATAATATTTCTTTTTTTATTATGGTTATGATAAGTAATGATTTTTTTAGAATACATTTCTTTTGTTTATTGGTGAACTGAGGTCAATGCTTTAATAATTATTTCTAAGACCTTTTGATATTTAAAAATTAAAATATTACTCTAAAGCTTTTATAAATATCTCAATGTGATAGTTAATTTTTTTTTTTTATTCCTAAAAAAACAACAAATATTTCCATTTTTTTAAAATGCTTCCAATCTTTTACATTTCTTGAGTATATTCACACTCATTCCACAAGCATATATTTTAATACTGGATAATCACAAATTTTTCACAGCACCAAAGAAAAATTAAAGTGGATAATACTTTTCAGTTGAATAGTGCACTTTTCTATATTGCAGATTTTCTTTACTTTGTTGTTGTTGGAACTGTTTTTCTGCATCATTATCTACATGCAGCAATTTAGTATGCCCTTTATCACACATGGTTGGCATCTCAAAAATACAAATAAATATTTGTAGAAATGTCCAGGAGCTTAACTATTCCCTGTTCATTTATTGGTTCAGCACTGTTTTTTTTTTTAACATTCCCTCTTTTTAAATCAGTATTGGTTTATATTCTTACAATGCATTTTGTTTTTCTTTTTAAATGTGCAGTTTGAAGGTGGTCTTTTTGCTACAGCTCTAGTTGTGGACAGTGCTTATAAATTGGCTGAGAAAAACAATAAAGCTCCAACAATAGCTCAGGTGGGCATTTTAGTACTTTATAGTTATTAATTTGTAATGTTCACATTTTTGTATTTTTAATTACATTTTTCTTTAAAAATTTTTGCAGGACAAAGTTCTGAAGTTTGCCAATTATTTCCTTAGCCGTAGACATGTTCATCAACTTAAATCAGCATACTATTTTCTCTCTGCTATCAAGACATTGACCACCAATAAAGTAATTCATTAAATCCAATTAATTTTTTTTTTTAATATATTTTTTAAGGCAGCATACTTAGCTTAAATTAAAATAGGTCTTGTATTTAAGCAAAACGTTGGGGGGGGGGGGCGAAGGTATTTATAAATGTGATTAGAGTAGTAGTGCATTACACTAATTCTGTATATTTATTTCCCTTTCAGTTCCATGTACCAGTTGCTGTTACTCTAGCTAGTCCAGTTGCTGTAACACAAACTGAGCCATCAGTCAGAGTATGTTTATCATTAATATTTGTATTAATATTTTCAGCTCAGTTACTTTGACATTAGTTGCCGAAATCATCAGCTTGCTAAAAATTCAATGTGTAAATAAAATATTAAAATTCTAACTTTTAATTATGTCACATTTATTTAATTTGTCTCTTTTATTTAGTAATGCATATTAAATTTTTCTTAGAAGCTTAATAATTTCAAGTGATGGAGTGGGCATTCCTTATGGACAGGGCTCTTAGCATAAATAAGAATTGTACAAATTATTAATGTAAAAAAAAAAAAAAACACTTTTTTTTGTAAATGTAGGTTCAAGTGACAGACCTTTTGGGTGGTAACCTCGGAGAAATGACTGTGACAGCCGACAGTGCCAGACATTTGGAAGATGGAGCAGTTGTTCTTAGCAAAAAGCAGTTCAGCCCTTCATCTGCAGACAAGTGAGTGCTCTTTTAAACTAATGAGTAATCCCTCTTTTTGTTAAAAAATTATTTTTTTTTGTTTCAAATCATTTCTTTCAAATAATCCTACTTTTGTTTTGTTATTAGATCAGTTTTTGAACTAAATTTCCTTGAAGCTAAGCCAGCAAAAGGTTTCTACAAGCTAACAATCAGTGTTGCCCCTAAAAAAGCTGATCCTAGACTTATTGGAACAACTGGTGCTGAAGTAAGCTTATTTTTTGTTGTGATTAATTGTATTAACCCAAATCAAATCATGGTGTAAATGGTTAATTGCACTTATGATACTCTGGTGAGAATGCAGTTTTTTAATTTATATTGAAATTGGTAGGCGTTGCTTGGGTGTGTGCAGCCAGTTGTCTGAAGAAATAATAATTCTCATAGTAATCAGACTATAAATGAGATCTTTCCAGTACAGAAATATTGGAGACATTTAGTAAATCTAGGATATGAAATGCACAGTATGAGTTAAATAAAGTAGTAGATTTTCTAAGAAACACCTGTCAAGCAATTAACTGAATTTCAAACTGAATTTTCTCATAACATGGTGCTGACTCTATAAATATACAATGTTATACTGACTTCTTAGTTTCACAATGTCATGGCGATTGTTCTCTAGCTACTTTGTGACTTGACTTTTAATCTTGTTCCAACTTCTGGTCATGTGATTAATAATGTTCATACTTTCATGCTGTTATCAGTTCACATTAAATACAATAAAGTACTACTAGGTTACTATGTGACGCATGGTTAGAAATTCAACATCAAAATACCCAGCAATGGGAGATTGAAAAATGAAAATGTTTTTAGTTGTGACTGTTATCTTGTTTTTAAAATATTAAGCAGCATCAATATTAATATAAAAATATTAAGAAAGCTAGTGTTTGAAAGTAATTGTCAAGTTGTCAAGAAAAAAAATATTTAAGAGTGATAAGATTGTCAAGAAGACTTTCTTTAAAGTTGAAAGTCAGAACTTTGATATTTTTTTTTTAGATATTAGATATTCTATCCCTGTAATGTTAATTGTTTTTGTTTTACTTAGGATTTAGTTTAAAAATGTGTCTGTATTTTAATTCTCTGAAAATAATACACTTTTGATTACAGAAAAAAGTATTGTTATTTTGTACTGGTATTTTAAAAAAATGCATTTAAACACACATTGTAAATTTACTTATATTCAGGTGGAAGTAAAAGTGACAACTAAAATTTCAATAGAGAATGTTGAAATAGGAGTTGCAGACAAAGACCAGGCCACAGCTGCTCGTACAACTAGGTCAGTCTCTTATCTTACAATACAAAGTTTGTCAGTCCTAGCAAACTCTTATGAAGTCTGGTTTTAAAATTTAAAAACAAATTGTTGTGTTTAACATAATCTCATAATGTTAACGATTGATAGTCTCATTTTGCTGTAATATTACTGATTCCTTGACAAGCTCCTATGCAAAATTCCCCATTATTGCTTTGCTTACTTCTATAGATTTCTATTTGGAGGGAGAGTTAACATTATTTTTTTTCAAAGTGAACTTTCCCTCAGGTAAATGGAAGAAGTCATTGGAGCAAAGTGGTGTTGGCTAAGTAAGGCCCTATGTAAAGTATGTCAAAAAAAGTTCTTAATTATTAACCATCCCTAAACTCATTTCCAGGCTAGTACATCCCAACAAAGCTGCTTCAGTTATTGAGGCAGACTATCACCAGAAAATTGTGATGAAGTTCCAGTTGAAGGACAAGGCCACAGGTCAACTCATGACTGCTCATCAGGCATTTGTTCGTCTGACCAACACTGAGACCAAGCAAGAAATTATTTTTGTCACTGAGGCGGATAACACTTTGACTAGCAAGTTTGATTTGGTCAGTTGAGCATTAAATGTCATTAGTTCTTTAGAGCAAGAGTAATTTTTTTGGGTACTATGCATGAAATAAATGTACTTTTTTCAGGCACAATTTATTACAATTAATAAATATATCCGTATATTCAAGATTAAATTGTGTTGTGTTTAAATTATGTTTTACAATCACAGCTCAATCTGGTTTAGGAATAAAACAAATATTGAAATACTTTTACAGGATGTTGGCAGCAGTGCTAAAGAGTTTGCCTCTGTGTCTGGTAAATACAACATGGAACTCATCATTGGTGATGCTGTTATTGAGAATCCATTTTCTTGGCTTGTTGTAAGTTGTTTTTTGCCTAAGCAACTTCACCTTTCTGCCAACATAATTAATTGTCCAATTTCCTAGAACATCCACCAAGTTCAAAGTTATAGTAGTTATAAGTTATTTGTATTTCTTACTTATTGGATCACATATTATGCTAGTTATAGTATTTACTTTTTCCATTTTTTTTTTACTTTGAAAATATTTGAATTCACACCACAAAAATTAGATATAATCATGTAAACCTGAATTTCTTTCCAGAATTAGTTTGATCAGTAAATAGCATACTTTTATCTCCTAGCAAATTATTATTCACACTGAACACTAGAAACTTACATTACTAGTCAAAAAGTCAATTTTTTAGTGTACAATTTGTTTTGTCTAGTTGTAATGATTTCTGCCCAAATATTAAATAAATATGGCAAGTTTTGAGTCTAGGGAAATGATTTAGATTTTAAAAATTTAGCAATGATAAATTAATTGTGTAGCATAAAAAATTACATTATAATTTTCTGTATTTTATTTGATGTTTTCACATCTAAGATTTGATGCATATGTAATGCCTTAATTTTGTATAGTGTCATTATTAAACAAAAATGTACAGATATAAATTATCTTTCAATTTTTAATTTAAAAAATAATGATTTTCCAAGTAGCCCTGTAAGCAAAAAAAATTGCCTGACCTGCATTTCATTTCACAGGGCACCTTTTATTATGTTGGTATGTTTAAGCTTGGTAAAGGATAATAAAATATATATATACATATATATATATATCGAAGAAACAAAAAAAAATAGTAAATTAGTTAATGAGCTATGGCTTTACCATCCAATGGTAGTGGCATTATATGTGATGTTTCTTTGTTTCCCAGGCTGATGTATCAATTACTTTCCCTGAATCTGGAGATGTCCCTGCAGACTCATCCAGTCAATATGCTAAGAAGCCAGAAATTAAGGTTAGGAGTTAGGATTATTAGGATTAGTTATTAAAAAGTAGTGAGATTCTTAATATAATTGTAGCATTCTGAAGGTTGATGTTTAAGTTGTTAAGCATTTTAAAAAAGACACAAAAAAAGTTTACATTTTTGGTCTCCATGAAGTATTTACTTTCACATTTACAGCACAAATTTAATGAACCAGAAAAGCGTCCACCAGCTACAGTGTCCATTGCATTCACAGCTTTAGTTTTGTTACCACTTCTGATTTTACTAGTCCTGGTAGGTTGATTCTATTTAAATAATACTCTGAAACACTACTTTGGTTTTTATTTCAATCTTGTCTAAAATTCAAGTATACAGTTTAAAAAGAAAAAAATGATTAAATTTTTTTTAACTTTGAGTTATAATTTTTGTTACAGTGGATAAGGATTGGAGTAAACATCTCCAACTTCCCCCTTTCTCTTAGTGCCGTAGGTTTCCATATTTGCCTTGGAGGTGAGCGTTTCAAATACCAATGTTGTAACCAAGCTATGTGGAACTATATTGATAGCATTAAGAATGATTGTCATAAAGTGTTTAATAGAGTGATAATACTTCTCAACTTGTTTATTTTTCAGCCATCTTTGGTCTGTATTACTGCTATTGGACTCAGCTGAACATGTTCCAGACACTTCGCTGGTTGGGTGTTATAGCTGTTCCAACATTTTTCTTTGGAAATCGTTTATTAAGTGCTTTAGCATCTAAAAGGTGAGCATTAACTTAGTCTCTTGTGCATGACTTACTGGAGGGTGATGTTTTGTGAATCTGTTGTAACATTCACTCGTAGTAAAGACTCTGAGGTTAAAATCTTTTTTTCAATTAGAGCTCTATTAGACTATTATTTTAAAACCTGTTTCTCACTAACATTGACTTGAACTTGCATTTGTTAGAAATAATAAAATAATTAATTCTTGAGTTGTATTTAGCAACCCCATTTTTATACTTTTACAATTGAATGCTTTAGCTACTAATACTAACTGATTACAGAGGATATAAGCTATTTTTTTTTTAAACTAAGAAATTTCAAATGCTTTAAATAATGTTCTTTAATCTGGACTCCTTTCAAGCTGCTTCATATATTACTTAATACTAATATTAATACAATATGTGAATTATTTTGTACATTATGACTAATATTTTAATCTTGATGTTTAAGTTTGATGATACATTTTTCGGGTTGAAATTATAATTTTCTAATGTGAAAATCGATTTATTAATAAAAACAAATATAATTTGAGACCTTATAAAACTCTGATGAACACCTTCTAAATCAAAACTTATTTGGTTCAGTCTACTTTAAAAAAAAATGTTTAGCCATGTTCTATGTTATCAAAGTGCTTTGCTCCCACATTATTTTTAACATGGCATTATACATAAAATTATTTTTGAATGTTTGATGAGCATTAGCATAGCTCCATAGAGTTAATATTTTTTCATTGTTGTTACAAAGCAAAATGGCTATTTCCATTAAAAAAAAAAATCAGAAATAAGTGTCTAGTATATACATAATTTAATGTAATGTTCCTCTTTCAGACCTTAGATCTATAAGGGTCATGTTTTTGTGGCCCACTGTCAATTTAGGGTGTTGTGGTCAGCACGCCAACTGCCTTTAATTTCTCCCAACTAATGTCATGTACCCATTGGAAATGGGTGGACTCAGAGGTTCCATGTACATCCCAAAATTAAAAATCCCAGTCTTCATAAAGATTTAAATCCAGGGCCCCTTGGTTTGAAAGCCAAACACTTTATCACCCAGTCACCACATCTCCAAATATATATATATAAATAAAATAAAAATATAAATGTCTTTGAAATGATAAAACTGCTAGTTTATTTCATGCTAGTTAAGAAATTGTTTAAACTGAGAGGTGATTAGAGGTTTGTGTGTGTTTATTTTAAATATAGTCATTGTTTACAATGCATCATCCAGTGAAGGTGTACTATATACTTATCCCCTACCCACAACTTCTTTGGCCTTACAATATAAACATTAAGAAAACACTACCAGTTTCTTTCTCGAAAACCTTCTTAATACATGCAATAGCTACATTATTTTTGACCCATTTAATCTTACGGCACGTCATATCTCAAGTTGACTTGATTTGCTAGTCTGCATCCAGGTTGGGATTCTGAAGTTATGCTGTAGTTTAAAATGGATTTTATATTTTATATTTACTCCTTAATTTTGTTTTATTGATTTTTAAGTTTTAGTTCTAGAGTTAAAATTAGAAAAAGGAAATAAACAGGAAAACTTGTAATCAAAGAACTGTGATTAGGTAGACTTTTGGAGGATGGGGGAAAACGGAGTTGTATGCTATTATTGAGCGGGTAAATGCTTTGATATCCAAGGACAGTACATTTCATATTTTTAGCCAAATGTTAGAATCTGGTGATGAGTCTGACAATGAAAACCATTTTTTTAAAATCCATTCATAATATTAGTTTTAGTTTCCATATTTTGTATTGTTTTGTCAGTCTGTGGCATGCATTTATTCTGTCTTCAAAGTTTGCTGATTAAAAAAAAAAAGAAGTACCGGCACATGAATGTAGTTCCTCTCATATTCTTTTAGCATTAAGCTATATTTCCTATGCAATTTTGTATGTGTGATAATCTCTAGATCTAGTACATTATCCTGACATTAAAGTTTAAAAGAATCTCCTACTCTTATTACTTTTGTATGTCAGGTTGAAGCTACCAGCCATTATCACCACTCATACCATAGTGGTCAAACCTGTAAATCAGTCAAACAAACATAAAAAAAAAGAAGGAGTGTAAGTTGAACTGTGCACATTCCTTCAAGAGATGTTTTCATTAGATGTTTTCATCAGTGTTCTGTTTTATTTTGTTTTATAATATTTAAAAAAATGTTTCTTGTTTTAATTCCTTTTCTTTCATTGTTTATAACGTTGTTGTTTTAGACAACCTTCAAAGAAAAAGAAGTAATGGTCGTAAGTGTTACTACAATATAAAAAAAAGGAAATAAAGGATAGGGTGGCTCTTTTTATACTACATAATGATGCTTTGCTATATGGCTTGTTATTTTACATTTTTTACAGATTCTGATATGAAATAATGAGTACTCCACCATGCCATGTTTTAATGCTATATAACTCTGCCTTGCTCTTGATTGGGATGCTTGCTTTTTCTTTTTAAATTATTCTTTTTTTAAAGTGATTGTGAAACATTATCATTTTTATCTAAATAATAATTTTATTATAGAAAAAGAATACAGATTTATTTTATGTGTGCAACCAATTTTAAGATGAACACCAAGTCCTAATTGTACTTCTTTAAATACACCCTAAACATACATATCTAAAAATCTAAGCAATGTAGCATTTACATTCTGATAATAGTCAGGGCTTAAAAATATAACTGACTGGTTTATCAGCGTGCTGTATTCTAAGGTTGTGCAATTAAACCCTAACCTTAGGTATGAATACAAAATATGCAGTCTACTAGAAACACACTACATTACACACTATGTGATTCATTTTAATGAGACCAGCTCTGCAAAGTTTAAAAATATTTTGTGTAGCTGTCAGTGCTATATAATTTTACTATCTCAACATTCAACATGGAAAAAAGTAAAGCCACTCCCTATAGAGAATATACAGAAAAGCTATTTGTTATGAGCTCTTGGAATGATTAGATACAAAATATTGTTTTAT
Source organism: Biomphalaria straminea (assembly GCA_021533235.1). NCBI lineage: Eukaryota > Metazoa > Mollusca > Gastropoda > Planorbidae > Biomphalaria > Biomphalaria straminea. Next base: position 6,284,542 of record JADKLZ010084329.1, read on the forward strand.
TTCATTTTTTTGTTTAAACTTTTGTATAAAGGACTTCATTAAGGGAATCATTTAAAATTAGATGCTCTATGGAGATTTTAGAAATCAAAGGATAGAATAGTGTAAAGCTAAGTGCTATGAAGCAACCAAGAAAGAATATGTTATATCAATATATATCTAGGTGAATAGGATCTTTGAGCATTTTATCATCACCCTTTGAATTATTTTATATTTTATGCAAATTTATATAGACACTTTTGATTTTTATGTTATCTTTCATATAATTTTATCTAAGAATCCATATTGATATCCCTTATGTTGCATGAATTTAAGATATTTTGTACCATTTTATCAATATTTGTACATACGTTTATACTATCATATTCCTACATACATTTTAAATATTTCTACCATAGATTCCAAGATGCTAAAAAATATTTAGGAAGAATTAGACTAATGTTACATTTAAATTATTTCTAAAAGCTTTTTGTTTATTTTTTTCCAGTGCAAAACATGCTTGACAAGTGAATTAATTCTATCATCAACATCACCAACAGATTTGTTTGCAGAGTGATTTAACACCTGACCTCATCTCATTGGTCCAATAGTTTCAGTTTGGATAGAATGTGGTTTAGTATAGTGTTAGTGAATCTGATAGTTATGTAGTATGTTGGAAATAAATTTTTTAATGCATACATATGTAAGGTAAATATATACTCAACATATACATATGTATATATATGTTGAGTATGTCATTACAGTGGTATTACATTATTATAGTTACCTGACTGATAATTTATATTTTTGGATGATCCGATAACTAGTTGGCTAAATGTTACCTATTTGACATCTGGTTTGTATAATCTTTATGAAAACTATTGCTGATACATATTTTTAATGATTTCATTTTATGTTTATTTTTTTATTAGTGATTTGCAATCTAAGTTACATTTACTTTTCAGTAATTAACAAAAATTGTGTGTGAGTGCGTGTTTAATAGAGTGAGACGAAATGGAGAAGTATTTCCAAAATGAAGACCTTGTTGAAAGTTTGCTCTGAGAAAAATAAAAGGCTGAGAGATGCTGTTATGTGAATGGAAACAATTGGTTCATAATGATCTTGAGGTTTCTGTTCAAGTAAATAGGACTGACTCTTGATACTTGCTCGAAAAATTGTTGTCAAGCCTCTTAGTCTTGTTATGCACAAAATATAAACCTGAGTCTGTGTTGCTGTTAGCAGTATAAGGGCATTTCATCACTCTGCAAATAAATTTCCATACTGTATAATTTAAATAATAATAGTAGAAAAAAAAAATGCAGTTATTTTGAATACATATATTTTGATCTGCACAGTACCAGATGTTGACAGCAGAGTTGTTTTATGTATGTGTGTGTATGTTGAAGTCTGAAGAATTAACTTTTTGTGATAATTCTGCAGGCTAGATGTATTTTTTAAACAATTGCTTGTTGTTTCTCCTCATATTAGTATGTTACGTTTCAATAAATGTATTTTATGTTATTTAAATAGAGCTCTTTGGTTGGTTATTTTAAATCATTAGGATTTGTTGTTTGGCCGTGTTAATTTATGTTTTTTAACATAAAATCTATTGCTTGGTCAAAGTTATTTCAAGGAAGATATGCAATGCAATACACAGAAAGAAAACTGAACGATTGTAAATTGTTATAGATACACTTTTAAAGTTATTACTTAGGTCAAATAATTAGTTACTAATTTTGGCACATCTCCATCATTTAGCCACCAAAATTAGTTGAAAGACCTAAGGGGCCATATTATTATTGATTGAGAGTTGAAGGGGAAAAAAGTTCAATTTTACTTTTCTAATGGGTGATTTTGTCAATGTGTCATGTCATTTCTAATAATATTCAATTCTGCAATTTGTTTTGTTCAGCTATTGTATTGACCATATAAACATCAGAAATTTTGCCTATTGGATGTCAAAAAAAACAACAACACACTTTTGACTCTCTATGTTCAAAAAGAAACGAAAAATCTTTCTGTAGAGATTTCAGCTAAGCCATTCTAGGGTAGCACAAATGATTAAAAATTCTTCTTTATAACTTCTTGTTTTTAAAGCCAATTAAGTAGAACCTTAAGAGTTAAGCTTTATTGTAATAAAATAGAGAAAAAGGACATTTAATGTAACCAAAAAAAAATAATTTTCTAACCAAATACTCAACATTAAAAGAAGAAAGCCAATATAGCACTACCAAATCAAGCAAAATATGAGATAGTTTACTCTTAACATAGGTTGTAAGAAGAAAATATTTTATTATTTGAATTTCAGCCGTTTCTTTAAATGATTACTTCCAGTTCCTAGGTCAAAGTAACTAGATCTAGGTTTTATTCTTGTCACTACCCTTACACACGTATCTTCATAACTTGATTTCATAAAATTACATTTTCTTGGCAAACAACAAAAACATGTCCACAGTCTGGGTTTCAAAAAGAGGAACTGTAAAAAAAATGAGTTGCAATATATCGTTGTAAGATCTTATCGAAAGAAACGTCTGTCAGATAAAAAAAAACATGATTGCGTACAGCAAACGTCTTAAAGTAGGTCACACAAAAGGCGTCACGATGATAGGCCCTATGCCTATGTCACTCGGAAGAAATTAGACCTGACATGAGAAGACAGATAGACTCTAGAATCGCTTTAGTGAAGAAGTGTTGAATTGTCAAATCCAATGGAGCCCAACCAGCACCTTTTGAGGTTAGCAGTGATATAAAGCAGGGATGTGTGCTCGCACCTACTCTGTTCTTCTGCATGTTCTTCTCCTGTCTGCTACATTGTGCTTACGACATCAACGAAGGTGTGTTTCTCCATAAAAGATCCCCTAGAAAACTATTCAATGTATCAAGGCTGCGGGCAAAAACCAAGGTTAGTAAGATACTTATCAGGGAACTCCTGTATGCTAATGATGCAGCTTTGTGGCTGACTCTGATATCCAGCATCGGACCCTGGTAGACAAACTATCTGCTGCTTGCCAGAAGTTCGGCTTAAATATTAGTCAAAGCAAGATTAAGATAATTGTCCAGAACACAAATACTGCACCTCAAGTAAACATTAATGGTCAACCACTAGAAATTGTGGTTCACTTTTGCTATCTTGGCTCCATCATATCCAACAATGCTCTACTGGATAAAGACATTAACAACAGGATAGCCAAAGCAATGGGTACCATGTCACGGTTGCAGAAAAGAGTGTGGGACAACAAATTGCTGACTAACAATACTAAAGCCTTAGTCTACCTGAATTGTGTGATGAGCATTTTGCTATACGGAAGTGAAACATGGTCAACCTTTGTCTTGTGAGCGAGGTGTGCAGATCGCTTTTTCTCGAAGAGCAGGTTGCCAGGACATCCGCTCTGTTATCAGCAGCAGACGCCTTGGCTGGCTTGGCCACGTTTGTAGAATGCCAGTAGGTCGACTACCACAAGATATACTGTATGGCGATCTTATTGAAGGCAGGAGAGCCGCTGGTCGCCCACTTTTATGCAAACGCGACATGAAGCTCTTCAAAATCGACACTGGGGAAAAGTAGCATTGGATATAGACAGACCCACATGGAGAGAGAGCATAAGACATGATAAGAGAAGGGTCTCGGATTGCAGATGCCATACAAAACAGAAGCAGAAAGAAGGGTGAAAATGCAATGGCGCCTGGTGATTACATATGCCCAACCTGCGATCTCAGCTGTGTATCAAGGATTAGCCTCTTTAGTTACACAAGAAGTTGCAAAGGGAAAAGATCGTCTCTCGAGACGTAAAATGCCACAATGGTTGAATGGTCTTCTTAAAAAAAAATTTCATATCGAACTTTATGCAGAAAGGCCCTACACTTTAAAGATGAAACGATGTAACTAGATTTAATAATTTAATTTTTGAACATTGGTAAAAAAAAAAAAAAAAAGAATCGAGTCCAATATTGGCTTGGCTTGTCCAAACAGGCTGCATGGTGCAGCCTTTGGAAAATGCTCCATGACTTTCCTATTCGGCACGCTACACCATGGTAGACATCCCCATGATTTGTTATGATGCTGCCAAGGTATGTGAACTTGTGAGAGAACTATAGATAGATATTAAAATCTTTATTATAAATATTATGGAAAAACTAAAAAAACAACAAAACAACTAAAATGTATATAATGTCTAGTAAAGAGAACTCCTTTTCTTTTCTATTAGATCTGCATCTAATGTAGATCTATACTATAATAGAATGTGTTTGTGTAGATCTAATCATCTATCATGTATGCCTTTATAACGTTTATAGAGTCTACCTACGTAGCTTATTTTTGTGTTACCGACTGTTACCGATACATTTATTATGATTTATTTTGAGTGGGGAAAAAAAAAAAGAATATTCTGTCCTTGAACTTGACCCCAAGGAAAGGTTATCACAATACTATAAAAATACCTGCTTGTAAACAGTACTTTGACTACGGCGTACAAGAGTACAGTATACGAATTTCTAGTTTAACCTTATAGATGTCCTTCTTTTGCACACAAACAATGAATGTCCTGGGACCTTTAAAATATGCTTTCAGGATTTCGGTAGTAAGAGTAGGTAGTAGTAAGTAGATCTATTCTAGATCTACTAGATGATAGATCTAGTCTAGCTTTATATTAGGCCTATCCTATTACTATTAAAAAGTATTATATTATTTATTTTATTAGACTTTATTAATATTAGTAGTAATAAATATAAGTATTATAAGTACTAAATTAGTACTGCCACTCAGACTCAGTGTGACTCAGGCTCAGGGCCCACTGGCACTGCCAGTGTTCTACTTACTACAGTCCACTGACAGTGACACTGATCTATCAAATCTATCTAGATTCTAGATGTAAAATTATAGTAGAATCTAGGTCTGTATCAGTTATCAGGCATATCTTGTCTATCCTCCTATTGGCTACTTCTCTATCTAGAATCTAGATTTATCATTTTTTGTCACTCCATAAGTTACATAACTGGCTTTGTCAACCTAGCTAATTTTGGACCCATTTAGAGCCTTAATTTGCTGCAGTATACTTTGGCACGGTAAGGTCTTAAGTCAAAATTGATAAAAAAAAAAAAAAAAGCAACATGACAGTATAAGTATTGTGACCAGCAAGAAGACATGCAGAATATTTATGGTCATCTAGATGTCTCAACACAGTGTTTGTGGGGGAGAGAATTTTTAACATTTGGTATAACCTGTTTCTTAAATAGTCATGCAAATTACTTGTACATTCTGCTGGAAAGTTAGGCTAGCTAGGAAGCAATAGTGTTTAAATTGTTTGTAAAAAAGTTTGTAAAATTTTTACATGTTTCGGATGTTACTTCTTAGTCGAAACCTCTTGCAGGATGATGGGGATGGGAGCGGACAGGGCCTTAACTCAGTACCATCGATAAGTCCAGTGCGCCAACCATACGACCAGGTGAACATTCGAAGCATGTAAATCAAAACCCATAATTTTTTTATTGAGAAACAGAATGATTGCCCAGAAAGGAAGAAGACAGAAATGGTACATGGTAGTTTGGTAGTTAAGTATTAATAAAAAAAACAAAAGTTTTTCGGTAAACTCTGTTTACAAAAATTGTTCTCCATTTATTTTTGTGAAAGATTAAAAGTTGTTTCAGTTTGGCATTTGAAATGTCTTTAGCCACAGATATTTAGATCATTGAGCACAACCCTGAAAAGAAAAGCTCCGCCAACAGATACTTCTTTAACAATCAAAAGTCAAGAAGGAGGCATAAGGACTATATGTTTAAATGATCCTAAAAAAAGGTTAATTTAATTTTACAATTATTTTTTTCAAAATACTTTTTAATGCTACATTACTTTAACACTTCTTATTTGAAGAAAATACATTTAATTTTGTGTGTATGTATACATATATTTGAATTATACATATTTTTTTTTAAAATTTACTTTCAGAAATGCCTTGTCTTTGGCTATGCTCCAATCTTTGTATGAGGATCTTAAAAATGATGAGGATAGCCTGAGGGTTATTATTATTAAAGCCACTGGTCCTGTGTTCAGTTCTGGACATGACTTAAAGGAACTGGTTGGTGATTGCTTAAAAATATTTTTTTTTACCTATCTTTCTGATTTTCACATAAAGATTATTAATATACATTGATAGGGTAGAACACAATGGTTGATATATCAACTCACTTTGTCTGTCTTACTGTCTTTCTCGCCAAAACTTTGTACACATTATTTCTCTGACACCCAATTCGGAGCAAACTGAAATTTAGCGCAATCATCTCTTCTACCTTACAACACAAAAATCAATTTAAAAAATTAACCAATTAGTTAATTAACTTTTGGTAATAAATTGTTGTGTTTGGTATCTCAAACAAGGGGAAGAAGTAGTACTCACTGAAGTGGTCTGAATTAGTCCCCTTTATATAAGTCTGTCTGTTAGGCTTAGTGAACACAAACATGAAATAGAAAAAACTAAACATTCTTTCATGTTCATAGACCTTTCCCTAGCAGAGTGGTTATCACATTGGCTATTACTATTGTAATATGTTTGTTTCTTTTTCCTAGACTGCTGAAAAAGGGTCAGAGTTTCATGAGAAAGTTTTCTCAGCTTGTACAGAAGTTATGAATTTGATTCAGGTAAATGTAAACTATTATATTCAAATATAAGTTTATAAGTTTTTATGAGAAGTTTGTCTAAAACTCTAAATCAGCTTAATAATTTTAATCATTTAATTTGTACAGGGTTTAAAGGTCATAATGTTGGCATAAGGTGCGTTGAGAACATGATAGATAAAAAAATCTAGTAAAAAATCAAAATAAATTAGTTTTGAACTGGTAGGTCTTAATGTACGCCATATGTGACTTGTGCTAGCTCCGTGGGAAGTGACTTTTAAACCTTTGTTACATGTACAGGAAAGGCCAGCAAAAGTAAGATTTTAGCTAACAAAACAGTACAACTGAGGGACACGACAGCACTGAATTGAGTAGCCAGAAGTGAGGGGATTGAGGGATCATTCAGCTGTGAGTTGACATAAAAAAAGTGGTATGAAATGACGGTCGGCTGTATGACACTACTCAATTCCTGAGTAACCATAGTTGGCAGAGAATCTGATCATCATTATCTCATAGTCTAGCATGACTAGTTCTGTCTCTGTGCTACGACATTTCTTATACACATATAATAGCGACAGTGCCACATGGGATTTAATCTGCCAAAAACTTTGTTAGGAAGGGAAGATTCATCATCTATTCCATGACTTTTGTACTAAGGTACAGTTCACGTAACCAATGTAACCAAATCCTTCCATTTTTCCCAGTCAACAGCTGTTCTTAGCAAGATATGAAGAGAGAGGCCAATCCATTCTTTTACATTGTCTAGCCAGCGTTTCTTTGGACAAACCTTTCTTTGTGCTCCCTCCACCTTACCTTGAAGGAGGATTTTAGATGGTGAGTCATGCCTTACTATATGGCGAAACCAGCTGAACTTTTGTCTCTTAAAAGTATTGAGGAGTTCCACCTTTTTCCAGCTGAGTAGTGGCTTGTAACAGTGCAAACTCAATTTGTCTTTTTATCCTGGTATCTGATACCTACAATTTTTCTGTAGCATTTACTCTCATAAACTGAATTTTTCTTACAGCCTCAGTTATCATTGTCCAACTTTCGCTACCATATAGATGTACAGAGACACTAACGAAGAATACAGGTTTAATTTTACTTGGAAGTGGATTATAGTCTCAGATTTTTCAGTTTTCTTTTGGTAGCAGATGCCAAGCTTAAGCGGGTTTTTGACCCAAGAAATTTAAAGGAGTCAACTTCTTTTAATGTTTGACCATTAGATAGTTACATCAGGTTTTCACCATTTGTTTTGTAACCAGAACATATTTTCTTGATTGAGGCATGTTTAATGACCACCATGTTATAATTGTTTCATTTCTGCAATAATTTTGAAGAAATTGGTTTATTTTCAAAGTAATGCTTTTTTTATGTTTAATGTTGAAACTTATAAATAACTTACTCATTTAGACAGGTTTGTTATTTATAACAGAGGAATTTTCATTTATATTTTCATAACAATATTCTTATGTGTTAATCTGTAGGATCTACCAGTCCCTGTGATTGCTCAGGTCAATGGTAAGTTTTTTTTATTTATTAGCAAAGGTTTCTCTTAAATGAATGAAAATAGAAATGAGTGAATTTCAATAGGAATATTTATTTAATGCTGAGTTGTAAAGTGTTTGGCTTCCAAATTGGGTCATGAGTCCAGATCCTGGCAAAAACTGGTATTTCTTAGGACACCTATGATGGATACCAGACATTAGTTTGGAAAAGTAAAAACAGTTGGGCATTTTGCTGGCCTCCTGACATCCTGCTTAACAATAGGTCATTAATACAGATTAGATTTACATCCTCTGCCTCATGGACCACAAAGTCTGAAAGGGGAATTCACTTTTCTTCTATTCAATTTGAAATTATAATCTTCGATTGAAGGCGTGGTGGCTGAGTGGTAAAGCTCTTGGCTTCTGAACCAGAGGTCCTGGGTTCAAATGTTGATGAAGACTGGGCTTTTTAATTTCGGGACCTTTGGGTGTCTCTGAATCCACACAGCTCTAATGGGTACCTGACATAAATTAGGGAGAAATAAAGGCGGTTGGTTGTGCTGGCCACATGACACCCTTGTTAACTATAGGCCACTGAAACAGATGGACTTTACATCATCTACAAGGTCTTAAAAGGTGAACTTTACTCTTTAATTCAATAATTGCAATACTTTATTTTATTGTCATGAACTTAATGTTCCATATTTATTTTAAAATATTGTAGGTCTTGCCACAGCTGCTGGATGTCAACTGGTCGCTGCATGTGATCTAGCTGTCGCCTCCCAGTCTTCTAAGTTTGCTACACCAGGGTAAATTAAGTGTCTGAATTTTGAGAGGGGGAGGGATGTGTCATTCATATTCTGCTCAGAAGCTTGTTCTTATATTTGATAAAAAAAAAAAGATAAAAATGTTGACATTGGGTATATGTGTGTGCTTTGCCACTGTTAAGAACTATACTTTCCACTGTAGTGTATTACTTATGTGATGTGAGAGTGTTATTGGAAGTCTTTTGTGAATATGGCCTATAGTGTCAGAGTGTTTAGTGTGTTATCTAGTTTATTATAACTAACAATAATGTTAGTATTACTATAAGTATTATATTTATTATTACTTACTTTTCATCTTTGATTTCCCCTAAATATATGTCATATACCTATAAGAAGGACTCTGAAAATGCTAACATTCAAAAGCTTAGCCTTCACCTGAACTCAAAAACCTGAGTTTCATAATCAAGTGCTTGACTGTCAGGCAACATCAGCTCTATTTTTACAATAATTATTTTTTTTTTTCTTATTAGTGTCAATGTTGGATTGTTTTGCACTACCCCAGGTGTAGCATTAAGCAGATCAGTTTGCAGCAAGCTGGCCTTAGAGATGCTGTTAACTGGGAATCCTATTTCAGCTACAGGTAAATTCTTCTGAACTAAAAGACGAACTTTGTTTGGTCTAACACTGTTAAAATGAAATTTTATTATTATTATTATTTTTTTGTGAATTTTTTGTTTCCCCCTAGTCTCAAACAAACTCAGTATTTGCAAAAAATCTTTAGATTGGTGTCTTTCCACAAAAAATGTGAAAATTTCTTTTTATAGAATGGGAGTTGCGGAGGCTGAGTGGTAGAGCGCTTGGCTTCTGAACTGGAGGTCTTGGGTTTGAATCTTGGTGAGAACTGGAATTTTTAATTTCTGGTACTTTAGGGCAATTCTGAGGCTGAAGGAACGAGGTACCAAGCACATGCGTATGACTACTAGAGAGAGACTCGCTTAGAACTGAGACATCTGGAGGAAGCTGGTTGGTGACCTTTGCTCCAGATGAGACCACAGACATAGAGAAAAGATGAGATAAAAATTTTGGGAACTATTTTTACCTACTTTTATTCATACTGATACCTAAAAAAAAAAACCCCACACAAATTAAATAAATAAATTTTAGCTTTACATTAGCAGTTACACCATGAAATTTTTTTTTATGCAGAAGCTTTATTACATGGTCTGATTAGCAAGGTAGTACCTGATGATCAAGTAGAAACAGAAGTAAGTAGTTTCTCATTCTAGGACAGTGGCATCACTTAATTATTAGTATCTGGAGGATCAAGGCAAGCTTGATTAATTGATTCTTTAGAAAGGGTGATGGAAGATATTTCTCTGATCTTGTAGCAATAAAGTAAAAAAAAGTAAAGTTCCCCTTCAGACCTTGTGATCTATAGGGCAGATGATGTAATGGTCATCTGATTCTGTGGCCCACGGTTAACAAGGGTGTCGTGCGGCCAGCACAACGACCAACCGCCTTTACTTTTCCCCAACTAGTGTCAGGTACCCATTAGAGCTGGGTAGACTCAGAAGGATCCCGAAATAAAAATCTTCACCAGGATTCGAACCCAGAACCCCCGGCCCAGAACCCAAGCACTTTACTGCTCAGCCACCGCACCTCCCTTTTAGCAATACCTAGTAAAAAAAAAATGAGAGGACAAAAAAGAGTAAACTGAAAACTGCTAGGGGTGACATGGTGGCTGAGTGGGAAGTGCTTGACTTCTGAGGGATCTTGGGTTCATATCTCAGTGAAGAATTGGGTTTTAATTTCAGGATTTTAGGGGTGCCCCTGAGTCCACCCAACTCTGATGGATAATTTAGTTGGAGAAGTAAAGTGGTTGGTCATTGTGCTTGCCACATCACACCCTTGTTAACAGTTAGCCTTAGAAACAGATGATCACAATTTGCCTTATAGATCGCATGGTCTGAAATTGGTACTTTACTTTTAAAAACTGCTAATGAACCGAAGCTTTACCTTTATGTTGTTAAGATTACTGTTCACACTGCAGGTTTGAAAGAAAGGCCATTAAGAAGCTAAACCAGTCTTAACTAGCTGTTAAAAAAAAAAGTCATTTCCTTTTGCAACTCTTGTTAGTTGGTTTTGTGTTTCACATTACCAATAACTCTTCCCTATCTAAATGACAAATTATTTTCTCCCTTTTTTCCCCTAATTATTTGAGTTTTTCTTTTTTATGTTTTTTTTTTTTTAAGAAATACAAAAATACATTTTCAGCTTCTTTTTTTGTTTTTGTAGACATTAAAGCTTGCCAAGAGAATTTGTGAAACCAGTAAAGAAGTTGTGGCCTTAGGAAAAAGAGCTTTCTATACACAGATATTAAAAGATACAAAAAATGCATACAGGTGAGCATAAATATCAGAAGTGGTTGAGCATAAACTCTGAAGTGGTTGAGCATAAAGCTCTAAGTGGGGAGAGCAAAAGGTGGATTGGGTTCAAATCTGGATTACTAATTTTTACTCCAGATAATTTCATGAGTTCATCTAAGTCTAAAAAATACCTAACATATTTAGTTTTCTGTGCTAGATGCAGAAATAAGTTACTTCTTACTATCTATATGGAGGCGTGGTGGCTGAGCGGTAAATGCTTGGTTTCTAAACCTGGGGTCCTGGGTTCGAATCCCGGTGAAGACTGGGATTTTTATTTTGAGATCCTTGGGCGCCTCTGAGTCCACCCAGCTTTAATGGGTACCTGACATTAGTTGGGAAAAAAAAAGGCGGTTGGTCATTGTGCTGGCCACATGACACCCTCGTCAAATGTAGGCCACAGAATCAGATGACCTTTACATCATTTGCCCTATAGACCACAAGGTCTGAAAGGGGAACGTTACATTTTTTTTTTTACTAGCTATATATTAAGATCTATATACATTTTGGATATTTAGAAATGAAGATTATTATATTGTAACCCAAAGCTCTTGCAGGACATGAGGGAATGGAAACAGGCAGATTTTGAACTCGGCACCATCATGACAAGAGTCAGACTGGCATATCACACCACCAGGCATCCATCTTCATCATTACCACGACATGAGTTTTGGATCTTGAAGCAAAACCTACTATTTTTTACATTGCATTATAATTGTATGCACTTAAATTGTTGATATTATGTCTTACATAAGCTGAACCATCTTGCTTTTGATTTACAGATATGCTGAGAGCGTCATGGTCAATAATTTAACACTTCAAGATGGAAATGAGGGAATCAAAGCTTTTATTGAAAAACGGAAACCTTCCTGGAAGAATTAGCAGACTTGCATGAGTTTGACATTAAAACTTTTACGTCATTCAAGAATTTTTTATAAGACAAAATTGAAAAATGAAATCTGAATTTTCAGCCTAAAATCAGTATTTTTGTGTATAAAATTTATATAAATGTGTAACATTTTGACATTTTGAGTTATTGTTATTGCTAAAGAAGAGTGAGTTATCTATATACTTGTTTTTGATCAATGATCATAACTGTTCATTCATTAGAAGCTTTGAGGCAGATAATAATTTCAATTTATTGTGTTATGATCTTGATCTCACTTGTCCCTTGACTTTTGTGGTAGTGGTGATGTGATAGTTTGCGTAACCAAATCCTTTCACTTGTCCCAGTCAGCAGCTATTCTTATCAGGATACCAAGAGAGAGGCTGATCCATTCTTTTACATTATTCAGCCAGCTTTTCTTTGACTGTACTTTGAATAAGGACTTTTGACTATGAGTCATGTCTTACAATATATCCAACCAGCTCAGCTTATATGTCTTCATATTCCTCCTTCTTTGCCAGCCAGAGTGTTGACTTTTACAAGTACAAACTCATTTGTCTTCTTTTCCTGGTTTCTGATACCCAGCATTTTCTTGTAGCATTTACTCTCAAAGGCTTGAATTCTATCAGCCTCTGCATTCAGTGTCCAACTTTAACAACTAAATAGGAGTGCATAATCATGAGCCAAAAAAAGAACTAGTTACATTTAGATAAAAATAGACAATGGTTTAGGTTATTTAGATACATTAGTTACACTAGACACTGGATGGTAAGTAAAAAAAAAAAGATATTTTTCTCATAACTGTACACTGTAGTTTCTCATAAGAGAAAAGAAACAATGTTCAATAAGAAGGTGTTTTGGCCATCCAGTAGCTGTTTTGAGCTCCAAGCAGTGAAACTTCTTGGATTGTATCACAACAGTGGTCTAGAGACTAGCTGAAGAAATACTTACACATCTTTTATGTTGTGACATTAAAATTTAAAACATGTTTTGAGAGTGTATTTAGTGTTTTTCTCATTCCTTATTTTAGCACCCAGCTTACTGTACCATCCTTTTTTCTAAGTTACAACATTTTTTGGGGGATAACTAGACATTATTGGTAAATGACTAAAGATTATATTATAATTCTTATAGAGTCAAGGTTTACCTCTAGTCACTGCATCATTAGAATGCTCCCTTGTAATATGTATTTTAACTCGGTACATTTCAACTTTCTTCTTTTATTCAGTGTAATTGTTATTGTCTTAGTAGTTCAAAGAATTTAAAATTTTTATTTAGTGTCACATTGACTTTAATTGATTAGTATGCATTCTTTTTTTGTCACATTTAATTTTTTTTTATTTTTTAGAAATCCGTAAGATTTGTGTTATGCTGCTTATAGGTAAACATCTAAGCTTTTCATATAGCCATACATTTGCAGTTTGCTTTATCCTTAGTTTGTGAACAAGAAATATTAGTTGTGTTTCATCTTAAGAAGGTTTACCATTCCTCTCACACAGTGTTGCTATTGTGCTTCAGTTTTTAATGCTGCACCAAATATTGCTTGTACAGGCACTGGTTTTATTAACAAATAGTATACAAATGTTTGGTTATATGAATTTCATTTTGTTGAATTGAGTTTTTAAGATTCCTCAGAGTGCTTTCCAAAAATATGCTTTCTATGTGACACTTCTGAACTTATAGTGTTAGTACTGAAAACAACACTGTCATTAAAAACTGTGACCTCATCAGTATTTTATTGATAAAAAATCCAGACAGCCTAATTTTCTTAAAAATCTAGGGTTTTGACATCCCATTAGATTTCTTCCTTATATCAGAGGCGGGTCCAATCAGTTTTACTTACATCTTTCAACATTATTCACTAAAAAGTATATCTGGCTAATTTAAGAGTTTTGTGATGGGGATGTCATGCAAAATAAAAGACGGGGAGCTCTTACTGTTCACAGTTAATGAATACATTAAGAAAGATAATTTTTATGTAAATTACTTTTCTGTTATTTATCCTACAGATGGTTGTTTCATATTTGTGATAGTTTTATTGTAATAATTAAAGATACAAACTCTTGTGACATTTGATGTTTCTAATATTTCTGGAAAATGTTAAAGGAGAATTTTTTGTTTGTGCCTTAGCTGTTGAGCAAATGTTTCAGCACATATCTTTGTTGACATGAATGAGGAATGTTGAATTGTGAATGTTATCAAATGTTCATGAGATGTTCATGTTATAAATGAATAAAAAAAGATAAGATATCAATTTTTAATGTTGCCTAAAATTTTCAATGACCTAAAGTTGAATTTTTTAAATACCTTTGAAAAGTTTTTTTTAACACAATTTTTTTAAAACAATAGCAGGTTTTTCTCTATCTGTTATACTTGTTCATATCTATTTGTGCTAATTTTTTTAAAACAATAGCAGGTTTTTCTCTATCTGTTATACTTGTTCATATCTATTTGTGCTATTTTTTTTAAAACAATAGCAGGTTTTTCTCTATCTGTTATACTTGTTCTTATCTATTTGTGCTAATGGTGCATTTTATTAAATTTTGCACATTTCAAAAAAAGGGAGATAAAAAAACACCAACTCACTAAAGTTAAATGAGTTTTCATTCAAACACAGAAGCCCTGAACTAAAATAATATTAACATAGTTGTTACTTATTTGTAAAAAAGGAATGCACCAAAATAAAGTTTTTTTTTATTTGTTTAAAATTTAAACAGTTCTATTCATACTTGTTACAATACAATTTTATTCTCTCTTGAAAGAGATAGGTAAAGTAAAATAAAGTGCTGCTTCGAGACCTTTTGATCTATAGGGCAGATAATGTAAAGCCAATCATTTCTATGGCCGACAGCCAGCACAACCATGAACTGCCTTTACTTTTCCCAAATTTTGTCAGATACCCATCAGAGTTGGGTGGACTCAAGGGTGTCTAAAAATCCTGAACTTCAAAATACAAATCTTCAATGAGATTTGAACCCAAGTCCCCAAGGTTTGGAAGCCAAGCACTTTACCACTCAGCCAATACAACCCCTCATATTGAAAGAGATACATGAAACTATTTTCATTATTTAATTTTAAATGTGTAGTTTATTACTCTTTTTTATATAGTTTAATACATTAACTATTGAATTTTAACATCTTTATATCAAGTGGTAATTATTTATCACAGATGGCTGCCTTCTCAAACATTTCTGTTGTAGATGTTTCACCAAGGTTTATTGCATTCCTTGTTTCAACTGGAGATACTGGAAGAATGTAAAAATAAAAGTATGCAATTACAATAGCATGACAGGTCAACATTAGCATACATTATCAAGTATGTACAAGGGCATAAAAGGTCATTGATATTGTTGTATAAGGGATACAAAATGATAGAGCCACACTATTTAGAAAATCAATTAGGAGAACCGATACTAATGAAGAGTTTTTACTGTATACTGCCAATGTCACTTTCCAAAATTTAAAATTAAAAAATGTACTTCTCAACCTTTACCACTTCTTGAGGGCCATGCTAAACAGAATATTTATGTGGTGAAACATGCCAGTCTACAAATCAGCAGTTCAGTAAAAAAAATTCTTATTAATACTTTTTTTTTAAACCACCAGAACAATAGAAATTTGTTTTTTTGAAAATAATTATTAGTTTTTTTCTCTTCAAATCCAAGTATATCAATCAAGAAATTAAATTGTCACTTTTGCCAATAACTATTAGCTCATCATCAGTTGGTGAAAAGTGTGAACTCAAACAGGCCAAGGAAATAGTTACTAAGTGAAGCTTTGGCTATTTACATTTTTTCTGCTGTTGATAGCTTGCTGTACCCACAATAACTCCATAGCCATTGTTCTCTTAAGTTGCAGTAGTTGGTCTTTGTCATCAGGAAGGTCGCTGATCATTGTCTCCCCTTAAATCAAATTTCAAAGACATAGTGATGGCAGTTAGGGTTATTTTCATGGAAAAACAATAAACTTGTATAATAATGAAAAAAAACATTTAATGAAATTGATATAACGAAATATATTTAGAGTATTAATTGAAGTTAACAGTTTAAAATTCAAAACACATGACCAGCCAGTTATCAGAGTTTAATATAGTTTAACACAGAATCATTTTCATTTTAATGATAAAAATTAGAAAGGTGAACTGATAAGAAAAATGAGATATTCTTGTAGGAAAAACTGTAGAAGACTAATCACTGTTATGTTTTTATTCATCTCTTTTTCTTATCAAATTTATTTATGATATATTAAAGTTACTATTATATTTTTAAATTTAGAAGTTTAAAAAATTATTGCTCTAAGTAAGTAATTAAAGCCCTACAGTAAAAGTCAGTTAAACTAATAATCTAAATGTTGAGTATTGGACCATGTGACTATATCTAGGTGACATGAATTAGGATTAAAAAGTCATCACAAAACACCTGATTCAACATAATCTGAAATCTCTTCTCCAAATAGTTTTCTTCTATGGCAATATTTTAGGGCCAGTATCTTGTTTGGCTATCTTGATAAATTATTCAACACAATAAACATCAATGCTATTGGAATGAGTTGGAAACACAAAGAGGACAGAAAAAAAAAAAGTATGAAAAGATGTTAAATGATGTATGCTCCATCCAGGAGTTGATGAAGTTCCAGTACATACATCTCATGTTTGCTAAAATGTTGCCAATGTACTTTCCAGATATATGATTGTCTATAAAATATTAAGAAACTGGAACAGACACAAAATAGAGCAGTGAGATTCATAACTAATGAATATTCACATTTCACTAGAGTAATACCTTTAGTAAAATCACTAAATTTAGAAAGCCTTCAGGATAGAAGACTCAAAAGTTAACTAGCAATTATACATAAAACACTGAACCATAATCTTCAAATACAAAAACAAAATCTAATAAAATACTCAGAAAGACACAAAGATAAAGGCATATTCTTCATTCATATGCTAGGACAAATTTGTACAAATGCCCCTTCTTTCCTAGTGCTATTAGAGCATGGAATGGGTTGCCTGAGCTAGCCAGGAAAACAGTGACTCAGCAGAATTTAGGTCATTGGTTAATATGCATGACTGAATGCATGACGCGTAGTATCACCTGTATTATATAAGATTTATAAGATTACAATAGAAGAGGTTTACATTATCGCCCATAGATCCCAAGGTCTAATATTCCTGAGTTAAACAATCAAGGAACAAGAAAGAAATATTCTATTTATCCAAAGATTAACAGTAAGAAACAAACTTACCAATGTTTTCGCTTTGCACAGTCTGATTAAAATATTTAATAGATTTATGCATAACATGACCATTTTGAGAAGGTGAATTAAATTTATGAACAGTGCTTAAAGTACCAGTAGCTTCATCATAGTCAGGTTTAAATAGCGCAGAGCTTTCTGAAGCAAATTGTTCTGGTATAGAAGAGTGTGAATAAATTTCTGTTTCCTTTAAGAGTTCATGAACATCTGGCTCAGCACTTTTATCAATTGAAGAATTACAACCAGCATCGCTCAAAGACCTGATTGATGTTTTGCTTTTCATACTAATTTCTGATTTCTCAGCCTCGTGCAAGGCATTTGTTTCATAAGCAACCAAATCGGAAGGGATCATTTCTGTCTGTACCAAAGTTGAAACAAGGCTAACTTTATTCAAAGTATTATCTTGATTACTGAATGGAAGATCTGTCCTTGCTGTTTGGTGTTCACATGTTAAGATAAATGAACCTGGACTGTTTTTGGAAGAATGAGATGTGGTTGAAGAATCTTTTGCTCCAGAGACAGATGTTGATGTGGTATTCATTTTTCTGACAGATGGATAGGTCAGAGTGTCTCTGGGCCAAATGACTTCAACTTCTGGGCCATCTAGTCCAAGGACTAAATCTTTATATGATTGTTTCATCTCCATAACAAGTTTTTTTACCAGCCATCTACGAACACATGACTGAAAAATATATAAAATGTACATTCATTTTCTTTCTTTCTTTTAAATTCTGAGACATAAAAATGATACATTCTTTAGATGATATATTTGCCATCTTTCTATTTTTCAATACAGATGAAGCATAAATTAAAGTAACAAAGAATTTTAAATTACAATAACTTGTAGCTGCTGTTATACCAACCAAAAATTAATTTTGTAACTTTGTATGTATACTTATATTCAGTGCTTTTATTGTAAAAAAAAAAATAGGTGCCAGTACTCAGTAATGGATTGCCTAACTTTTAACAACTAATAAATAAATAATCAACGTTGAAATACAAGAAAAGTAATAATTTTTTCCCCACATTGAAAAAGGTGACGGTAAGCCATACGGCGCATACCACCACCAAAAAAAGCAATGCTTATATTTATCTAATCTGTTTAGATTTAAAATGTTAAATGTTGATAGATATAATAATATATGTGTCTTGTTTTTTTTTTTTTTAAGTAGGCCCTATTGTGTTCTGCATTTCTTTTCATTGAAGTTCAGTGTAGCTGAAGTATAAACTGCCTGGCTTGGCTGCCTATCAAATGGGCTTGAGTTTGAATCCCAACTTAAGCTGAATTGTGTTTGCTGAGCACCTAAACTTTAAAAACTAGGCTAACAATTTGATACAATTGTAATTTGAGATAACAATGCTTCTGACTCTGTCAATGGAGAATCTGTTTCCCTCTTTTGACTTTTGTCCAATCATCTAGTGTTCCTTTTTTTATTACTAAAATTCACTGATCTTGATGAGTAACATGTTTTACATACATAAGTAGCCTTGATTTTGAACATATAAGAGCACCACTGATTATATTGGAGGTTGTAAGTATTATCTTTATTTTCTTTTATTTATATGATTTTAAGATCTATGTACAACAGGAACTAAACATCTTTTATGTATAATACATATTTTCCTATACCGTATTCAGCAGTGGCGTAGCAAGGGTGGGGGGAGAAGGGGGAGAATTTGAAAATCCCCCTTAAGTGGGGTCCCCAAATGAGTGTTTTTTACATTAAAAAATAAATATTATGCAAAACGTAGAGTCCCAAAAGAGGCCTTGGCCATGGCAAGCCCCCCCCCCCCCGGGCCCCCAAATGATGGACAATTCTTAAATATGCCCCTGGCATATTATTCCTATTCACGGCTATTGCTATACTACTGGTATAGTATGCCTGAAAATAGATCTACATAATTTGTAAGTGAGCTTGTGTGTTTTTAACCAGAAGATATGAAGGATTGAATTCCATGAATCATTGTAGTCAAAGATTGGGTAATTCTGATTGCAGTTTATAAAGTTTTAGTTTACACTTTATTTACAGACAAAAAGTTCAAAAGATTGAAGTAAAACTGACTGAGTACTAAGAGTAAAAAGACAGTGACAATCTACTAATGATGTCTAGTGTATAATGAGACACATGAGTCATGACTAATCACACATCAGATGATCAGTATGAGTATCATCATCATGATCATCAGTCTTACTCTTAGATAATAGATAGTTTATTTTTATTATAAAATAAATTATACTATTTCTTTTTATAGACTCTATTTAAAGAAAATTAGAAAAATTTTTGTTTTTTGTAATTTACTAATGATATTTTAAAATTTTAAGTTCATTTTGATTTGCCACTTATAAAGTAAAATTCCTCATTTGAAACTGTGCAATTTGATATATACTTTTGTATATGTATTCACAATAGTTTTTGAAATATTCACGTTAAAAAACATTTGCTTCACTTTTTTTTTTATTTCTCTATATAAAGTCCATCCGATGTCAGGACACTTCGGACAAACTTAAAATCACAATAACTTTTGAACCAATAATCATGCTAGCATCATAAATTTGGTGTTGTTAGAAAGCATTTTTCATCCTCTTTCATTCTATTACACATTTGTTAACATAGGATCAATTTAAATTTTTTGGTGCAACTACCTATGCTGATAGCCTATAGACTATAGTATAGTATAACTATACTTAGAAGTATATTATATTATACTTTATTATAGTTATAGTACTTATAACTTATTATACTAGATTTATAGATTAACTAAGTTTAAAGATTAACTAAGATTACAGACATTACTCAAAATTTTAGGCCAACACTCCAATCGTCTGGTAACCCTATGTTCATTAAGGTAATTAATTACGTATGCATTATTTACATTACCTGAATTTTTATTATTTTGTTCACTGACTTATTGTCACAATCAAGATTAGTCTCGTACGACGCCGCCATTTTATAACAATCTATTGTCGCTATAACGCTGAATTCAACCCACTTTATTATGGTCCAAGGGAAATATAAAAACGATAACTAGAATAGACTGTAGTTACGAAACCCGAAATACATACACAACTAAGTCAACTTGGACTAGCACACCACTTTGTTATTTAGATCTATTAGATTCTAATTAGATCTAGATCTAGTATAGATCTATATAGAATCTGTTAGGCCTATCATGAGATCTAGAGTATTGACTATAGTATATATGAATGATACTTTATCTAAGTCTAAGTATTAATCATTTGAATTATTAATTTTTTAATGTAAATCAAATGTCATGTGTAGTTAATTAAGTTAATAAGTTATTATTATTATTTATTAACTTTTATTAAGTTATATTTTTGTTTTTTATCTTTAAGCAGTTTAAGTAAACTTTACGCTTTTAACTTTAATAAAATTAAATAAGCTTTTTTATAGATCATAGAGTATAGACTATAGTATAATATATAGATCTAGTTGTATTCAGTATACTATATAGGCTTACTATCTATAGGATAGGCACCAACGAAATGAAATTTAATAAGAATGTATTGCTTGTTAATGATGTTAATTGTTTGATATCATGTTATGTATCTATAAATACTAGTCTATAACCTTGTGACTTGAAAATCTAGGCTGACTAATAAGTCAATTAGAAATTTTGGTCAAACTGTCCTTATATTTTTTTAAATACATTTTTTTCAGACACCAGATAGCCAACACAGAGGAACTATATATGTTAGTGCTTTATATAGGTTCAACAAAAGGAGCCTCTTTTAAAATTTTGGTGCGATGCATCCATCACTACGACTTGATAAAATATGCTTTCTTAAGCTAATGAAATGCTTATCTAAAGGAAGTTCAGAACTTTATAATGAAGTAAGGTATTTTTCAACAAATGTAACCAGATATAGTCTGCATCAGAATCTTCAGGTCAACTTAAATAACAGCTCACATTTTTATCATCAGAACCATATTTTGCAGAGCTGCATACCTCTTGATAAGCATTACTCAAATTATTTTATTATATGTATCAGAAACTTTTCAAGGATTTTACTGTTTGTCCCTTCCCATTATAATGCAAATGTTAGCTTTGTACGATGGTATAGAAGTCGAACTAGAGACATGCGACAGCAAGATAGTAATTCTATTGAGGCAGAGGAAGTAGACAACACCAGCAATGTGATGGACAGAATGACTCCAAATGAACTGTCTGATTTAAATATGAAACAAGGAGTTGTCAGTGTTCATGAAAAAGGTTTGAGGATTTTCAACTTTTGTATTTAAATTGCCATGTTAACTAGAGGTGAAACAGTTCACCATAGTTCAAAGTTAAAAAAAAAAATTTCTATGCAAATATTTTCAAATAAAAAAAAAAAAAGAGAGGCTTATTTGGAATAACCAAACATATGGGCTATATATTGAAATTTTAACATATATTATTTTGTGCACATCTTAATTTAAGCAATGCAATATAACGGTAGAAGTGTTTAATTATTTTTGTTTACAGGTATACAATTGTTATTATATTTATAGTGGTATAAAGTGTGTACTGCATCATACAAATGCTGTACTCTTTCTCCATAATATGAATGTCAGGGGATACTTACCCATTAGCAACAAGTATGTAGTGGAGTAGTGTGCCAAAACTGAGTATAACATTATGATGAGTTTTTGACTTATGACCACCTTATAGACAGCCTGAAGGGCATACAACATGACCAGGTTTATTTGTAGTATTGAGAAGTTTAATGCTGCACCTCTTTCAACACCTGTTACACCACTGTTATTGGAGAACATAATGAAGCTAGAACTAAATTTACTAAAAATTAAAGGTCACAATTTACTTTCAAAATAGTGGTATAATTGGTCAGTGTAAGAGGTATATTGGGTTAATAATAAGGCTTGTCTTTGAGTCTGAAGATTAATTAGAATTGCAGTATTTACCGTGGCTACACAGCCCCAGCTGTGACTTACATATTTTGCCACATCCAGGGCAAGCATAGCCAATGTTCGCTAATGGTCAATTAAGATTTTCTTTTTGCCATCAAATCAGATGACTTTTACATCTGCCCTATAGACCACAAGGTCTGAAAGGGGAACTTTACTTACTTTTTTTTTTACTTTCGCAGTCTGAGTCTGTCCTTGACAGCAGATCTTCTTTTGGTCTCAAATGTGTATCCCGCAGCCTTTGTGAGTGACCTCCCGCTGTCTCATTCTTAGGCCGCATGCAACCAGGTGCTCTTTTCAATGTCAGCTAAGGCAAGTTGGCGCCTAAGCTGGCCTTTAAAGTGTTTCTGTGGGGCACCTCTGTTACGTTAACCACCTTAAAGCTCACGTTCATCTCCCATACTGGATATGTGCCCTGCATAGTGTAACTGTCAGACCATAAGAAGTCCCTCTATACTGTCCATACCGGCGTTCACAAGGATATCGCTGTTTGTATTGTGGTTTTGCCACTGTATATCCTTGATGGAGTGCAAGCATATTCCTAGTTGTTTTCTATATAGTAGCCATGTCTCAGATCCATATAGAAGGGTTGAGAGAACCATTGCTTGGTAGACATTGATTTTTGTAGGCAGGCCAAGGGATTCATTCTGCCAAACTCTTGCCTGAAGGCGTCCAAAAGTGTTACTGGCCCTGGCCAGACGATTATCAATTTCTCTTAAATATGAAACATCATTTGATACTATACTACATAGATATATGAAGTGGTCTAACACGTTAAGGGGCTGTCCGTTCCCTAAGATCACCATTAATGTACAGCCCCTTATATTGGATTAAAGTAATCACAAAAGCTATACCTCAAGAGTCGAACATGACTGAATAATAATTATTATTTATATATAGATTATATATTAAAAAAATTGTATTGTACAGAATTTGTACTTTTATTTAAGGCATACAACTACATATAAGTACTGATGAAGTCCGAAATGTTGATGAATTTACTCTTCCTGAACTGTCAAGAACCTCAATGAGTCTTGTGCCTTATGTGAAGAGGTCACTAACTCTTCAGAAATTGGTTATGCTTGGTGTAGATTTGGACAAAGTTCAGAAGGTAAACAATTTCTTCTTTGCATTACCATTCTTTCTGACAGTTTTCAATAATGGACATTTCTTTTTCCATTTTTCTTGTTTTTTTAAAAGTGCTTTAAATGTCTTTTATAGTTATTTTTTTTTTATTTGAGTGAAGGAGTCCATGGATGCTGACTTGTTGGGGTTAATATGAGTGATAGATTCCAAGGGTGCTGACTTGTTTTAACAAAAGCAAAGTATCCTATGGTTGTTTACTTCTTTGAATAATATGAGTGATAGATGATATAAATGGCTAAGGGAGACAATTTGTTTGTGCAATATTAATGAGTATTAAACATGGTAGCTAACCCTTAAGAGGAAACATAGACAATGAAGCTCAAAAAAACTTGTAAGGATGATATGAATAATAATGTCCAATGGCTGATATGAGGAATGTATTGCTTAGAAATACTGGCCTCTCATTTTGTCAATTAAAGAGAGTTAAGAAGAAAATAAAACAGAAGCAATGAATACAAAATATGCTGGCAGTATTAGAAGAGAATAGTTGTTCAGGGAGAAAAAGTAAGGCAAAGAATCACACAAGAGGAATAGTTTAACATAAGTTTTGTGTACAAATATAAACAAATGTAAATAATTTAACCTTAAAAAGTAACCTTGTCTCACCAGTCAAGAAAGCGAGTTGCGTGATCTTTGTTTATAACAGCAGAAGTTCCACAGCATTTTGTTTACTGTGAAAGTTTATTTTTAGTAATATTGACTCATGTTCCAAGATGGGGTTAAAAAAAATGCTCAGAAAACTCCTTAGGATTCATTTAGAATAAATCTTGTTTTAGTGATTTAATTTATGAAATCTAGACACTTCCTGCTTCACATCTTATGGCACCATTAAATTCTTTTTTTGAAGTGTAGAAAATGCCTGTAGAAATGCCAAATATTTTGTTTTTAATCTTGGCATGCTTATTCTTCTTTTTTTTTTTTTGAAAGGTTAAAGAAGTTCCTGAGCTGTTGCTGAAGTCTGATTTTAAGAAAGACTTACTTCCACTGTTCAAGTTTTTGTCAAACATAAAAATTCCAGTGAAAGATATGGGGAAAATTTTTACAGAAAATCCATTGCTTTTTAAAGAAAATGTTCAAAATCTGGAGCTAAGAGTGGGGTAATCTAGTTTTTTCATTACTAGTTTTGTTATCATTTTAATAAGGTAATAACTTCTGACTGGTAAATTAATTTAAAAGGCAATAATCATACAGTTTTTTTTTGTTTTTAATGCAACATTAGAAGATTCAGAGCACAAGGTTTCTTTGGTGGGAGTAAATTGGGTTTTAGATTGATTCTTTCACATCAGTTGAAAGTAGTTAGATTTTCTGGCCAACTAATTCCAATTAGCCAGTGTACCAGATTGTTAGCGAAGGTCTGGATTTTTTTCATGTTTCTGACCTCCATGTCTCAGAACCATTTAGAACAGGGGTCTCAAACACGCGACCGCGGGCCGCATGTGGCCCGCGAGACTTTTTTGTGCGGCCCGCGACCACGTCCGCGAATAAGAAAAAATTAGATAAAATTAAAAATTAGATAAAATTTACAATGACCACATGTAAGCCATGAAATGATTTACAACTGCACAACCTGCACGACGTGTTTCAAGAGCTGGAAGCTTGTGTTGACAGGTTTGGGCTACCGGGGGAAAAACTTGTTTCAGTGGCTATGGACGGTGCACCAGCTATGTGTTCAGAGAAGGTTGGTGTTGTTGGATTAATGATAGAGAAACGGAATCAGCTCTGCTTGCCAGGACCTTTTGCGGCCATACACTGCATTCTGCACCAAGAAGCAGTGTGTGGCAAAAGTCTACAAATGAAGAACGTGATGGATGTTGTCGTGAAGACGGTGAACTTCTTACGTGAACGGGGTCTCAACCACAGACAGTTTGTGTCATTTCCAGCTGATTTAGAAACGGAATACGGAGAGTTGCTGTATCATGCGGAAGTCAAATGGTTGTGTCGTGGAAAAGTGCTGCAGAAATTTTTTGAGCTGAGACGGGAAATAGCATTGGTCATGGCAATGAAAGACAGAGACATACTTCACGCTCAGTCAACCAATGTTTTTGTTGGATCTTGCTTTTCTTACTGACATCACGCAACATCTCAATGCACTCAATTCACAACTACAGGGCACAAAGCAGCTGATTACTGTGATGTTTGACCGCATCAAATCATTCAGATACAAGCTGTGGGCCACTCAGCTGGCAGATGGAAACCTGGCTCATTTCTCTTTTTTACAGAGCATAACGGTTGAACCATAGCGCCTGAAAGACTACGTAGACATCTTCTCCAGACTATGTAGACATCTTCTCCAGACTACGTAGACATCCTCTCCAGACTATTGGAAGATTTTGAAATTCCCTTTCATCAATTGGCTGCTCTCGAACTACATCTTTTTTCATGTTGCCACTACGTTCGCAGTCCTGTTGGAACTACTGGACCTGCAGTGTGACACTGTTGTGAAGCAAAAATACGCTGATGTTGGCGCTCCACATTTCTATGAGAGAAGTTTTCAAACGTATTCTGCGCAGCTGCTAGAATTCTAGCGATGTTTGGGAGTACGTACATTTGCTAACAGTTTTTGTCCAGATTGAAGATAAAAAAACAGCATTACGATCAAGACTGATTAGCATCTCAGAGTAACATTGCGGCTTGCCACTGCACGCGACTTCAGGCCTAACGTCGATGGTCTGGTCTCTGCCAAACGCTTTCAGCTGAGTGGACAGAAACATGAGTGACGAGCCATCTGCAGTAGGCCTTAGTAATTATAGTTTTTTTTTTTTTTTTGGAAACTACAGTTTCTGCTTTTTTTATTAGTGACAGAGACAACGTCAACTTATTTTAGTAAACTAAACTGCCTGTGCATGTAATAAACTACACTAAATGTAATTAATAATTATAAAAACTTTATTTTTAGCATTTAACTGCAGTGACAGTAGTGTTCGTAAAATTTGATGTTGTGCGGCCCACTGACTGGTTGTTACTTTCCACTGCGGCCCACATGCTGATATGAGTTTGAGACCCCTGATTTAGAAGAATAGTATATTTTTAAACTAAACAATAATAATACTTACTAGTCGACCGGCGGCATAGCATACGCCGCTATATTCCATGGCAGGCCTTAGACACTGCAACATATGCGACCGCAGTGGGTCCCGCACTTTCATTGGACCCGTGCTAATTTTTTAGGTGTATAAATTATTAAATTAAACCATTTTATAACATATAACAGATTTCCCGCAGCCTCTTGATTTACCATGAGCCCCTGGAGATCTCCTGAAATGTTATTAAATATAGGCCTACGAAAAAGTCCTGGAAATCTCCGGAAATTATTAAAATCTTTTGTATTGTAAAAATAAAGTAAACAAAAAAAAATATGCTATGCTATTTTGTGAATGAAAATAGTGTGGATTGGATTTGGATACATGATTTTCCATTCACACCATGTTGCGCCATGGGATCTTCCCATTTACTTGGTATAAGTAAAGCGAATGCATGAATTCATGAATAACAAATTCTATGAATGGAGCTAAAAATAGCCAATTGACCTTAATTTACACCGATATTAAGAATTGCACTCATGTAACAATGCTTTAGAAAACAAATTTGAATATTAATTTGATTAAAATATGAAATGAATGGACTATAATTAGTAACCCTAACCCTAACCCTAAAGCATGAAACTATCTTTGTAAAGAGAAGTTCGATAATCTTAGAGTCGAATTCGAGTTTTAGATCTAGATCTAGATCTAGGAATAGAGAGATGAGTTACCTTTCGTAATCATGTCTAATGAACGAATGTGCGTAATTTGTGATATTAATTAAAGTACTTCTAAAGTGAAACCTGAGTGTATAGTCCATCTGTTTATTGTTGTTCTAGTTTCAATACTCTTACGACACAATAATCTGGAAATACTTTTAATATTATGACAAAAATTGAGAAGAAGAGAATTATATAAACACCACTTTCATTCACAAAATGGTGCGGATTGGGAGCCACCAATTTCCATTCACACTGCATGCTGCGCCATGGGATCTTCCCAATTACTTGTTGTATACTTGTTGTTGTGTGTTTGAACTTGTCTTTTGAGAAATATATATATAGATAATAATTAATAAATTATTAATAATAAATTATATTGATATTTCAGTTATATGATTCATAAAAAATTCAGCTTAAAGGATATTGCTTCAATGGCCATCAGATCTTCAATATTTCTTTTAATGGATCCCCATAAGCTGGATGAGAAACTTGGGTTTTTGCAAAATACTTTTCAATTGACAGGTAATCAACTTATAACAACAGCAAAGCAGTATTTTTTTGCTTTACAAAGCTTATATTAACTCACTCTGTGTGGTAAAAAGTGAGTACACATTATTTTTCTCACACCTTTTCTTGGATCAAGTTGAAACTTTAAACAATTAATTAACATATATAAGACATGAATCAATGAAAAAAAAATTTATTAACCAGTTAATTACTTCTAATTATTTTGTTTAGTAACGACACAGGAAATTAATCTTTCAGTATTCACAGATTTAGCTAAAACTGTAGGGTTTAATCCCCTTAAATGATTGTTAGAACCATATCTCCTTTACGCATTCTCCGATCAAGTTGATACTTTAAACAATTATTTATTGTACTCAACAAAACATCAATCAATAAAAAAAAATTAACCAATTAGTCAATTAATTATTGATAATTAATTATTTTGACATTGAAAAGGGGAATAATTTCTACACTATTGATATAATTGTAAGAACAGAGTTCTTCTCCTTAGATAAGCTTTGTTTTCTAAAAAAATAATTTTAAAAAATATTTTGCTTGTTTTTTATGTAAATTTTATGAATAAAAATGTACTAAATGTATCAGATTTTGTTTTTCCAAATTTTTTTCCCCATTAATAATTACTTACATTAGACTGTACTCAAAAGCTTTAATTAAATAAAAGGGCACCTATTCCATGGCTTATTCATATTAGCCTTTGCAATTATTTATACATCTTTAAAAAAATGTTTTAAATTTTAAAAAAAATCATTATTTGCAGGACAAGAAGTGAGGCATGTTGCAATGACTTATCCAAAAATATTACCATGGAGACAGGAATTGATAGCAGTAGGTATTCTTTAGATTGCAATATATAGTGTTTAGGAAAAGTTTTCTTTGAGACATAGTTGTACATGATGCAGTAGAAATAATGTTCAGCCCTTTATCTTATCTTATATAATACAGACGTGACTTCAAAAAAGAAGATGATTACGTCCTATGTGTCATGCATTTAGCCAATGATGAATCAGAGTTACATGTAAAAGCGGCTCAACTGCCAACTAACTGTACACATAAGAGCTAGGCTATTGAAAAGACACTTTAAAAATACTTACTAGCCATCAAGTGAAACACACACATTAAAACTTCAGACTAGCCATGAAGTGAAACAGAGCATTAGAGCTGCGTTGTTCAAGACATCTTAAAACTCCAAAATTGATAATCAAATGAAAAAGAATATTAGGTCTGGGTTGTTTTAAAAGACACTTTTAAACTCCAAACCAGCCATCAAGCCATCATTATTACTATAGCTTTTATATAGCGCTACTTTTATGTACTATGGTCCAATCTCATTTGTGGACCAGTGGGTGGGGAGGGGGTATCTTGGAGAAGGTTTATCCGTGCTGCCTTTAGGCGCTCAGTAAACACAACTCTGCTCGAGTCAGGTGTCGAACCTCGAGCTCCCTTCGTAGGTAGCCAAACCAAGCTCAAGCATACTTAGCCTCTCAACCACGCTTCCCATAACTTATTCTTTATACTCAATGAAAAGTAATCCCTCGAGAAAAGAAAGATATATAATATGCAGTATCACATATTTAAAAATAAATAATTCATGTTCTTGTCTTTTATTATATAGGATGTCAGGTTTCACATCAAAGAATTTATTGGATTTAGTGATTTTGAACTGAAAGAGATTATTCTCAAAGAACCCAGCCTATACATGAATAGTGAGTTCTTGAAAAGTTGAACCTTTTTTTTTTTATTCTTTAAAAAGCTTTATATGATCTTGTTGATAGTCTGTAAATGTCTTCAGCTGATATCTTATTAATGTTCTGTAAATGTCCTCATCTGATATCTTATTAGTGTTCTGTAAATATCCTGAGTTGATATCTTATTAGTGTTATGTAAATGTCCTCAGTTAATATCTTATTAGTGTTCTGTAAATGTCTTCAGTGGATATCTTGTTCTAATTACAGATAAGGATGCTATGGTCAAGAGGTTTGAGTATCTCCACAACACAATGCTGCTAGATCACCATCGGGTAGTGCAGTGGCCAGGCATTCTGTCGTCAAGGATGTTCATTATTAAGACTCGTCACATGTTTCTTCTCTCACTGGGCAGGGCTCAGTACGATCCATGCCAAGAGAATTACGTCTCTCTTAAGGCTTTAGTCACTGGCACTGACCAGGAGTTCTGTCAGAATGTGGCTAAATGTGATGTAAACAAATTCTATGATTTCTGTAAAACTATTTAATTAAAAAAAATACTGTTTGGTATTTGAAGTTCATTTTAATATGGTGTAAGGCATTGTGAATAGTTGTATACAAAAGGAATTTAAGAATATATGCAATACTTTTTTTTTTCTGATTGATTGAAAGTAAAAAATAATTGCTAGAAGCAATGCAAGTTAACAAACTAACAAGCAAAAGAAAAAAGAATATAAAAAAATTATCTAATGGAATGAACTGCTAATTACTGCCATTATCTTACGATGGCAAGAGCTTAGCTCCCTTTCTGCTAAATTAATTAAACTAATAGATTAACAAATTGGTTAATTTTTGGACCAGTTTGTGTATCGCCATCAATCATAAATAACTACAGAATTTCAAATTGATCTGACAATGGGCAGTGGTAAAAAATGTGATAAGATATAATAAGTGAAATGAATCCATATATGCATGCCATTTTAAGGCATTTACTCCCCTCATTTCGATATCAAACAAAGTAATTAATTACCAATAATTAATTAACATTGATTTTTTGATTAATTCATGTTTTCTTGGGTAAAATGATTACTTGTGGAAAGCTTCATCTTGATTGAGAATGGAAAGGGGCAGAAAAAACGTGAACACTTTTTAACAGACAGACAGAGTTGATGTAGGTTTGTAAAAAGTGTGTAATACTATTTAATTGGAATTTACATGCCATGAGAGGGCATGGTGGCCGAGTGGTACAGCTCCTGCCCTCTTGATTTGTCTTGGCCATGACACCCTCGTTAACCGTCAAATATCAATAGATAATGTTTTCATTTTCTGCCCGTAGGCAGATATGAAATGCAGAAGTTTATTTGGTTATGTATTTAATTAAATGGCTACATACGGAAATAAAATAAAGCAGGCTTTTTTAAAATAAGAAATTTAAAGAAGAAATTTAAGTTTTCATCTTTTAGCACCCTAGCGACAGAAAAATCTCATTGATAAGAAAATGAAGCTTCCTAAAGATCGTTACACAAAAGAAAAGCTAACATTGGAATATGTGCACAAGAAATATATAAGTAGCGGTAGCCTACAAAAAAAAGACACTTTAATCATGTTGACTTATGTATTATCTTTCAGAATGACTAACGGGAAAATCAAAAGGATATATCCCACATAAAGAAATTGGCCAGGAGCTTCTTCAGAAACGAGGGTTTGTCTTCACGTACGGTATAGGGGTTGTCTTCACGTACAAGGGTTGTCTTCACGTATAGGGGTTGTCTTCCAGTTCAAAGATTAAAGGAAGAGTGACGTACTTCACGTGGCTACACGCATCCGGTTCGGGTTCTTGGCAGTAGATTTCCTTTCGTTCTCAAATGTGTATCCTTCAACCTTTGTTTTCAATCTCCAGCTGTCTCGTTCTGAATCCGCGTGCTGCCAGGTGCTTTCTTCTCTCAGGTACAGCAACCTGGCGCCTAAGTTGATAGTGAAAGCGTATTCGGGGAGAAAGGGGGGGGGGCACCTCTGTTATGCAGACCACTTTTCAGTTCACCAAAAATGGATTGCCTTTTGCATACGGTCGCCACCCCCCACCGCTCAATCAAGATTTATGTCCTTCCCAGCGTAGCTGTCAGACAAATTATAGAAATTATGAGTAGACCAACATCAAATAAATGAAAGAAACCAACCCCTTTTGTTCTATAATTTTAGTTAATTCCCTTTTGTACAATTCAATCAATGCTATTTCAATATATATAAAAAGGCTTAGACTACTTTAATTTGTGTATTGTCTGATGTAGAGGGAATGATTCATTATAAATAAATACAAAAACAAAACAAAGCAACTTTTATTTCTACATTTCAGTAAATGCAATATAAAGACATTTTTTGTGTGTTCAATACTAAAAACAAAACGGCCGTACAATGGAAACACTTCTTTCTCTTAACTTTCCTGGTAGTCATGATGCCACTGACGCCTATTTGTGTTTCATTACATGCCAATTGAAAATATAAAGGTCGGTGATGGATCGAAGTCTCCCCGCATCAATGCGCTTTTAACAATTGCTTCGCCGGTAATAAAAACTCACCCTTGAAAACCTCACGAGCGAAGTGCGATCTATTAATAATTCTCGCATCATGGGCCAGAGACAATATCTTTAACTCCCTCAAGGCATTTTTTGTATATGTGTCTGTGTGTGTGTGTGTGTTTGTTTTAAAGGCATTTAGCACACAAATTACGCTATGCGGAGCTTCGAACTGTTTGACCTTAAGAGTTTCTAATTCACATTTACTTTTTCATGTCACCCACAGTTTCAAAGGCGTAGTCTGGAGGTTATAAAAGTACATTCTCTCTTCACATTAAATGGTCGTTTTGTTATAACTCCCCCCCCCCCTATTTAATAAGATCCTTTGAGTTCGCAAGGAAGTCTTTCCAGATCCACAGTTCTGGTGAGCAAACGGCTACTACGTCTTGTGACAAAAGATGAGCATATTTAAAGAATAAAACAAATTGACCCAGGGAACGTATCACGATAGGAAGAAAATCTCACATTTTTTTCTTAGTTACAGTTTCACATCGGCTGCTAAGAATGACGAATAAGATGATTTTTGCGCACGCATAGCGAGTAGACTGGTATGACAGATTAAAAACATAGCCAGTAGGCTGGTATCAGTGGTATGACATTAAAAGTACAGCCAGTAGACTGGTATGACCAGATTAAAAAACATAACCAGTAGGATGGTATCAGTGGTATGACATTAAAAGTAGAGCCAGTAGACTGGTATGACCAGATTAAAAAACATAACCAGTAGGCTGGTATCAGTGGTATGACATTAAAAGTACAGCTAGTAGACTGGTATGATAGATTAAAAACATGTCAATTTTTCTCAGTAAAAAGTCTTTAATTTATTTAAAAAAAATATTTTTTTCAGTAAAAGCACGGGATCCATCAGTTGTTAAGTTAAACATATCATGGAAAAACTACAGAAAATGTTTTTTTAGCCTCTGCATTATAATTGATAAGGATCAGCTGTTCCCATAATTTATGTAGATATTTAAAATTATTTGTTTTTAATGTATTAGAAATTTTTATATGTATAAGTTGTGGGCACTCCTGATTTATGTAGGTGTCCGAGGGCAGCATAAAACACTCCGGCGGGCCTGATATTGCCCGCAGTTCGTAGTTAGCCCACCCCTGCTGTAGATGATAAAATTAAAGAGTTTCCTTTTTTTGATCCTACATGCAGCCTAGGCAAGCTAGGCAGCCGTCTATAGCCTCCCATTGGTGGGGGCCTCGAATATAATTGTATATAATTTTTTTAAAATAGATAGCAAAACGTGTACCCTATGTTACTGTTGAAGTACACTAGGTTTCATAAAAATGTATAATTTTATTTTCTCGCTGTTTATTTATTTATTTTTTTTTAATTTCATTTGGGGTCACCATATTCAATTTGCATTGGGCCTCCAATTAGCTACGGCTGGCAGTGCAACATGCCTAAAAAAGTTTCTATCTACGTCTTCGCAACCCTAAGAATTACACATTTAAATTTACATTTTCAGAATCAAATGTGTAAATCGTGATATATTCACAGCGAATCCCCTTTCAATGACCGGTTATTAGAGTTAGGATCAACACTAAGCCAGGAAGATCATGGCACTCCAGTACGCAGGCCTGAGTCAAGTGTTGTACTTACATAATCAGTACGCCTCGGAAATGAAATCGTCTCTAGAGATAGGTTAGAACTGCATGAGTTGTAGAAGGAATCATTGCCAGTATTGTCAGCAGGTGAGAAGCAGTGGAGTTGTCTGTCAGGAGGAAATTGTGGAAATGGTCGTTCCTGTTAGTGGAAGACATTCCTAGAAGTTTATGTAGACAGGGAACGTACCATGGGCGGACTGGGTGTTAAAATCGGCACTGGAATTTCTATACACTCAGGCCCATAAATTGCATATCAAATAATGGGCATTCAATTATAGATATGCCTGACCAGTGACCACAAATCATTACATTAAGTTTGCGTATCAATAACTGTATACGTGCATACAGTGTATTTATTAGAAATATGGGCCTTATGTTGCTTTTTAATCGCTAAGTGTGTAGGCCATAAAAAGATAAAGCATACCAGTAGCACTGTCCACGGATGTAGGCTATTATATTATTTCGGAAAAATTGTTAGGCTACACCGTAGAGAGATTTCCTATAAACACGATGCTCAGAAGAGAGAATATTATTAAACAGTTAATTTAATACATAGTGGCATCCATGTGGCCCTTTCGGTGGCCCTACCAGCCCATTTAGGTATCGGCCCACAGGGCATTTGCCGAAATGCCCATATAGCCAGTCCGCCCCTGAGTCACGTACTGTGACCCTGTGTTAGTGGCAAGATTTTAGTTACAGACTAATAGAGATATAAAAAAAATAGCACTATACTTTTGGTAAACAACAAAAATAACCCACAATATTATGAATACAGCTGTAAATAGATTTCTATAGAGCAATTTTTGTTAAGGTTTTTTATTATCTTAGAAACATTAGATTCCACATTCGAAAATCATTCAAGCATTTCATAACGAATGCGGAATATAAAAAATAGATGCGCGCAATTTTAAATAGAGGTTGTCCTCTACATTGTTAAATACTCTTGTAAACCGTAGCTATAAAATATAAAGTATTTTGTTTAAAAAAATAAATGAATTGAAAGAACTACCTTCTTCACTTGGCTGTGTCAGAGAACGAACGTTGGATAACTATTGATACAAACAATTAAAGTGCCATTAGTTACAATTATTTGGAGCAGTTGTAAAATTTAATCTTTGTGCTAACGCAGCGGTTCTCAACCTTTTATGCTCGGCGACCCTTTCTTACAATCCTTCTATCTGCCGCGACCACCCTTCCCACACACACAAAAAGCAATAGAAGAATAGACATTAACATCCATATTTTTGATGGTCTTAGGCGACCCCTGGCAAATCGTCAATTGAGAACCCCTGTGCAAACGGAGGTTTTGAGACTAACTTTTAACAAAGGCTCTCTATCAACTCTGTCTAGTAAAAAATGTGAGCAGGTTATTGCTCCCACACCCATTATCGGATCAATTTGAAACTTTGTACAATTATTTTTTGTACTTGACAAAAACAAGAATCAATAAAAAAAAAAGAATTAACAAATAAGCTAATTATTTATTGGTAATTATTATTTTTTACTGAACACGGGAAAGAAATTGTATAGGACAGATATGGTGGTATAAGTTGAGTTACTCCCCGTTTGTTTTGAGAATTTTGGTTAAAATCATCTTCTTTTTTGACATAACATCTGTATTCTATAAGGTAAGATAAGAAAGTTTGAAACTAACAATAGATAGCTTAAAAAAACTTATATTTTCATAAGTACTTCGCTGGCACAATGGCTAGTGCGTAGGTTTGAGGAGGCTTGTTTTTTGTTTAACGCAATTTTCATGCTTTTAGATTTCTCAATACGCTATGATCTTATCACTTATCTTGAAAAAAAATCGTGTTCCAAATATAATAGCAGCGGATAAATAATTAATTGTATTACAGAGTTCTTGATTTTATTCAATTACTACTCACCTTTTCAAATTTTAAAAATTTTGTTGATATATTTATCTTACTCAATTTACTTTTCTAGGTGTACACACTATGCATTTCTTTCTCCAATTGATGACTTTTCTTTCTCGTACTTTCAATAAAATGTAACATTCTAAAGATAAGCTCACCACTACACTACAAATTAGGAATAGGTCATCAAATTTACCCTTTTTTCAATTCGTCAATATCATGACACGTACATCTAACGCAAGGCTACAAAAAATTAAGAAGTTGACTTAGGGGCTACATATGACGGATAGATCACAAACTGAGAACCGCTGTGGCCTAATGAAATATCCGACTCTAAAGCCGTTGACACGATTGATATAGCCTACCAATCCATCTTCGTCAGCTGAAGCCGCACTTATCTACCTCCCAGGGGAGGTCTAGAGAATTAAAAAATAAATTTAAGGGGCTTTAATTTAGGTCTTAGAGGTCAATTATTTTTAAGTCAAGCTTTAACAACAAGCACTATCGACGTCATCACGTTCGAACAATTAGCAGACGTAAGACCAGGAAGGGGAAGGAATCGATTCGAAAATTTCACAGCAATCAGCTCTGTGTCATATCACCACAGATTTAAAAAAAATAAAAAGATAGAAAATTTAATTTCATCATTTGAAAAAGTAAATCTCTCATTAAAAATACAAGATAAAATAAAATAAAATAAAAAGTTTTTTTTCTCTTTACATTTACATATTGATGCTACTTTTGGGATTGCCACCTGCTCTAATGTAGGCCTACATACATTGAGTAATCGCAAAGTGGTTGGCATTGACCTGATAAGTGAGAACTGAATAGGAACTACAAGCAAAATAAAAAGGGAAAAAACACAGAATCACTGACATACCTCTCAATACTGCATCAATAAACTTCCTTTTTCTAAATTAAACATAACAATGATCATTAGTTTATCAACTAGTTCTTTAATTTTGTTATTGATTCGTGTATTTTCATCGACTATGAATAATTATGCAAAATTTCCAATTTTGATACGAGAATGTGAAGTGGGGAAAAATGTTTACAAAACGCGAGGAATAACTCCACATATACAGCCAAATCTCATTTCACACATCTCAATAAGTAACATTTATTTTTGATACTAAGCAAAGTAATCAATTACCAATAATTAATACACTTTATAGTAAAGTTTTTGATTGACTAATGTTTTAAGATAAATAATTGTGTAAAGTTTCAACTTGATCCGAGAATGGGTGTAAGAAAAAAAGTAAAGTTCGCCTTTCAGACCTTGTGGCAGATGATTCTGTGCCCTACGGTTAACGAGGGTGACATGTGGCCATTACAACGACCAACCGCCTTTACTTTTCCCCAACTAATGTCAGGTACTCAGAGACGTCCGAAGATCCGAAATTAAAAAATCCCAGTCTTCACCAGGATTCGAACCCTGGACCCCACAATCCTGGCACTTGGCCAAGTTGATCACATTCCTGGCACTTGGCCAAGTTGATCACATTCCTGGCACTTGGCCAAGTTGATCACATTCCTGGCACTTGGCCAAGTTGATCACATTCCTGGCACTTGGTCAAGTTGATCATATTCCTGGCACTTGGCCAAGTTGATCACATTCCTGGCACTTGGCCAAGTTGATCACATTCCTGGCACTTGGCCAAGTATCCCACAAAGACAACATATCTTTTTTCAATAGCCTAAGCCAGTGATTCCTAATCTATGGCCAGCGGGCCATATTCGACCAGTGACTCAGTTAAGCCCTCAAAAAATCCGCCCGTAGTGCAGGCTGAAGCTGAAGAGACGCTTTTGTTTCATTGAACTGTACGATTTTTTTCTTTTGAAGTGTAGCGCCCCTTGACTCGCGTGTCAGAAATCGATAGAGCCTCTTGGAGGACAAATGATGGAGACTGTTAGACTAAACTTTATGCACTACGCAAGCCAAGAGTTGTCAGTAAGGCTTTACAACTATCGAATTAATTACATTGTTATTTAAACTATTATTCAAGACTTAAAATTATAATTATATTACTCTTCAATTCACGAGTTTTATCGGACAAAAAGAATAAATCCAGTAACTAAGCGTAACATTAAACACCTATTATTGATCGATATTCGAATTAACATAACAAAAATGATATAATAAGGTTACATATGCGGGCTGCATGCGCGATTGTAACCTAATTTCGGATTTTCCTTTGGGAATGAAGATTATTTCGTCCTAATCATAAATCCTAACTCCCTCAAGATGACGAGATGGTGGTAAGACGTCAGTTCGGTACTTATACCACACGACCCGGATTCGGCATAGGTGCGCGCCTCAGTCATGTCAATTTTTTTTTTTGCAACAACTTTTTGCTCTGTCGTTGAAAAAAAAACTATGTTAGAGGTGTGTTGGCTGAGTGGCAAAGCGATTGGCTTTAGAACCAAAGGGTCTTGAGATCGGATCTTGAATTTTGAATTTCGGGATTTTTAGCAGTCCATCCAACCATAATGTAAAGTTTCTCTTTCAGACCGCGCGGTCTATGAGCAGAAGATATTAAGGTCATCTTTTTTTTTTTGGCCAACGGTTAACGAGCAGGCTGTCACGTGGCCAGCATAGCGAGAGTGATTGGACCATAGCACACTGAGCATGTTATAAGCAGGAAAGTTGCGCTAAGTAAAAAAGGTTTATAAAAAAATGTTTCGTTGCACAGATTTATTAAATCTATAAAAATTAATTACATAATTGATTTAAAATAATTGATGCAATTTCACTCAATTAAGCTTCGTTTGTTTTTAAAGAATTAAAATAAATATTAATGTAGTTGTCTTTTGTGCACTCTTCGATGTATTCAAGCCAATCGATAAGGTCAGAATGAACTAACTATTTCTGGATTAAAAAAAAAATTCAGAGGACTTCAGTATCGATACTCGGTGATTCGTCTTCATTATTTCTGGATTGGACACGTTCTTTTCCTAAAATTTACTGCTGTTTTAACATCGATTTAAACATAGATAATGAGCATAAGCAGAGTGGTATCGATACCGAACTGGCTTTTGGAAGCATCAATAAAAAACTTGTGTCTGGATATTTTTTTAAAGCGCTTTTTAAAAATCTAAATCGATCTAGATCTTGAGTAGCCGACTAGAGTATCGCTCTTCAATTTTTCCTAAGTGCTGGGTTTATCAAGGAAGTGACTACTAGTATGAGTGAGTTAATTATGCAAAATTATAGTAGGTATAGTTATAATTACAATAGATTTTATTAATACTTTAAAACTAGAACTTACATGTTTTAACAATAAATGAGCCCAGGTTATTGAATGAATTGCAATTTAAAGTAAAAAAAAGGTAAAGTTTCCCTTTCAGACCTTGTGGTCTATAGGGCAAATGGTGTAAAGATCATATTGATTCTGTGGCCCATGGTTAACGAGGGTATCATGTGGCCAGCACAACGACCAACCACCTTTACTTTTCCCCAAGTAATGTCAGGTACCCATTAGAGCTTTATGGACTCAAGGGCGCCCGAAAATCCCGAAATAAAAATTCCAGTCTTCACCAGGATTCGAACCAGGGACCTCCATACGGAAGCTAAACGTTTTACCGCTCAGCCAACACGCCCTCTGAATTGTAATTTATATAGCTTTTAATGTTCTGTTTGTGTTAACTCAATAGAGAACAAGAACCATTGAAAACTTACATGGCAGGACATGGGCTAAAGTGTATCAATCTGCCAAACAATAATAATCATAACAACAGACATGTAAATCTAGATAGTATTTCTAGATTGGTCAAGCCTATCTTTTACTACTGCAAGAACTGTAACACCAAAGAATATTATTTATTATACATTTTCATACATGGTCTTGACTTACTTGACTTAATCCTGTGTACTCCCAGGGGAGCATAGGGCCGCAACCACACCTCTCCACCGAACTCGGTTCTGAGCAGCTTTCTTCATCTGCTCCCATGTCATTCCAGTACCCTCAGCTTCACTGATGACTGACCTCTTCCAGGTTTGCTTGGGTCTGCCCACTTTCCTCTTTCCTTGTGAATTCCAGTCAAGAGCCTGCTTTGCAACATTGGTAGCTGGTTTTCGCAGGGTGTGTCCTATCCAGCTCCATTTTCGTTTGGTAATGTCTTG
>JADKLZ010084329.1:6345924-6357588 GCA_021533235.1 Biomphalaria straminea
CTCTTACAGAACTAAAAGTACACAGTGAAAAGTACAATACAGCGGTGTCATTGAGAGAGGTCCAAGAGAACAACTCTTACAGAACTAAAAGTACACAGTGAAAAGTACAATACAGCGGTGGCATTGCGAGAGACCCTTCGTTGTAGTAGGTCTCAACACGGACCTACGACGTCTAAATCTGTGACGTGGCAACGAGCTATTGGTTCCCACAGCCCACAGGCTGTGACGTCACAGTGTTCAGCCTTCTATGACGATTGGTCTCGCATTGAGACATTTTATGATCGATACTAACCTCCCAATACTGTACACTCATGATAATATCACATAACAAGCAAAATATAGTTTAAAAAACTTAAAAAAAAAAGAAGTTTATCTATCGGGAATAATTACACATTTATAGCCATTATCTATCAATATCTTAAAATATATTATAAGACATATTCATCTTTCGCTAGCTAACATAATTAATTTATTACCCACAATTTAATTAACTAAATGTTTTTTTTGTGATTAATGTTTTGATAGGAACAATGAATAATTGTGTTAGAATATAATCTGAGCATGGGAGAAACAACGACTTTGCATCATTTGAAGACAGCATCCAGTCTCAAGAACTGTTTAATAAACAAGAAGTGATTAAAATATTCAAACAAGTAGACACCTCCAAAGCCTCGGGACCCGACAAATTAAGTGGCAAACTGGTAAAGCTATGTGCGGAACAACCGGCTTATATTTTTTGTGCTATCTTCAACAAGTCCTGGCAAACGCACAAAATACCTTCCATTTGGAAAACATCTGAAATAATTCCAGTACCCAAAAAGATTATTGCTTCCAACAACGATCTACGTCCCGTAGCACTTACATCAATTTTAATGAAATGCCTGGAAAAATGATTTTAAAACATCTACTGAAAGAAGTCGAAACACTCCTCGATCCGCACCAGTTCGCTTACAAACCGTCAAGAAGTTCAGAAGATGCAATACTATTTATGCTGAATTGTCTATAGTCCAGTGGTTCCCAAAGTGGTCCATATGGACCCCTAGGGGTCCACGAAGACTTCCAAGGGGTCCACGAAAGTGAAAAAAAGAATTGGGGGTCCATGACATGCAAATGGGGGTCCAGGAGAGTGGATCTCATTTAAGAAGGACTTGGATTAATATAAATCTCACATGTTAATGGAATCACTTATTATATCAAGCAAATATACATTGTTTATACTTTATTATAGCTAGGCCATTTAATTTTTATTGTATAACTGGAATGAAAAACATATTTTAAATTTTAATACCTGATTTAAATAGCTTAATTTGGTCTAGAGATAACTAATATTTAACATGGCTGAATCTAAATATAAAATAGACTGTGATGTTAATTTCTAAAAATGTTTCTTCTTTTCTCGTCGAACCTATATTGCCTAAGTGTCCTTTATTCAACAACATATTATGTAACGACACGATGAACCCACCTAAGCTGGAGGATAGTTGGAGACAGAGCCACCCTGATAAGATTTGAGAAACCATTGAACACTCCATGATACAGTTGAGAAAAGAACTACAATTGACAAAATATTTGTTTTCAAATTTTATGGAAAATATAATGGTTTGCTGTGTCTTAAAATATCTTGCAAAATTATGAAAACGACGTACAATTGGCGAAAAAAAAAAGAATGAATTAGCCAGCCGCTAAAGTTTTTAAATAATATTTAATAATATAAATAAACAAAATGTGTAATTTGAAATTGATGAATTTTCAAAAATTCAATATAACTTAAGCAGGGCCCAGCAGGGGTCCACGGAAAACCAGAAAACATGTCAAGGGGTCCACGAGACAAAAAAGTTTGGGAACCACTGGTCTATACCATCATCTTGATACTCAGAGACACTACGCCAGAGTATTATTCGTAGATTTTTCATCTGCATTCAACACCATCCAACCACATCGCATGATACAAAAACTATCTGAACTGAACGTTAGCAAAAACATACAAGCTTGGATCTTAAACTTTCTCATCAAACGCCCACAATATGTAAAAGTGAACGGGCATGTGTCAGGCACGAGAGAATTTAGCACTGGGGCGCCGCAGGGGTGCGTCCTGTCACCAGTATTGTATAACATATACACAAATGACATTCAGATCTTATCAGCTGACACTCCCATCATAAAATTCGCAGACGACACAGCAATCATTGGCCTTATTGCAGGTGACGAAAATATGTACCATTCAACAATTAACACCTTTTACCAATGGTGTATGAATAACTTTCTAATTTTTATTAAATGTTCAGAAAACTAAAGAAATGATTATTGATTTTAGGAGAAACAAAGACCATATTGCAGAAATTCAGATAGACAACCAAAACATAGAGCAAGTACAAGAATATAAATATCTAGGCACAACTATAAACAACAAACTGAAATGGAGTGAACACTGTCAAAATCTATACACGAAAATTAACCAGCGACTCTTCTATCTCAGAAAG
This sequence comes from Biomphalaria straminea, assembly GCA_021533235.1. Lineage (NCBI taxonomy): Eukaryota > Metazoa > Mollusca > Gastropoda > Planorbidae > Biomphalaria > Biomphalaria straminea. The sequence continues at coordinate 6,348,405 of JADKLZ010084329.1, forward strand.
CTAAGAAAATTTAACATAGACAAAACGATAATCAAACTATTCTACACACAACCATTAGCAGTCTTATTAACTTTGCCTTCACCTGCTGGTACGGGATTACTTCACTAGCACAAAGACTTAAAATAAATAGACTAATTAAAAAAGCATCGTATATTACTCCAGCACAGCTACCATCTCTTGAAGAGCTTTTCCAGAAAGATGCATTTCCAAATCACTCACGATTCTTAAAGACAACCTGCACCCATTAAACCACTGTTACATAAGATCTGAACGAAGTTGTCGCCTCCTTTCCATTAAGACTAAAACTGAAAGATTTAAAAACTCCTTTGTCCCACTTTCGATCAGAGTGTTACGAGATCAGCTGTCATCGAGAAGTACATAGAAGTCAAATTCATAAAGCGCTGGTTGTGAATGTGTATGTGTGTTTGTATGTGAATGTTGTTCGAATTTTTCATTAACATTGTTTTTGTACAGTAGTTACGCTGAGGCTGTCAATTGTAATCAAACTGAATTTCCATTAGATTGGATCAATAAAATTATCTTATCTTATCTTATCTTATCAAACAGACAGACAAAGGAGTTGATATAAGCTTTGTAACAATAAGTACCAAATATACATAACATATACACATGCATATAAACATATACAAAATACATGCATCATAATTATATTCAAACAATTTTGAATTATAGTCACAATATTCTGAAGCACTTGTTTGTCAAGAGATGGATATCTCCTTTCACACAAAAAACGACGAAAAGGGTAGCAGCAGGCCCCACATGGTGATCCTGGAGTTCATGAAATTCGTCAAATAAAAGTCAAAACCCTTAAAAGTGTGAGTATGGTTATACACGAAATAATAAATTTGAGAATAACAATTACATTTTATTATGAGGAAATGTTTTTAAAAAAACAAAGTTTATGTAATGTTACCCTAAAAGTGGAACTCGTGGTATAGAAGATAAAGATTTTTACGACAGAGCTTATGCTCCCAAACAGAAAAGTAAATGAAAATACAACATTTACAAGAGGCCCATAGGCCCCGTAGATCCTATACTCTTTGACAAAGTCAGTGGTCATGGAGGCCGTAACAGCAGGTATGTGACAGATTGAGGTGAGGGCTGCCAAAGTGATGACCATTTTCTTGGCTTTGGCGTCTTTGTTGACGAAGATATTCTTTTTGAGAACGATGGCTGAAGATTTACTGAGTCTCCAGTTGGACTGGCGCTTGAGCTGTAGAATGAGGAGAAAGTTGAACATAATGATTAGACATAAGCTGAATAGCTCCAGGAGGGCATGAAACGCGAAGCTGATGTCTTCCATTTCTTGTTTGTTGCTTTTAAAGTAAACACTGTAGAGAGTCGCGTTAAATTCTGGCCAGAATCTCCAGTCCAAATAGGAAGAAATGTAGATTGGAATGAGTGTCAATACATTGGAGATCACTATGACTATCAATACGGCTGTGGTTTTCTTGTACGTGATCAGTTTCTTTACGTGGAGTGGAGCCGCCACGCTCAGATATCTTTCTATCGTCAAGTAAGCCGTGATGAAGAGAGAGACTCGCTCTGTCAGCGCTATCGGCCAGGCAGCGGTCAGATAGTAGGCGTCGAGGACAGGGAAGACGTGAAAGAGTTTGAACACGGCGTTTAACACTGAGATGTTCATCCAGACGTAGAACAAACACTTGATAAAGTCAACGAGGGACAGCGCCACAAAGCTGACATTAATGGAGCTCTTCAGTCCTTGCTTGGCGAATACTATAATGCTCACCATGTCACCACCAAGTTCAAAGAGACACAGCAAGGATGATAACACTGTGTGATTAATAAATAAAATATATTTTACCTTTAAACTGTCTATTAATTGAGAACTGATTGATGATATCGTGGTGTTTATAATTATCCTTTCTGGCATTCTTTTAAACTATTCTTTGATTAGAACTTTTTAAATTAAATTTAATTTTAAATGTAATACCTATTCTCTGAGTATTATTGTTTTAATCTTGAATAAAATAATAACATTAACAACCTGCAGAGTTTACACACAGACCATATATGAAATATTCTAACAATATAAAGGGAATAAAGGTTTAGTTTGTGTATAGAGTTTTCTTTCAAACATAAACGCGTTTTCTTTGTATATTAAGATATGTTATTCATGTTAGAAATATTTATTTGCTAGTTCTCATAGCTTAATTGTCTTTTCTTTCATTCAAGAAGTCTGCATTGGTTGACACCAAAAGCCTTTTTTGTTCCACAGAAACGGGTGTTGCCAAAAAGAAATCTCGACAGATATTTATAGTTTAGAAGATTATATGTAGCCTCAGTAAATATCATATTTCTCACAATAGAATGAAACAAACGTATTTTAATTTGCAATTTATAGAGTAATGATAAACTCAGTAAACAGCATGTGTACTTTATTAAACATTTCAGAGCCTTTAATTTTGAGCGTTGACATTTAAAAAACAAACAAACAGCATTGCAGTCAATATTACAGGGAGAGAATCAAAAGTTCTGGAACATCTTATTATGATAAATCTACTTCCGATAATCATTTTTTGGTCTACAAAAACGACTTCTAGAACTTCATGTTTTTTAAACATGGAAAATGGCGGGAGGGGGGGGGTAGAGGAATTAGAGCAGAAAAAAAAGTTTAGTCGAATGAGAGAAGGGATGGGGGGAGATAATGTTTGCTATTGAGTGAAATAATCAGTATTGTTTACTTGATAAAGTACTTGTGTATGTGTGTGTGCAACTTTTACAGACATCTTACTTTTTTTTTCTTGTCTCTTTATTTTTCTGTATTGATTACTAGGAGCGTGTCAGATACTATAAAGTAGGTCACGGGGAGTGAAGGAGACTGAGGGGGGACTAGCGCCCCACCCCCTCTCACTTCTGTTAACACTCTGGTCTGGTTCGGTTTAAAAAAATGAATGTACAAATTATCAGGTGGCTTAAGGATTTGAACTCACTTCTAGAGAGAGATTGACGCATGAGGCGATCACCTTTGATCGTTAGGCCACGCTTCAGTTCCGGTGAGCAATAGAAGGACGTTATTGGCTTGCATTTCTAAATTTGCTGTAGTGAACTTTATACCGCTGGGCAGGGCCGCCGCGAGTGTTGTGGCCGCCTGCGTGCGAAAACAGAAAGTACCGTACCTATGTTTTGTTTTTTAATATTGTAGATAGATAAAGTATGTAAAACTGCGTGTGTAAACAGATGAACAGTTATTGCTAACATTTATCTCAATATAAGTTTTCGCAGTATAAATTGCAAAAAAAAATACATTTTTATAAAAATTTTCTTCAAAAAAACATCAACAAAAAACAGATTATTTACTGATTAGTACGTTAGTTTCGGTGCTATTGGTGATAGTCTTTCTAGTGACATTGTTAATCTTGGGTAACTTTTAACCGCTTAATTTAAAAATAATGACCATTCGCTGCTAACCACTGACACTGGTACAATTAGAACAAATTCGCAGTACAATTATTAAATTTGAGCTGATAAATTCTTTCAACGGGACACATTTCAGATTTCAAATAGATTTCTATTTCTCTTAATTCTTCAGAAAGTTCTTTCCATTTATATTTGATTAGTATTTTATATGCTTGTATATTTTGACTGCACAATTGGAACATGTTTATGCAAATCTTCTTTGCTCATATTTTTAACTGAACTAATTTTTAATACATTTTTTTAAATGACTGTAGGTTATTTGCTGTGTATTTTTTAAAGTATGGGGAAGAATAAGATGATTTTAAAATTTGTTTTTATGTTCATTAACATGTTTATCATTATAGTAATGAATCAGACTGTCTTTAGTATTCCATGGCGTGAACAAAACCGAATGACGGACTTGGACTTCGTCAATGATGTTGCTCTAATCGGGGCTACAAATAAAGGCATAAAAGAAATGACGGAGAGCCTAGATAGAGAGGCATCCAAAATTGGCCTCCGCATAAACTTGGATAAGACAAAAATTTTGCTAGAGGGATATAAGACAAAGAGTGCCCCCGTCAGACTTGATGAGTCAAAGCTTGAAAAGCTGGACACGTTCACATACCTTGGCAGCATCATAACAAACGATGGGGATGCTTACCATGATGTAGAGTGCCGAATAGGAAAGGTAGGTAGCACTTTCCAAAGGCTGGAGCCTATTTGGGCAAGCCAAGCCATTGGGCTTGAGACCAAAATACACCTTCCCAACACAATCGTCATTCCAACTGCAACATATGTGCATGTCAGACATGTAAGTCATTTGTCAAAATTGAGAAATGGCTAAGTGTGTCTCAACAAAAATAGCTGAGATGGATTTTGGGAGTCAGTTATACAGATCGGGTCTCAAACAAGGAAATCCTTTGCCGAACTGGGAGTCGAACACTTAGTGATGTTGTGACAGAGAGTTGCATGAGGTTTGCGGGACATGTACGAGGAAAGCGCAAACAGGGACGCCCTCTTATTACTTAGCACCACACTTTCAAAGAGGACCTCAGAACAGTGGACACATGTGGGAGGAGGCTTCAGACACCACCCGTGATAGATCTTTGTGGAGACAGATTGCCGCCTAATGCGCCGACCTAAGTAAGTACGTACATTATAGTCATAAAAGGAATTTTCTTTGAATGCGAAGAGGAGGAGAGCAGAAGGTAACCAAGGAAACCAAGTTCCGGCCTGCAAATTTGTTTTCGCCACAACTGATACAACCAAAGTTTGCAGGAGTTCGTTTATGTTTGAATTTGGTCGTCTGCACCTGTTTTCGTCAAGTGCTTCTCTTTTGGTCTAAAATACGTGTCTCTCGATATGCTAGTGAGGGAAAAATCGTTCCTGAGTCGGTCCTTGTAGCTCTTCCTGGGAATACCTCTTTAATAAATCTTCTTTTATTAAACTCGCCGAAAAAATCGCCTTTTCCTTTCGATCAAACCCCATATTTGGAAGGTGTCCGACCTAATCCAGCTGACAAATGGTAAATAGTGCTTCTAGCCACTACTCAGCCTTCCAGCCGAAGATGTTTATTTGTAAGGAAGTCTTGAGAGTCTATGTTCATTACGGAAAAAGTAAAAAAAAAAGTTCCCCTTTCAGACCTTGTGGTCTATAGGGCAGATGATGTAAAGGTCATCTGATTCTGTGGCCCATGATTTACGAGGGTGTCGTGTGGCCAGCACAACGACCAACCGCCTTTACTTTTCCCCAACTAATGTCAGGTACCCATTAGAGCTGGGTGGACTCAAGGGCGCCCGAAAATCCCGAAATAAAAATCCCAGTCTTCACCAGGATTCGAACCCGGGACATCCAGTACGGAAGCCAAGCGCTTTACCGCTCAGCCACCGCGCCCTTGCTCATTACGGAGCAAAGGCCTAATTGTTGGAAGCATTCGAGGAGCCTTCTATAGATCACTCAGGTCTCAGAGCTATACAAAAGAACTATATCTAGTGCTATATAGACATTGGTAGGCGAAGAGACTCATTCCGCACTGCTTTCATTTAGACGCAACCAAAAGCGCTTTCAGCCTTATCCAGACGGTTGTCTATGGTGACTGGAGCTTTCAGAAAAGATACAAAGATACGCTGATGCTGGAGAAACGTTATCTTTAAGACGGGGGTCGCTTAAGATATACAACTTTTTTTTTCAAAACAAAAATACTAATAAAATACCAATAATCATACAAAACATCAGCTTTTACAGAGGATCGTTTACGTTCATAAGTATTAAGAGGAATGTTTCTACAAATTACTATATCATCCTGTGAGTATTCACGTACTTTTTTTTCCCTATTTCTCAAAACGTTTCAGGAAATACTTATCATTACTAATACACACACAAACACACACAAACTGCAGTATTCGAAATGTAAACTAAAATGTTATTTATTTGTTACTTTGTAAAGTCTTCTGTTTTACTCCGTCTGGCGTTATCCATTATAAAACTCTATCGATGACTAGAAAATATTTGAAAAGGAAATTAACGATCAAAATAAACAAAAACGTCTTTTCTTTATTTATCTCTTTTTTCAAGGGCATCTTTATGACCTGCCGCATCGGGGGACAAACCTCCTAGCCACGCCACTGTAAGGTAGCGTAGGTCAGGTTGTTGATACCAACATGCTGGAATGGAAGTGCGTAATGGAAGTATATCTACAATTGTTCATCTGAAAATGACAACGGGAGCTGAAATGTATGTTTGGGGTGGAACTTACTCATTCGTCGTATACTCAAATACGAATCTGTCATGCTATGTATTGCTTTATTTATTCAATAAATATTTGAATGTTTGTCTTATTTTCAGCGGCCCCCGAAAGGGGAATAGTCGCTTTTTGTTTTGTCCTTTCTGTCCGTACTGTTTAGATCTAAAAAAAAAAAATAGAAACTAAAATGAAAATCAGACATCACGGTATTTTAGGTAATTCAAAATTCTGATTCAACTGCTTTTTTCTTTTCCGAAAGTGAATCAATTTTGATACGAACTTCTTTTTAGTTGTAAGTTTTAAAAAAAAACGGACTACTTTTAGTTTTGACATATCTTCATTATTCATAAGCCTAGGCGGTTGGTGATTGTGACACCCTCGTAAACCGTGGGCCATAGAAACAGATTTTGAAAGATTTAAACTTTAAAAGAGAAAAATTAATTTTATTTTAGTGCCCAATGATTTTTACAATTATATTTGTGATTAAAGGAAGTTAATTCTCTCTCTCTCTCTCTCCCTTCTCTTTATCTCAGCCCTCCACCCCCATTTTCGCCCCCACCCCTGCTTATCGTAATGGTAGCCCAGATAGACGTTTGACTTGAATTTGACCGACCCGTTTTATAACGCTAAGTCTCACATTTACACATAAATTGTGTAGGCAAATTTATTTTGTAACACCCCAAATAAACAGAAGCCATAAAACGTGAAGGATTAGATTCAATTATTAGATTGTCTCAGTAATCAACGGCGTAAAGTCTGACATTTTCACACTTTTGGCTAATGCCAGCCGGGTGGCAGGACCCCCCCCCCCCCAGGACTCCGCTTCCATTTGCAGGACGTCAGGTCACTTTGCGCATTGTAACGCTATCTCTCTCTCATAGGTCGGAAAAGCAAAAGCTACTAGAATTTCAATCGAAAAGTATGTGTTCATGTGTGTGTGTGGGGGGGGGGACGTTATAAAATGGGTCATTCTCATTCAAGTCAAGGCCAAAAACAAAAAAGCCCTTGAAGGGGACTGACGCAGAAGACGTAAAAACACTTAAATAAATTGTGTTCTTGTAACATCGGTAATACCACTTAGCAACCAACACTCAAACTCTATCACTGGGCTGGTTGTTCACTGGATAATCACTGGCTAGGGGTCAACCATTAGTTTGGCCTACTATGGCTTCATGACTGACGGTGGCTTAGTCCATAGATTATAGAATATCAACAAGAAAACAAAGGGCAAAAGAAATAGCTCTTCCACGTAATAAAGCCTCAAGAAAGAAAAACATTTCCTTAAAAAAAAAACAAAAAAAAACTCTTTATTTTCCTTTAGTAAAGTGTTCCATGGATATGATGCCGCGCTGCAGTTCAATCCATTATATAAAAAGACTACTATTAAATTGTTGTTTTAAATTATTATTTTCCACTTATATGCATACTAAATACATTTTTTTCTTTAAGGCTATGTGCTACACTAAATTTGGGTAAAAAGGTCTAAAATTTCGCTTAGCTTCCAAACATAGGCTCCTGGGTTGGAATCTCGGTAAAGACTAGGAAATTGAATATCGTTTTTTTTTTTTGGGGGGGGGGGGGCGGCCGTTAGTCCGCTCAACTCTAATAGGTAGCTGACTCTAGCTATGGAAAGTAAAGGCAATCGGACAAAGAAACAGATGACCTTGACTTCATCTGCCCTAAAAAAACCCTCAAAATCTGAAAGTCTTTCTACCTAATACCCTATAGGCCCAAATGAGGAACCAGAAGTGAATAATCAAACAGATCGTGTACTCACCATGTAAAACCATTGACCACAGAAAGATGCAAATAAAACATTTAACTTATAAAAAAAACTATTCACTACACCAGGGGTGGGCAAATTACGTTCCGCGGGCCACATGCGGCCCGACGAAGTGTTTTATGCGGCCCGCGAAAACCTAAATACATCTTGGTAAATTTCTATAGACATTATTGAAACTTTTGATTCTTATCATTTATAATGAACCGGCTGAGGAAACATTGTCTCCAAACGTCTTTCTAAAGAGTTTTGAAAAAAAAAACGAAGTTTATATTTAATTTCAATACTATATAAATTCAGTAAAAGACAAGTCCTGGCCAGTATTTATTCAATGCTATGGAGAACTGTGTTGAAAGAGTTGGGTTGTCTTGTACAAGATGGTAAGGGCAAGAATTGATGGAGCTTTGACTGAGAAAAACAACCTTTTTAATACAATAAAGAAAATATTCCAACCATAAATTAGTAACTGGAAAGTTTAGACATAGCTACACTGAATTCACTGCTTCAAGCGGAAGAAATATTAATCATTTTTATATGATCAGGAGTCCACTAGGCCCTAGGCATAGTCAAAGTATGTTGCACCTAAGGTCCATGATTGTTAAATGGCTCGTAAAGGAACCACAGTTTGACATTACAGAAAAGGAATAGCGAAACTTGTACTCAATGTTATTGTTCAAAGTACACTAGGTCCTTAATAAATTGCAAAATTATATTTTTCCCTTTATTTTGTATATTCTTATTTTATTCGGGGCCACCAAATTCACTTCGCCTATGGCCTCCAATTATCCAAGGCCGGTCCCGACTGGCAGTTCCGAAAAGTATGTGAAGATTCGGAATTAAAACATTCTGATGTTCGGTAACACAGTTGTATTCACTGGCCAATCATTAGATCAATATGGAATCTAAAGGTTGAAATTGTTAGGTTCCTTGATGGACGTTGACTGTGACCTTTTTCCTAATATTTCTAATGCAGAGTTGAAGACTGACTTGATGTTTATCATCGGAAGCATTGTAGTTTGTTGTTTGCACATGAAATGTATGTGCATCTTAAATCTTTTCAAACAAAGCATATATATATGCGATGTCCTTGCGAACGCCGGTATAGACAGTATAGAGGGACTTCTTATGATCCGAAAGCTACGCTGGGCAGGGCACGTATCCCGTATGGGAGACGAACGTATGCCAAAGGCAGTCTTTTTTGGTGAGCTAAAAGGTGG
>JADKLZ010084329.1:6377674-6400633 GCA_021533235.1 Biomphalaria straminea
GTTCAGTGGTGTTTGTAGATCTAGATAGTTCTAGTTGTGTAGTTGTGTTGTTGCGAGCTCTTGCACACACTTACAGATTAATAAATAACTTGATAAACAATAGTTGAAACTTTTAACAATTTAATACTTGAAAATAAGGGCACAGTCAAAATGTCGTCCTGCTAGTTCTAGGCGTCTTGTCCGTTTTTTTTACTCTTTCGTCATTCTCTACTCATAGTTTTTTTAATATTCCGTCACGTCATCCTACGAAAACCCGATTAACCCAACACTTCTACGCGTCATGTCATTACAGTTTGTATGTCACATGGTCAGCGAGGATGTATTGATGCCAGCACAATGACCAGCTGTCTTTTCTTATGTTATGTACCCATTAGAGGTGGACTCAGGGATACCCTAAATCTAAAATATTAAACAACTCAATAGCTTGATCTAAACAATCTTAAAACAACTCAATAGGTTGATCTAAACAATCTTAAAACAACCCAATAGCTTGATCTAAAAAATCTAAACAATTTTAAGCAATGTGTTATTGAAATTGTATTTATAGACCATCTACATTGTATATTTTATTAATCTTCGGATTCGAAGACAAGCCTATTACATTAGATTAAAATTTTGAGTTAGTGTACATTTGTTTGTTTATTAATCCACGAAGACTATGCAGGATATGGCCATAACCACCTATCTTCATACAGAACAAAAAAGTTATTTAAAAAAAAAAAACAGCCAGCCATCAGAAAAAGAAACATGATATCGTCATCAAAATTCGCGTACATCTAGGAGCATCTAAAATTGACTGACCTTTTGACACTTTTCTTTTTATTTCGTTTCTTGTGTTTATTTTTGTTTTACATCTATCCACATGTCGTTCTAATGATTCATAGGGAAAAAATACAACAAAAAAGTAGTCGAATTAACGGACTACAACTCCCAGAAAGACTGCCCACAGGAAACCCAAGGCGTCTTTGGCCCTTCTTAAGTGGGCTAATATTCTAACAGCAAAGACTTTTTCCCACTGCGGACTCCTGTGGTCAGCTGCACTGGCTTATGGAAAGGCACCAACTGATGCATTCATTCCCAGTTAACATAAAACTAAGTAAAAAAAAATATTAAGAGCTCATTTCTCTTTTTTCTGAGTTGCTTGCCCTTTGACAAAAAAGTTCTATTAATATTTTTGAGTCCTTGGTGGGAATGTAGTAGTTCTAAAAGCATGTATTGACCAGCAAACTAAAGTCATTAATCTCTGTGCGCTCATTAGTTGGACTCCTGGTGCTCTCTTTAAATTGGCTGCTTAAGGTTCAGAACTTTATTATGTTGTTTGTCTGTCTTTTTGTCAGTCCGTTTATATATATCTTTTTTTAGTTTTTAATTTATATTTCCTATTTTCCAAACAATAAAAGATAAATTGTTCTCACGGTCGAACCTTGCAGAGACAAATGAAAACACTCGAATTTCTAAGCAATATTCTTTATATAAAAATATTCAAACTAGAAGAAATTTTTAAACAAGCGAAATATTTTTTTAAAAAAGCAACTTTTTTTTTTAAAGGAAATAACTAACCATTGACAACTATATCTCTCAATAATGTAGAAATTATTTGCCTTACGTTTTTTGGCCTCAAATGTGTATCCCGCGGCCTGTGATAGTTATGAACGAATAACGGGAACAAACATTTGGACAGAAATATTGACAGAAAGTTTTGAAATTCTGAAATATATATTTTACGATCACACACATTGAATTTGCAAACCAAAGCATATGACTTTTTAAATAATAGCAACTTATCTCCTAAACAATTGATAATATATGTGTTATACTGTTGTTATTGGAATTTGTTTTTATGTTAAGGTCAACTTCGCTTCGATTTTAGTCTTAAAAAATCGTTTTCAAGAATGGAATTATATGGCCATCTCTTAGCCACTTGTTAATGTCAGAGGATGACCATTAGTCGAGAAGTCAAGAGTCGAATGATTTGACCTGTCTTGAACTGGTCTAGGACTGGTCCTTAACATTGGTCATCTCACCACTGGACGACAGCCACTTTAAAAATGATCTCTTGATAGCGTCTTAATTTTTTGTTCCGTCAATAGACTCTTATGTTTTCATTGGTGGAGAATTTTCTTTAAATTTTTTTAAAAAATGTATCCCAGAGTGCTGCATTGACCATCTATTTTCTGTTTTATATTTAAATCTAAAGGTTCACAGGGCAGGTGAAATGGAGTTCAGCCGTGTCTGATATCAGCAGTAGACAAAGATGCTGAAAGTGAGACCAGTCGTTATAGAGGGTACTGAACACTGACCTGCAACGACACAACCCATGGGCAGTATACACCAATCGCTTGTTGCCACGTCGTTCAGACCTGTGATATGGCAACGAGCTATTGGGCTAAACTGCCCATAGGTTGTGACGTTGCAGGTCAGTGTTTAGACCCTCTTTAACGAATGGCCTCGCATGCGCGTCAAAATATGCTCCTTCCTTGCTATTTCAATAAAAATGTTAAACTTGTTGTTTAACCTACGGCCCGCGGGGAACAAAATATGCTCCTTCCTTGCTATTTCAATAAAAATGTTAAACTTGTTGTTTAACCTACGGCCCGCGGGGAGCATACGACCTGTTAAGGGGGTACTCCTTTAACCGGGATGTTCCACCCCCATTAAGGGTACCACATCGGATAATCAACAAGTCAATTTCTTCCTGCTGCCCTCTAACCTCAAAATGTTCTAGCATACATGTACTTGAATACTAAGAGTTCATGATTTGTACCGCTATTATTAGCTTTTACTCTTAGGAAAAAAAAAATTACATCCAGAGGTAGTCTTATTAACTCATTGATTTGTCTGCACTCTCCCTGCTCTTCGCCCCACCTCTACCCCGCCCAGGGCCGGATAAAGCCAATTTGGTGCCCTAGGCACAAACCCACATGGGTGCCCCCCTCTGCCCGGACCCCCGATCCTATATTGACAGCTGGTATTTTCAATATTATGCAAAAAAACTAACAAAGATAAACGATTATTTACACATATGTTTGTACTATACCGTCACTCATATAAAACCTACAATAAGGTATTTCTTTATTATAGGATTTTTAAGCGTATTTTCTTTTTTTTAAATTTATTCTTTTCTGTTTTTGTATTTTTATTTTCTTCTTTTTAAATTTAAATTTTGTTGTTTTTTTTTTTTTTTTTTTTGTAAGCGTTTTTTCTTTCTAATAAAATTTTATTATGAAATACATTTTAAACATAGAAAATTTAATAAATCACACAAAATCCTTTATTTCAACAGCATCCAAACAATTTTTTTGAAATAATAAATAGATTTACGTTCTTCACATATAGTTTTGGATAAATAAGATGGATTTCCTTTTCCAGAATTTCCATATTTCGCAATGTGTGATGCTAAAAATGGATAAAACTGACTGACCAACTCCAGCAACCCTAGATAATTTCCAATTTGTAAAGATACAAATTTTTTCATTTGTCCCTCTAAAAGCCAGACCACGCTCAGCTATTGTACAAATAACCGCTACTGCTCGCCTCAAAATATGTTCTCAGTAACTGTACCCCTTATTAATTTGCTCTTCTAGCTTTTGTAGTAGACCCGAGCCTAGTCGACGAGTTAGGTATATTAACATGCAGTCTTTATAAGTAGCGCTTTGTCATGATTATCAACTTGAATGTTATTTTTCCAGTCACTGAACCCATTTTTATCAGCCAAACTTGTGGAACCTTTATACGCAAAAACGTTTACAAACAAAACAGTACACAGATCCTGTGGATGGTGAATACAATCCCAAACGGAAGTGAATTAGTGCGCTACGTAGCACAAACATCTCGTATAAAAATAAAAAAATAGCACATTATGCCTCGAAGAAAAATAGCAAAACATCGGATGGGGATATTTTACCCCCAAGGTTGTGGGACCAAGGTTAAATAATGTGCGATTCAATTTACATTTGCATTTGCTAATGTCATGTGGATTTCGCGCGGCTACTGGGACAATATACTCATTTTTCTTGCGGACTTGTGGTGCCCCCAAAACGGTTGGTGCCCTAGGCACGTGCCTTGTTTGCCTAATGGTTAATCCAGGCCTAACCCCGCCCCCTCCGCACACAACCCAACACGCACGGACCAATTATGTTTTATGATAATAAAAAAAAATACCTTTTTTTTTGTTCCTCTCTATTGGGCAGAGTCAAGGACAGTAATTGTCGTTTCATTGACTTTTTTCCTTTTTCATGAGTTCTCTCCCTTGAGCTTGACACAAGAGCTACTATCGTTTTCTCGACATAAGTTTGTGTGGACAATGGCCGCCCCATCGAGATAAGTGGAAAGAGAACGAGACTAGGGAAGAGTGAAGGAAAGAATGAACGGAGGAAGCTGCTGACAGAACTGAAAGAATTTAAAGAAAAAACGGAACAAGATTTATAAAATAAGAAAAAGAGAAATGCAGTACGGAAAAAGAGAATGAAAGAGAGAAAGAGTGAGTGAGACAGCGAGAATGATAGGTCTATAAAAAGAGCGAAAGAGAGAGAGAGAGAGAGAGAGAGAGACAGTGAAAAAAAACAACATAACTTTATAGTGTTAATTCATCCAATTTACAAAATTGCTATAAAATAGCTATAGATACTTTAGAATTTAGATAGATTAGATACTGAGTGAATTTGATACTGGGTGAATTGGCTACTGGATGAATTAGATACTGGGTGAATTAGATACTGGGTGAAATTGATACTGGGTGAATTATATAGTGGGTGAATTTTATACTGGGTGAATTGGATACTGGGTGAATTAGATACTGGGTGAATTGGATACTGGGTGAATTAGATACTGGTTAAATTTTGTACTGGGTGAATTAGATACTGAGTGAATTAGATACTGGGAGAATTGGATACTGGGTGAATTAGATACTGGGTGAATTAGATATGAGGTGAATTAGATACTATATAATGTAGTTGATAGATGAATTCGTGTCTCGATGACTTACATGAATATACTAGCCGGACATTACCCGCGGCCTGCGTGCCTTAGTTTGTGTATTACTAATCTATTGGATTGGATTTAGAACTATGTCAAACTTAGCTAACGTTACTTTCAAGTTTTTATTCTCTTTCGCCACGAAAATAAAAGTAGTTTTGTGAAAATTGGTTTGCCCCGTTAAGTCTATATATTCACTATATATTCACTATATATTCACTATATATTCATATCAGATATAAAATACTATTATCTTGAAAGGGTTCCTAAATTATTTTTCATATGAGCTATTTTCTAAATAGTGTACTGTATAGAAATATGGAACATGTACTTTCATCTGTATAATAGAGTTAAAAATATTCTGAGACCGAGAATGGTCTCCATTCTTTTCAAATATTTCAGGGTCAAAAAGACAGGGGAATGGAGAAAGACGGTTGACAGATCTTGTGTGGTGCCCAACGTTCCAACAGACTCAGGGGTATAGGTGAAGTTAAAGGTGAAGCATTGGAGATTTGAACTTGCTGCAATGGCATGCAAAACACAAAAGCCAAACCTTCTCAGAAAAGAATACGCCAAGAAGGATCTTTTCAGCATTCGTATCTGCATGAACTGTTTCTAGAGATGATCTCTTTATATAGAGATCCCCGAGTCTCTATTGTCTGCTCTGCCCTTTCTATTGTGCGCTTTTGTTCTTCCGTCAGAGTTGTGCCCTTGAAGGCCTGCAGTAGTCGGCCTTTATTTTCTGTCTCATGGCTGCCTCTATTGTTTAAAGCTGCCCGAAAAGTTAAACGGAATTGTATTGACGCCACGCGACACGTGCTGTCTTAAGAAAGTCGAGAAACCAAAAAAAAAAACCTCAGGTATCTGGGAAGAAGGTAAAGAAGGAGGGGGGGGGGGTGGAATTGTATTGTACGGTCGATGTCTAAAATGAAGGCTCGAGGGGGCACTGAATGCTTGTATTCGTGTGGCGGAGGGAGTCCGTAGATTGAACAGGGCGGCTCATGTTTAGCCCCTCTGGGCGGACCAGCGTCTTAACCTCACATGACCTTGAAGGAGAGGTGGGTGGGTCCTGATGTTCATATGAAGAACCAAGTTGTCATGTCCGATTGAATGGACAACCTTTTTTTTTTTTTCTTCCTTTCCATCCGCGTCTAAGACGATGACCAAGCCAAATATCGGGTAGAGGGCGACAAAAGTCACCTGGCCCCGTGTGACACAAGGTGACAAATTCATATGTCAGCATGATTCATGACGTCCACCAGACCCCAGGGCTGCTCTGATAGCCGACCCTGTTCTCGAGAAGCGATTCACACATTCTTATCATTCTGAAGCATGTGTCAGGATTGGCTTACAATGGATAGCTGAAACAACAGAAAATGACCATACCCTTTGACCTTTTTGATCTGCCAAAGCATAGAATATTATAGTCCCGGGGGTGGTGGTGGACTTTTTAAGTGTACCGGTATCCCATATTTGTCAGTGATGTTTTGTTCTTTAAAAAAATAATGATACAATTGTGTATAACTAATGCAAATATAAATAATATTTCCTCCAACAAATGTTAGAGGTAAAGTTTTATTGCCTTCTACAAGACCTTTTTCAGCTTTTTAAAGTTTTTCAAAACATTTTTGTATAGGGTTAAAAGATTGACACGTAGAGTATAGTAATAATATATATAGGTCTGTGGATTTGTGTGAATTTCATCTTGACACAACTAACGCTTTGGGTATTTATTAATTAATTATTTTCTTCTTTTTATTGCGTTTAATATAAGAGTTGTTTTTTTTTTTTTTTTTACTATTTATTATTTTTAATTTCGAGTATGATGTTCACTATCAAATTTCTGTTGTTTCGTGGACATATCAATTTACTTATAGTAATTACTTTATCATTATAACCTCGATAGAGAACAAGATCGGAATGATAAGTTAACTTAGGCCTACTTAATTGTTTGTGTTAATTGTTTGTCTTTTTTGTTTGTTTGTTTTGAAGCTGATGAAGACCTCGTGGCCCAAATTTCCTTTGTTTCTCTTGGTCCGGCAGAGTTAATTATAAGTATTTGTATTGAATTGTTTAGAAAAAGAGGTGTTGTACTTATATGTATCCCACAACTATAGGTCAATAGATATTGTGAAGAGCATTTCGCCAAACTGCAAAGTTCGCTAATAGTTTAGTAGTTGAATTACACAACTTTTTAAATATAAGGTACTCATTTTGAAATATCGAAAGTTTGTTAGCTCACACAACAAATACTAAAAGTATACAAAGAAAGGTGTTTGCAAGAAATATTTGAGAACCTCTGCCATAAAGCATGCATTACTCTGCTGTAGATCTAGGTCACAAGGTAGTGTAGGGTCAGATGGAGGGTCAAAGTGCAAGAAAAAAAAACATCATAAGTCAATGAGAAGAGGGGCGCAAGCGGGTGGAGATACGTTGGAACAGGGGAGAGGGAGTGATGCAGTACGGTAGATTGTAATTATGGCGTTGGTAGCAGCAATGTGTTTGGAGGAAGGGGGGGGGACGTTTGTTTAAAATAAAAAAAAAAAGGATGAGGCCACGACATGGCACTGTGGAATGTAGAAACGCATCCTCGGGCATCTCCACGATGAATGGTCCAGAGGTTCTCATAAATAAAAGCGAACCAATTTATGTGCAGGCACAACCAGAGTTACTTTATAATTATCAAATGGCCCTTCATTTTAATTATCAACAATTATAGCTTTTTTTTTTTAATGAGTTGGCAACATTGGAGTTAATGTCCTTGACATTGTATAGTTTGTATGGACAATGACTCTGGATCAGAGGAGTAGCATCCATGGGGCGAAGGGGCTCAATGCAGGGGCGTAGCTAAAAATTTTCCATCGTTTGGGGGCCCGGGGGGGTTGACCTCTTTGGGGGCCCCTACATTTTGCTTAATACTTAATTTTGAATGTAAAAAAAACCTCATTTGGGGGCCCCCTCAAGTGGGGGCCCGGAGGATTTTTAAATTATCCCCCTCCTCCCCCCCCAACCCTAGCTACGCCACTGGCTAAATGAACCCAGGCCCGCGACCATTAGGGGCCCACAGCCTGTGGTGTAACCACCATGGTGCGAAGGGGCTCATTTGCGCTTGAGCCAATGAGTCATGATCAGCTGGGGCCCATATGAACATTTGGGATGACACCAAAAGTGAAATCCAAAGTGTACTTTCGTGACAAAAAACAATTTTAAAAAATGTCGCATGATTTTGTTTAGAAGTTGTACAACCATTGACTCTTTTAAGATTTGTAGAGAGTTTTTTTTTTAAATTAGGAAACCTCAGAAATTTTCGCCATTCCAATCTGGCTTTATCATCACAGGAATCCTTGGGCCTTTGGGCCTCTTTTCTTTGCCTCGTTTTGGGCTTTATATGCCTCTTATATGGGCCATGTTGCCTCTTTTGTGGGCTTTTTTTTTTTCTTTTTTTTTTTAAATAAATATTTTATTTAAGATTCACAAGTATTATTAAATCATAAGCAATTGATAAATGATTCACAGGTATTAAATCATAAACAATTAAACCTAGCAAGTATAATAATAGTAATGGCAATATTATTTAATAGTAAAGACATACCGCTTAACCATTAAAAAGGTCCCTGGAGTACTGCAAGCAAATGAAAATTAAACTAGATAATTCTCTACCCTAAAATCAATAATTTTCCTAAATGTCAATTCTAGGTGATTTGGATCAAACACTTTGTCATTATGTAGAGCTTTAAGCCAGCTAGCCCAAACAAGATTCCTGTATTCTGATACAATGATTAAGTGGAAGTGTTTGTATATTTTATTTTTTAGTTTTGGCAGCTTGTTTAAAACAATAGACAAGGTAACATTCACATAGTTGTCACAGTTAGCTTCAAGTAAGTCCCTAACAGTACCTCTAACTTTAAGGAATAATGGACATTCCAAATAAATATGTTTCTCGTTATCAGCATTTTTAAGATGGCATAATTTGCATTCACGGACATTTGCCTGCTTTTTAGCTATAGGGGTCATCCCAAAGATAAGTCTATAAGTTATCTCTCTAGCTCTTGGTGTGATATGTTTGCTGTGTAGGTTTCTGAATGTGTCCTTGAATTCTGTCACCCCAAGGTCTCTCCCCCACTTAATCCTATTCACAAGGTTTTCTTGTAATAGCTTCTTAAGTGTTGTGTATGATTCTTTGGTTTTGTTGTGTATTAGGTGTTCATTACCAGGTAAGATTCTTGAGATAGATCTGTAAAATGGGTGAGTGGCTGTACCAAAATAGTGAGGGGTATCATTATGTATTGGAAGGAGACTACTTAATCTTAAACCATAATAGTAAATCGTCAAAGGGAAGTTTGTTGGGTTTCTAACTACTTGCCCTACAAATTTTAGCCTTAGCGAGTGTATTTTTGTCTTAACATCTTGTAGGTTTGTCCCCCATCCTCTTTGTTTTGAATGAGTGTATTGTGCTTAATGCTTCTAATAGTGTTTTTAAATATAAAACTTCTAATTAATTTGTTCAGCTTGTTTAAGAAAATAGGGGGTGGCTCTGTAATGTTAGCTAAATAGACAATCTTTGGAATGACCATACTATTAACCAATACAGCTCTACCAAATATTGTAGAACCTGTGTGCTGATAAAGTTTAATCAAGTTTGAGGCTTTGGCAAAAACATTCTCCCACTTTTCTTTACAATAAAATGAAGGATTGCAGGTATAGATGATACCACAAATCTTGTTTTTTTTTCTACAATTTTGAAGGGGCAATTCTCTTTGAATTTCCATTTCCCCAATCCCATTACTGAGGATTTATTTATATTTATTTTGGAACCACTGGCTTCTCCGAAAAGTGTAAATTTCTTTAATATATTCTCAATATCTTATTCTGAAGAATGAATAAAGGTTGTATCATCCGCGTAAGCTTTGACTTTGGCGGTTGAGAAGGGGCGACCCGGTATATTTATCCCAACAATAGAGAGTCATTACTGAATCAAACCTAGTGTGAATGAGTGGGAAAAATAAGGTACGATTCTTGCACTGATATTGGAATGTTTTTTGTTGTTTTTTTTTTGGGTAAATGGACCAATACATTCAGAATACTCAATTTTTGTCATATACTCAATTTGTTATATTGTGGGGAAGAGGGCATCAAGATATATTTCAACACGGGCCAATGGTGCCTTGCAACCCCACTGCTCTGGATGTCACAGAATTCTCAAAATGGAGATGCGTTCATTTATAGTAAACGCTTTGTCACAAGGTCTAGAAAAGTCTGTCGGTGTGATACCCGAGATACCTACCCTTATAGTCTTACATGTGATACCGCGGCACGCTGCAGTAAACAGGCTGTATTAGTGTCAGGAGTGGCCCAGGCAGGGACCCCGTCGGGAAAAGGTTAAATCTAGGTAACCGAAGGTCAACCTAAGCAGACTTATGATTTAATGGAGCGCTTTTTTTTTTCTTCCTTAGCATTTCAACCATATTTTTTTGTCTCCCCCCCCCCTTTTCTCGCTTTCCAAACTCTATCAGCACCTTTCTCCGCCCTCAACACCCCTACCCTTAATGCGCCACTGTTACCGAGGCGCGTCGGCTGGAACATGTTGAATATGAAGGAAGGCGTTCTGCGCAAACAACCTTTTTTTTCCCACTTAGGTTCCACAACTGCAGTTATTTAAGGTCAACTCGAGCATGCATTACTTCCCCTTGGTAACTATCCTCTTCCCATACTTTTTTCTTTTTTTCTTCTTCTTCTTTTAAATGAAAAAAAAAGAGAGAAAAAAGAAAAGAAAAGGGGTG
Source organism: Biomphalaria straminea (assembly GCA_021533235.1). Classification (NCBI taxonomy): domain Eukaryota; kingdom Metazoa; phylum Mollusca; class Gastropoda; family Planorbidae; genus Biomphalaria; species Biomphalaria straminea. The sequence continues at coordinate 6,388,429 of JADKLZ010084329.1, forward strand.
GTGGTGGTGGCGAACTGAAAGGTCATCAGAGGGTAAGACCACGCAGTTAGATTGACTGCAACTTTTTTCTTCTTCTGTTTCTTTCCTGCGTTCATGTGCGTGTTCACGTATGTATGTGTGGAATTAAAAAAAAAAAAATTCTGGAAGTAGATTCAACAATTTAAATTTTTTTTTTTTACAAAGTTTTTTTCAACTCATTCTGTCTGTCTGTCTGTCTGGTCAAAAGTTTGTACGCGTTATTTCTCCCACACACAATGTCGGATTCAGTTGAAATTTCGCAAAATTCTTTATTTTACCTGACGAGGCATGAATCATTTAAAAAAAAAACAATTTGTTAATTAACTATTGATAATTAATTAGTTTGTTTGGTGTCTTGAACAAGGGAAAAAAACGTACTTGACATATTTGATGGTATAAGTTGAATTAGTCCCCTTGAGGAGGGATCTTGAGCTCTAAGTGAGCAATATTGTATGTATCTAAAAATAAACTACCTTTTTTGCAATGTTTACGAAATGAAAGAACAATTTATTAGTTATGAACTGCTTTTTATTATGGTCCTTAGGTAGGTTTATACGTAAGAACAAAAATTAGATTTACTTTATTTTTTACATTATAAAGATAAGCTTTGTAAAAAATAAACGTGGCACTTATGATGAAATAAAATTTAAAAAAAAAAACGACAGACATACAGCACAAATACAGTAGTGTTTTTTCCCTGCATAAATAAGAATTATCAAAGAGATTAAATGTAAAAAAATAAATAAAATGGCATTACATTAAATGTTTTTTTTTAAATAAACGGCGTTGAATTACCAATAGTAATTATGTTAATAAGATTGCATGTTCAAGTATGTAATAAAAAAAAGAAATATCTCTTGCTCAGTAAGTTTTTTTTTTTTCCATTCATAAGATAAAAAAGAAGAAACATATGCGCACGACGACTTGCGTTTATCCTGCGTTATATACTTCTGTACAATACGTTACAAAGTAACGCGGTCCAAGAAACGCAACCCAAGTGTTTCATAGTTCTGCTAGGGTGCTGCTTGCTGTGTGGCTTTTAATTCTGATGTAGAATTGTTGCTGTAATGTTAATACTTTCTTTAACGAAAAGTTCACGAAACAGAGACATCACTGTTGTCACGGTGAGGTATGGCGAGAATGATTGTCAGTGTGCTATTTTAGTATGATAGTTTATATGTCCCCTTGTTGTGAATGTGAATAGTCGTTTGCACGGGTTATGACTGAGTGATTTAATCTTAGTTGAATGTGCTAGTGAATGTTTTTAGTTAGTAAGGTTTTGCTCCCGGTCCAGGAAGGTTTGACGTGTGCTTCCTGGACTGGTCTTTGTGTATTCGTGGAGTTATTGTGTTTTAATATATTAATAAAGTATTTACATTCGTATTCATTGAAACTAGAGTTGGAGTATTTATATTAAGTGTTACTGTGCAACAAGTATTGTTTAGCAAGTAGAAATTACAAAGAATAATCATCATACCCCTAGAGAGAGAGAGCCAAGACAAGACAACATATATATATATAAATTGAACCCTGACAACTGTATCTTTCATATGTTTATTGCCTAACTTCTATAGTGTCTTTTAATTACATGTTACTGATATATGCGGGCTAGATTTTTGGTTTACTTTTAAACAGAATTCGTAGGAAAAAAAAAAGTCTGTTTTGTGGTGTTAACCCGTTAGTTTATTCTGAAAACGTACACTTTTGTTTTTTAAAACAAAGTATGCTTTTAATATGCAAAAACATATTAACCTGTATGAAAAACAATATTTAATAACACTTTAGGTTGATTTGCATTGATATCAGACGAAGTACACCATCCACCTCTCCCCCCACCCACACACACACACTCTTAAGAGTGTGACTCCTATTATTATTATTATTTTTTAAAATTTTTAATGAAGATAAGGGGTCAACATCGAATGTCTAATATAATATAAGCAACAAACATTCTGTAGAATAACTCTCAGTTCTGCTGTCCAGTAGCCAATCTCCTTGTCCAAACCAGTTAATGACCTGAGGACAGGGTCGACCACTACCCCCTATCCTTTAATTCATCTTTCTGTCTCTTCTCTATTCTGTCTTTCCTTTCTTCTTTTTTTTTTTTTTCATTTTTTACAGAATATTATTCTCTCTTATATTTAAAATCCCCGCGGACCATTTCTTTGAAAAGTTAAGGTCAGCAGATGCTCCCCCCCCTCCTGTTTTCTTTGACGGGGTGTGCATTCGTGGCTCTGCTTTGAGAAACAGAGGGGTAAGGGAGGCGCAGGGATCTCACAAGGAGGACATTGAAACCTATTAGCGCCAGCTGAAGGGGGTCAGTTGTTGACCCCGAGCCTGCATAATGCTACGTGGGTTTGACGGACAGTCGCGAATGCTATTTATAGAACACGGGTCAACCTTTTTTTTTAAATTTATATAGCCTTGACCACCAAGCGCAAAACAAATTTAGCGTTCATAGATTTTCAATATATTTGTATACAGAGTCGTAGACATTACAATCACATTTTAAAGGCTGCCTTTATTATCTCTTAGAACTTATCAGATGTTTGTATCATGAAGTTTCGTAATTGTTATACTTTTTTTTTTATAACAAGAAACACATTTTTAAATATTAAAAGAAAGACAATACCTCCATGACAGAACTTCAAATAAAACGAAATAATGTTGAATATAATTAAATTATTAAAAATTTTGGGTTCAATTTAGGTATCGAAACCATGATACCATTACGCCTTTACGAATGGCAAATCGTACTAAAATACATTTTGTATGGACATCACCAATTATTACAAAAACTAAAGTTCTGATTGAGATGTAGAATCTAGATGTAAACTATATTAGATTTACGTACAAATTTAAGCAACGCTCATACAATTGAAATTGTAGCAACTTAAAATATTAAATTATACGGTAATACGACTGACTACATCATGTTGGCTCTAAACCTAGATAACGTCTCCAGCCAAATTTTACCTAAATATATGTTTTTTTAATTTGAAACATTACAACAGACAAACTAGTTTCCCCGTGTGGTAACGACCTAGTAATTCATTTCTCAGCTATATGTATCAACTGTTACATTTCTAGGCAAATCATCAAAGCCATTTTTGTGATCAGCTGTCCAGGTTCCAGGTTTCTGCTGCTATTATATATGACTCCTTCTGTCTCGGAAGACAATGGATGCGCCGAGATGAGTCACTGGCTTTGGTTACGTCTTGAGACAGGGCAGAATCTGGAGTGGCTGATCAAGCCAATTCTGGATCGGCATAGTTTGCCACAGTTCGTGCATTTATATTCCTCAGTTTTAGGGCTGGCTGACAGCAGGGAAGCTTTCTTTTTCATTCTCTTGGCCGATGCAGCTTCATTTCTTTTGCATTCAGCAAAGTTCGTGCCAGCACGCACAGTCTGTCTCCATGCTGTTCGGTCTTGGGCTATCTCCTCCCACATACTTTGGTCGATGCCCGTTGCCTTCATGTCTCGCTTGCAGACATCTCTGTAAATTAATCTTGGGCGGCCCTTAGGTCTGGCTCCCTCTGCTAGCTCAGCGTATAGGATGTCTTTCGGGATTCTTCCATCTGCTATTATAAAACTAAGAGATATAAGCACCTTTTGTTGTCTTCCTGTAAACTGCATAAGTTTTTAACTTGAGAAAGAAGAATTGACTGCTAGTGTTAACGCTAAATAAACATTTTAAATGGGTCAATTTACTTGTTTTCCCTTTCATTTCAAAATCTGGAGGGAGAGAGAGAGAGAGAGAGAGAGAGAGAGAGCGAAAGAGAGAGAAAGAGATAGAGAAAGGGGGAAAGAGAGAGAAAGAAAGATAATCAGAGAGAAAGAAAGATAATGAGAAAGAGAGAGAAAAAAAAGAGAGAAAGAAAGATAGTGAGAGAGAAAGAGAGAATAAAGTTGATTGCAAAGAGAGTGGCTAAGAAAATGAGACTCTAATGACAAAGATAAACTATTGGGCGTTACCGGGGGGGGGGGAACCAGTAAATAATTCATTATACCATTTTTCCAAATATAGCTTCAACTCTAGTCAGATAATTCCTTACTACGCGAATTCATGTAGTAATCCATTCGTTCATGTTAGTGACTCTGCTAATTCCATGGTTTCATTCTAAAACTGTAGGATCCTCTCTATAGGCGAGGCTATTTAATTCTTAATAAAGAAGGTGCGGCTAGAAGAAAGATGTAGTGGAGTGATTCTCTGGTTGTGCAATCAACTTATTGAGATGCCAGAAATGTTATCGCTCTATTCAATCACGTATTTCATAAAAAAAATTAATTCGGATCCAGACATTGCCATCAAATACTATTTTCATTAACTCTTTCTCTCCTAACTGATAATACTAACGTTGATTCCCCCAGAATGTGGTAAATAATTACGGAGAGAAAGAGTTAATCAACTCGTGAATCTGATAAATGCTAACATTTTTATAATTAAGTAGTTCTATATATTTATGCAAATAAATAAATGTAAATAAGACAGTTATTATGAAAAGTATGACAAAAAAAAAGTCTTAAGATGAAGTGAAGACGACGTCTGCTGGAACAGGTGGCGCTAAGGTCTCGTTTTCAAACACTGCGTCTGGCCTTGAAATTGTCGTCTGCCGCTAGGAGCCTGTGTCAATAGAATGTGGATTTAATAAAGGAAAGAGAAAAAATGTTTAGCAGTTATTATCACAATCCCCCCTCTTCCCGCGCAAACTCCACCCATTCACTTTTTTCCCCCTTAGTTTTCAAGTTCTCCTGTATAAAGATTCGAAAAAGAGAAATGGGAGGGGGGGGGAGAATTCAAATTCAAGGTCACACTCATAGATCTGACGCATTTGCCCCGATGGTCATTCCAAACTAAACAAAAAAAATATTACTACGTGGACAGCGGGGATGGAGAGGACAAAGCTGACCGGATGAAAGTCACTGACCTTTTCTTTCTTTAAAAAAAAATTAAAAAATGAGTATCATAGCTCTATGGAGAGACTGTACTTTCCGGAGAACTTGATGCCTGTGGTCGCTGTACAATACACGAAATATACCTGTTAATAAATAGGTCAATGGTTCTCAAGTTCTAATGATACATTAAAAGTTTTTGCTCACTTCAGTTCTTCTTAACCAGTGGTGCTCAATTTCTGCGATCTAAGGGTCCATATATATAATTTTCAACACGTATGTCGCGTGCGGCATAAAAAGCCCGTCAAGTGCAATGGAACCGATCATCTGTGACTTTATTATGCACTGCGGACAAAAGCCTCGAAGGGACAGACAGCACCAGGTGATGGGTCTAGTATAGATCGCAGGCCGTAAATTGGGCATCGTTGCCTTAGCTGTGAAAGGGCCGGCCCTGATTGTGAAGACTTCAAGAGAAAATTTAATTTTAAGAATATAATTTGAAAAAATTATAACGGTCCAACCCGAGTTTTCTTTATGTGACCAATTAGCCAGTTATCATTTTCTTAAAATATACGTGAACTGCCCAATGTCGAGTTCCGTGTCCAATTTTTAAGTCTTTGACCCCATGTAGGATTTGCAATCCGATAAGAGAAATTGGAATGCAATAAAAAGGGAAAATGATTGAAATTGTTTAGGTTGTGTTTAATGCTGGTGGTTATTAGACTTCTTTTTGTATTACGTAGCCCAGCTGACGTTTCAATTTGTGTTGGCATTTAGTAGCGGACATACTGATACTTATGTTAAGTGATTTTTTTTTTTGGTATTGAAAATGCTATAGCAATGTCTTAGTGCTTAGCTTTGTTATCTTGATGTCCTTTTTATTTGGAGCTGCATGAAGCTGATATATTCATCTCTTTTTTTTATTAAAAAACTTATATGTAAACTCAATTTGTTTGACTGACAGGTCAAAACTTTGTAAACGTTATTACTCCCGCCAGGGGGGGACTGGCAATATGGGCATTCGGGCAAATGCCCGGTGGGCCGGTACCTAAATGGGCCGGTAGGGCCACCTAAAAGGCCTCATGAATGCCACTAGTATGATAGTCTACATCGTAGACTATATTATTAGGCTTCTTCCTTTTATGGCCCACACTTATAGCAATTAAAAAACAACAGAAGGCCTAATAAAGGCCTCTAAAAGATACATAGTTCATTGTATACATGAGTTCAGATATCGATACGTTAGGCCTATCAAACTGAACAGAATGATATTAAGCCAATTAAGGACAGATAAACCTAGAATTGGATGCCCATCAAATGATATACAATTTGTGGGCCGGATTGTATAGAAATGCCCGGGCCGATTTAAACACCCAGTCCGCCCCTGACTCCCGCACCCATTCACGGATCAAGTTGAAACCTTGCACAATTACTCATTGGCGTTGACAAGACATGAATCAATTTAAAAAAAAAAGAACCGATTACTTGTTGTTAATTAATTTATTTGGTACCAAAAAGGGAAGTTAATCCTTTAATATTCACACAAGTGGCTAAATATATCGGGTTTTGTCCCCTGAAATAATTGTATACATTATTTCTCCCACGTCCTGAAACAATTATCAATTGTACCTAACAAAACATGAATCAGTTGCAACACCAATCAATTACTTAATTAATAACTGATATTTGATTATTTTCTTTGATATAAGAAAGTGGAAATGGCTTCTACATTCTAAAGTAATGCAGTTGAAAGTGTGGAAACCTTACCCCTAGTTAAAAAATTTTTTCCTAAGTAGGATTTTTTAAAAAAAATATTTACTTATCTATATAAAAGTGATGCTACTTTTTTGTTGATTTCCATGTTTCGGATGTCCATCAGAATTAAAGAGTATTACATCCTAGTCCAAACAGCCCGCACACGGCGGGGTATAGCGGTTGACAGAGTAGGACTTGATCCCGACACTACAGAGACAACAATCCGTAGAGCATGCTACACGACATGTCAAGGCTGTTTTGCGCTCATTGATGCTATTCTAACACTTTTTTGCGCTCATTGATGCCGTTCTAGCACTTTTTTGCGCTCATTGATGCCGTTCTAGCACTTTTTTGTGCTGAGTGATGCTGTTCTGACACTTTTTTGTGCTGAATGATGCTGTTCTGACACTTTTTTGTGCTCATTGATGCGTTCTAACACTTTTTTTGTGCTGAATGATACTTTTCGTGTTTCGCTTGTTTTGTCATTGTTATATTTCCATTCTCCTTTTTTTTTCTGCTTATTTATACAAATCAGTTATTGCATGTAAACAGTATTTATATTTGTTACGGATAACATTCTTCCAAGGAGCTCCAGGTATCTTAACTTGATCCACAGTCTGTAAATAAAAAAAAAATCAAGCGAAAGAAAGAGAGTAACAGTAAATTACATCTTCTGTGTCTACGCCCATTCTTTGCGTCTCGGACCTGATTTAAGACTTCAGCACTCAATTATATAGGGCCCCCATTGGTCCATAGAGCGCCACGGGCGTGCGTTTGCGATTTGAGGATTAGAAGCAAAAGCGCCACAGTGGGATGTAGACATGCTACAGATGATGAGCGCGGGGTGTAAGGAGGGATGGTGGCACTGTTGACCGTCAAAGCAACTGACAAGAGTGAATGCCGGGATGTTTGGATAGAGAATATAGCCGACGATAATAGATTTAGTCCAGATCTGGTCTTGGGCTGAATTAAAAAGGACAGACGTCTGAAGATGGGGGAGGGGGGAGATTTTTAAAAGATATGGGGAGGGAGGGGATTAATTGTAGAAAAGGAGGATGTTGGTAGGGGAGAAATGAGAGAGAGAGAAAAAAAATGAGGGGGAGGGTGTTCAAGGACACAGGGACTCGTGTCGTTGTGAGGGCAGATGACGGAAGACATGTATGGGGGCGGGAGGGGGCATGGTGGAGGGTGAGCTATAAGAGATTGAGGCTGTATAATACATATGTATTTTGGATGAGAATTGAAATAAATAAATCTAATGTAAACCTTTCATATGTAAATTGTGAGTGAGTCTGGTGTGAATGTACAGTTTTTTAAATAATGTTTTGTTTTGTATAGTGCACAAATTGCGGTACAGATTTCCTTCAGGACAATACAGATTATTATTTACAAGAATACATAAAATTAAATAAAGGTTTTTGTTGTTTTACATGTTTCAGAGTCCCTTCGGGATTTAAGATTATTACAACGTAGACCAAACCTTCCGTAGAACTACGATTTCGAATCCCGGAACAATCGAGACTACAACCCAGAATACATACCATAGGATCCGGAGCCAATCACGTCCAGACTATCATCCCATGAAATTGAAAGCTTATATCAGCTCATTCTGTTAGTCTGTCTGTCTGTCTGGTATAAAGTTTGTACACGTTATTTCTCCCACACCTATTCTCGGATCAAATTGAAACTTTGCACAATTATTCCTTGGCATAGACAAGACATGAATGAATAAAAGAAAGTACCCATTTTGTTAATTAATTACTGATAGCAATTAAATTTTATATTTGATACCAACAAGGGAAATAAATCTTTCAGTTTTCACAGATCTGGCTAAATATGTATGGTCTCATCCTCCTATATAATTGAACACGTTATTTCTCATTCCAGGATCAAGTTGCAATGCAAACACCTAAATTATTGTACCAAAAAAAAAAAAGCATGAATCAATTACAAAATTAACCAATTATTCACTTAATTATTGGTAATTAAATATTTAGATTGATATGGAATAAGGTAAATAACTTGTACATTATTTAGAAATTTAGTTATAAGTGCGGAGTTCTTTCCCTTAGATGGGCTTAATTTTTTATGATAGGATTTTTAAAATAATTTGCTTACTATGATTTCGACATACTGATATGCTTAGAATTACGTGAAATTAAATTATTAGTTTCACTATGACAGAATTGCATCCCTAAACTAAGAAGTTCATCAATAAGCTTGTGATATGCTATGAACTTCGGGTCAAAGGTGCTTTGAATATGATATTAAAGTTCGCGTAAAAAAAAAAAGAATTTTGTTTTCAAACTAGTGCTTATAGTTTTCTTTTACTAACATAGCTTGACCGCTTGGTTCGGGTCACTCTTTCAGTTGACCTGGACAAAGGTCGGATGTCCACTGTAAGGTTTTCAAGGTACCTGCAGGAGGCAAATGAACGGGTGGACCATAACTCTAAAAACTTGAAGTCTTGAAAGAATGGTATTGTCGTAGTGGTCAGGAACACTTTTTTTTTTTGTTGGGTGTTGAAGTGAAAGTGCCTTAAGGGTAAATGGACACTTGAGTCGCAAGCGTCAGCCTGAACAAGACAAGGCTGAGCTATAACAACGTGACATCCTACTTCTCTATAAACAATACACCTCAAACACAATTTTCAGTGATGCCCAAACTGCGACCCGCGGGCCATATCTGACCCTCAACGCGGTGTTATCCGTTCGTTCACGTTTTCTGCATCATCATCTACATGTTAATAGAAGGTAAAAAAGGAAATAAATAGCATTGGTTGTGAGTTTTGGAAATATTTTGGGTTCACTGGATGAATATAAAGAATGGACATCTCTGGTCTGCATACGTGTCCATGTGGAATTAAGTAGATGATTGGAGATGTCGCTAATACCACAAAAATGTTACAAGAAGAATGGAGATCTTACAAATACTTCGCAAATATCTAATATATAAAGCAAAGCGTAAGGTGTATGTGTGTGTGTATGTCTTTCATAGAAATCCAAACCGTTTGACCAATCTTGATAAAACTTGACAAACGCTTCTTGGATAATAGCGGTTATCTTAGAATGCGTAAAGTTGTCCTACATTAAAAAAGTTTACTAGATTTTGGTAAATGTAATATCTTGAAATCGATTTTAATTATTAAAACAGCATAACGTCTTTTGTAATATAAAATATACAAACAAATAAACATTAAAATAAAACAGAAGATAACTTTATTAGTCAATACAATTGCCCGCCTCAGCATTACCACTGCCACAATATAACAAAAAATATTAAAATGGCAATGTCATTAAAGATAAGACCATGGAGTTTTTACTATAATTACAAGACCTCAGAATTGTCACTATGATCATACAGATTTCACTATTGTCATAAAAATGTTAAAATTAAAATAGATCTACTATTTTTTTCTCTTTATTCATCCTGATAAAAAAAAATTCGTCAAACAACCAAAATGTTACCTAAAACATAACCAAGTCATTCAAATCATTTTGCCAAAGTTAATGCTAGTTAATCAAAAAAAAAATTCTTAGAAAAATAAAAGTTAGTTAGTCCTCATTTCCATTATTTTGTCAGGTATTCCACTAATATTCACTGTAACATATCTCTCTGTTGTTATTGAATGTTAAAACAGCATTTCGTGTCCCCCACGGAAGTAATTACCCTTGTTTAAATGCCAGATCGTGCAAAACCTACACCAACTAATTCTGTGGTACCAAATCTCTTTTTTTTTTCTCCCCCCCCCCTCTCTTATACACCAGACCAATTATGACCAACGGACATATTAAAAATTCCCAGGGTATCTAGTAAATTGTTTGAGACAGACAAGAGAAATTACCGCCAACACACTGACCAGGGTTTATAGAATAAAGGGGATGGGGCAGAGAGGAGCATGGATCATGTCTTGTTTTGAAGCAAGTCCGGCTGTCAAAGTAACATTTACTGCAGTACCGAACACCGGCTAAACGCCGTCTATGGACATCGTCCACGTAATGGAGTTGGTCGTTTTAATGTAGGCACACTAATGTCACCTACCACAAATATTAGCATAATAAGCTTGCCAGTTGTGATGAGGTGAATCTAGTGAAACATATTCCTTGGTGGTCACTTCTTAGGTCTTAGGGATACTACAAGGAATACTTTCCACTTGAACCAAGGTCTGGGTAATGGACTGTGCCAGAGAAGAACTGTTAGGTCATGAACTGGTATTGATGAACATAATGAGTTATAACATCTTATCTTGAATGAGGCTTTACAGTGTTATAACATTATAAACGTATTAGATCTAGATAATCTCTACGTTTCAAGAGATATAGATCACTTTCGGACAAAAAAAGTTGAAATAAAACGAATAACTAGGAACGTTCGAAATTAGAATGAATTTTATTCTATAACATCGAAATTCACATGTTAAAAAAATGGCGATTAGCGTTCATGTTGTCTGCTTTTTGACGTCATGACTGTTGACGTCATCACATAAATAAGTGTATTCTCCCTGGACTAGACCATTTAAGAAATAGAAATTATGCATTACGTCACTAAATCCCTACATTACGTCACCAAACACACATGCCTGCATTATCCACGAATCCTATATAACACCTATGCAAATGACTTTGGAAATGGAATGTTTTCAAACATCAATGTTTTATTGTGCATCCGATGTACAGAATTCGGAAGTATTGATTAAAAAAAAAGTTTTTAAGCCATACACATTTTTTTCCTTGTCAGCTTTAGATGTAAATATGTTTTCATTGAATGCAGCAGAATAAAAAGAAAATTGATGACACTAAAATGGCTAAGCGGAATATCATTTTTAAAGATGATCTCCCATATATCAGAGTTAAGCCCCTTTGATTGGTAACCTAGCGCTTCATAACCCCTTAGTCACATAGCTAATATCTAATAAGATCGTCATTGTGATAGACTCTCTAGCATCTTGTAAACACTAGTTCAAAACGATTGAATTCGTTCTTTAAACTGCCCCGTTACCAACTAAGGGCGCATTGTTGACCTTTTACAAAAGCAGGAGCGTAGTGTTAAAAAGTAAAGTTCCCCATTCAGACCTTGCGATCTATTGGTCATCTGTTTCTGTGGCCGACGGCTAACGAGGTTGTCATATGGCCAGCACAACGACTAACCGCCTATAACTTTCCCCAACTAACGCCAGGAACCCAATTGATCTGGATGGACTCAGAGGCGCCCTAAAGATCCCGAAATAAAAAATCCCAGTCTTCAGCAGGATTCGAACTCATGATAAATCGGTTTTACCACTCAGCCACCTCGCCTCCAGGAGCGTTGTGTTAGCGCAATTGTAAAATCCTAGATTCTTATTTTTCAATCTCTTCCTCTCTCTCTCTCTCTCTCATTCTCTCTCTCTCTCTCTCATTCTCTCTCTCTCTCATCCTCTCTCTCTCTCTCTCTCTCATTCTCTCTCTCTCATCCTCTCTCTCTCTCATCCTCTCTCTCTCTCTCATCCTCTCTCTCTCTCTCTCTCATCCTCTCTCTCTCATCCTCTCTCTCTCATCCTCTC
>JADKLZ010084329.1:6416226-6430738 GCA_021533235.1 Biomphalaria straminea
TTTGAAGAAGCATTGTGTATTATGTATTACTTTGAAGAAGCATTGTGCATTATCTATTACTTTTAAGAAGCATTGACATGAAACTAATGACCTAAATTCTACCAAGTCATTGGTTTTCCTGGCTAGCTTAGGCAACCCATTCCATGCTCTAATAGCACTTGGTAAGAAGGAGCATTTCCGTATTGTGGTTCTACCATATGGAACGAGGAGTGTGCCTTTATCTTTGTGTCTTTCTGAGTATTTTATTAGATTTTTTTTTTTTTTTTTGCATTTAAAGATTATGGTTTTGTATTTTATGTACGATTGCTACATGACACTATCACTTGTAAGAAGTTAATAATAATAATTTCATTTTCTTGAGCCCGGGCTCACAGGTACCTTACTACGCCACTGTAAATAGTCCGCTAAAGATATATTGATATACAGCTTAGATAACACGTGGCCAATCTGTTTACGTTTTATTTATATTTATTTATTTTTTAAAACATTTGTGTGTGTGTGTTTGAAGCTTTACAAGGAACGTTCGATTCGTATTGTAGTACATTTTTTCTTCCAGCCAGGTCCACTAACTCTAGCAGAAACGTGAGCAGACGACGTAGGGAAGCCGTTCTGATGGCTAAAGAGAGGTTTTAGCGTCTGACACCAAGTTACTTACCATCAAAAGGTCTTCGGCCACAACGCGATACTTGTATGTGTTGGTGTGAGAGTCCGGCTGTGTTTTCGGCAGGAAATTACGGAAACCATACTATTAGAAATGAGGCATTCCTGGTAGTCTAGGCCGATTATAAACAGGGCTCCCTCGTTCCGACTGCGCTTCATACGTCAGCAACTAAGGCTGCCGACAAACAAGACTGATTAGCTCGAAACCGACTGGAAAAGCAACAAACAAAAATATAAACTAAAAGTAAGAAAGCCAGTACTTGTCTATAATCTTACAGAATGTAAGCCGTGTAGGTACTGCGGATCTCTTATAACGATCTATATATCTTCACCTTCAACTGTCCTTTAGTCTGTTGGACAGTTGGAGCACCACACACGATCTGTTGACCACCTTTCTCCATTCTTATCTTTCTTTTTTGATAGAATCTCTTTCAATAACAGGCCGGTCCATTCTTATATATTGTCTTCCCATGGCATTCTCTGTCCGCCTCTTCTTTTTTTCCTGTTACTGTTCCCAGATGAAAGTTTTATGCAAGCCCTAAGGACCTTATGATATGACCATATCTTTTTACCGTAGTTAGATCATCGTGGGATACAAGCGTTGTGCTAATTCTGTCTCTAATCTCTTCTATCATGATGCGGTCTTCATATGTGATCTCTAAAATCTCTCTGTAGCATCTGTCCACACCAATGAAGCAATCGGTCAATTGGTGTTCTTATGAGTTCAACCACTATCCATTGACTGTAAATGCAAATAAATCAGCATCTTTGTAGCCCATTAGTGCTAAATTGAATTTTGGTGTCTTCTGGTCCAATCTTTTTTGTTGACGTGAGGGGGGGGGGGTACATGGAAGAATGCTTCCATGCTCCCTTTAGGGGCTCAGTATAAAGCAATTCAGCAATGGACCTCATTCATTATTCGTAAACAAATAACTTTTAGTCACGTGATCATATTGATAAAACTACGAAAAAAACAACAACTGTCACATCGTGAATTAAACATTAGATCGTAAATTATATAGAGGAGATAGAGCACCACGCGGTTAAATGTTGTTTGTTTACGTTTGGTGAATGAGGTCCATTAATTACATCGGGATACCAACAGGAACCTGCTGCAAGATGCTTACACGGTAGACAGGGTTGGACCCGACACTACCGCGACGACAGTGCGTAGCGCATACATATGATATGATCGATTGGCTTTTCTGGATTGATTCGCTTATAGTCATGTATATCAATGTAATACCCAACACAGCATTGGTTATATCGTGAAATTTATATGTCAGCCAGTCATTACCTTTTTTCTTTTATTTATTTTTTTTCAATTTTTTTTTAAAACTTGAATTAAAAAAACAAAACAAAAATAACACCAATGGCTGTAGTAGTTGTTGAATGATTCATTCGTTTTTTTTTTTAATTCTTTTTTTTTTCCTACGAGGGAAAATTTAATTATTATTTCGTTTCTTTGTAGATCAAATGTCACTGTCAATTCGTGACTGTCTACTGTTACTTGGATGTCACGTCCCACTGCTAAGTGTGTGTTTATATAGCTCTGTGTGTGTGTGTGTGTGTTTAGTTTTTTTTTTATTTGGAAAAACTCAAGCGTTACTTTACAATATATCCATCTGCAATGAAAGGGGCTCGATTATCTCCCTTCCCATTATCAAGTCGTGCAAATATTGTGGTAAAGCTACAATGGAGATCATATAATAAATCCATTTCTAAAGCCTATAGTGTATGTATTATTGGACATTTAATTTTTCTTAATTTTGAATGCACTATAATTATGTCGGTATTGCTGAAGACAAATTCAGCCCATAAAATTATGGTGCAGACCTTATACAAGTGAGCAGTTTTTTTTTTTATATTATGGACCGAGTCTTATACAAGTTAGCAGTTTGCGGTACTATGGTCCAAGACCTATACAAGTGAGCAGTATCTGCTAATTATTTGGAATGCCCTGGTGTGATCCAAATGTTTCGTCACATCTGTAGCCTTGTAGATGAGCCATTATTCTTCTAGGCGTCGATTTAAGCCAAGATTTAATTTGGTTAATGGAACATACTTTTTGTTTGCATTGGGTAGAGATTTGTTTTTAGACGATGTCAAACGGAAGTGTTGCTGAGATGGAGAAACCGCTTGAGTACCTTTCAAAGGGAATAGAGTTCGAAACTCGTTTCCGAGTCACGTGAGCTGAGCTCCTAAAGGCGGCGCGGAAAATATAATCGTTTATTTTGAGCTCATAAATAAGTTATTTCTTTTTTTTTTCCCATATGTTATATAACTTGGTTTTATTATTTAGCACCAACAACAGAAGATCTAATTTCCCCCCTTTCTCTAATTCAAAAGTTCTGGATCCGCTGTTGATGCAAAGGGTAGCCCTAGCAAAGGGTAGCCCCTAGCAAAGGGTAGCCCTAGCAATCAATAAAAAGGCGCTGACAACCTTTCACTCTTTCTCTTTAGTTTTTTGTTTTTGCCTTCACATTTTATAGAGCGCTTGCCTCTCTTGATGATCTACTCTCTTTGGTTCTGTCAATTACAAACTACCCAAGACAACGCAGCACACGGCTGCGGGTCACAATGTATGTGCTCGCGTGCTTGTCTGTCAACCTGTTTGTCTCACCGTGTGCGTCCTTGGTGTGGCGTACGTGGTCAATTATATTGACCAATGCCACTTTGTCACATAAGGCGATCGCGTTGTTGACAGCCGAAGGCCAAGTCAAGACAATTATAAATATAATTTAATATATTATATAACGTAAAAACAAGAAAGCAATAGAGTCTTGCTGTAGATGTCAATAAAATAATATAGGACTTAGAGCAGAATTTCCGTTACAGACAGCAGGCCCGGTCTTAGTTATCTGGAGGCCCTAGGCAAAGTGAACTTGATGACCACATGAAAATAAAAAAAGTATACGACGTCTAAAAAATCAGGCAATTTATTGACCATAAGCCCAGAAATTTCCAATCGAAGCCGGTATGCTGATTCTCCTCTGCATCGCTTCAATCTGCATCTTCTGTGACCGTGTTCATGGCTTTTCCCTACAAAACAGCCGAATCTTTGGTAGGAGATTCGTGCAATAGACTAAATCAGGGGTGGGCAACCTTTTTCAACCGAGGGCCGCATTAATGAAATTTGGGGACTAGGCGGGCCGCATACACACACACACATATATATTATATATATATATATATATATATATATATATATATGAAAAGATTTAGGATGCACATACATGTTATGTGCAAACAACAAATTACAATGCTTCCGATGATAAACATGAAGTCTGTCTTCAACTCTTCATTAGTAATTTTAGGAAAGGGGCACAGTTAATGTCCATCAAGGAACCTAACAATTTCTTCCTTTAGATTCCATATTGATCTTATGATTAGCCAGTGAATACAACTGCGTTACCATACATCAGAGATGTTTTATTTCCAAATCTTCACATACTTTTCGGAACTGCCAGACGGGACCGGCCTTGGATAATTGGAGGCCATAGACGAGGTCAATTTGGTGGCGCCGAATAAAATAAGAATATACCAAATAAAAAAAAACCCTAAAATTTTGCAATTTATTAAAGACCAAGTGTACTTCGAACAATAACATTGAGTACAAGTTTCACTATTCCTAATCTGTAAATTTAAGCTGTGGTTCCTGTAGCCCTTTAACAACTATAGACCTTAGCAGCTGCATAATTTAACTACGCCCAGGGACGGTTCCTAAGCATAGTAGAAATTCAATTATGCTGTGTATATCATCAAATGAATTAATTTTAATGTAGTCTTGTATAAACTTTCCAGTTACTAGTTTATGGTTTAGATATTTTCTTTATTTTATTAAAAATGTTTTTCTCAGTCAAAGCTCCATCAGTTGTTACCCTTGTCATCTTGTACAAGCCAACCCAACTCTTTCAACATGTCACATATGCCATTATAGATTTAGTTGTATATTTCACATTTAAAAGATTGTATGTATATTAGAAATATAAACCCTCGCCTGATGGCTCGGGAGTTACTCGGGGAATCCAGACACGAGTTGTTAGCTTGGGTTTTTACAGAGACGTAATATGTGATGTTTTGAATTCTATTGGTTGTTTTAAAAAAGAAGTCACATGACTTCCGCCCAAGCGTCAGTGATTGCGGGAGATTGTGAGTCGAAGCTTGAATGTCTTATTGAGCAGACGTGTTTGTAATATCTCTAAGTTTTAATTAACAAAGGAGCCTTGTAATATTATTCATCTTGTTAGATCTGCCATTGTACATAAGTTGTACTTACGTTTTGTTCAAATAAAGTTCCTGAATTTTGTTTTCTACAAGAGAATCTTTTATTGTGAATTCTAGATCTACATTTATTCAACTACTTCAATTCAAGACTAAATCAATCCCCGGCATGTCACATCATTCAACAACATAGTAATACAATATCGTGACACAACACAATTCTCCATAGCATTGAATAAATATTGGACAGTGCTTATGTCTTTTACTGAATTTATATAGTATTGCTATTAAATATAATCTTCGTTTTTTTTTTAATAAAACTCTTTAGAAAGACGTTTAGAGACAATGTTTCTTTAGCCTCTTCATTACAAGTGATAAGAATCAAAAGTTTCAATAATTTCTGAAGATATTTATAATGATTTATTTAGGCTTTCGCGGGCCGCATAAAACACTTCGGCGGGCCGCTTGTGGCCCGCGGGCCGTAAGTTGCCCACCCCTGGACTAAATAATACTTTAAAGCCCTCTGTTGATTAGTCTCAAATTTGCGTCCTTAGCAACCAAAATAAAGACCTAAACTAAGAGCCTACAGCGGAAACGACTGTTCTACGAAAGAATCTCCGTATTGCATTATTTCAAGTCAACGACAATTGGCTTACAGTCTCAACAATTGTTATGTCGGATCTCTCAGAAATATATTTATTGTTATTGATCTATTTTTTCACAATGAATATTTTTGTTTGTTTGTTGGACCAAACATCCTTCATTTAGCTCGTAACGAAAATGGCTGACGACTTAACTGTTCTCTCTTAGTGTCTTCGTGTTGCTTCATCCTTTTTTTTTAAA
Organism: Biomphalaria straminea; assembly: GCA_021533235.1. Lineage (NCBI taxonomy): Eukaryota > Metazoa > Mollusca > Gastropoda > Planorbidae > Biomphalaria > Biomphalaria straminea. The sequence continues at coordinate 6,421,954 of JADKLZ010084329.1, forward strand.
TCAGATCTCTCATAAAGACTTCTACAATGAAGAAACCCGCTCTCTCTCTCTCTCTCTTAGGGCCAAAATCATTCAATTAAATACCAATAAAATAAAATTGTAGAAAATGCAAATATACCAATTATTTCGTTATTGAAATTCCGTATTGCTCTTTAAATAGTTTTATGTTTGTTTGTTTTTTAAATGACCTTGTTTTGTCCTTGGGATGTCATTGTTTTAACCTTGAAATGACCTTGTTTTGGCTTGAAATGACATTTTTGTCCTTGAAGTAAAGTTCCCAGTTCATACCTTGCAATCTACAGAGCAGTTGATGTAAAGGTAATCGTTTCTGTTGCCCACGGTTAACAAGGGTGTCATGTGGTCAGCACAATGACCAACCGCCTTTGCATTTTCCCCAGCTAATGTCAGGCACCCATGAAATTTCGAAATTCAAAATCCCAGTCTTCACCAGGATCCGAAGCCGAAACCCCCTGTTCGGAAGCTAAGCACTTTACCCCTCAGCCACTGATCTTCCCTTTGTCCTTGAAGAGACTAGTAGTTGAAATGACCTTCTGTTGTCATTGCATTTATCTTTCCACTCTAGTAGAAGTTTCTTGAAACCCTAGACAGTTTTAAAACGTTTGAGTTCCTTTTCATCATCTCGTAACGACGATTAGACTGCAGGAAACTACATGACTATACTGACAATACTTATGACAATTAGACACTCTCACTCTCTCTCTCTCTTTCTCTCTCTCTCTCTCTCTCTCTCCAGCAACACTGTTAAGCCAATGTTATTATGTTTTATTTATATCTCCCACAGATACCGGCAGACTCCCCGCCTCTGTCTCCGTCATGAGCAGATGAAATATCACTATCGGTCTCAGAAGGTTAATTGAAGTGATCTATCGTGTTTCGTATGTAACGCCAGTAACACGACACCCCGTACATCGGCCGGTTCAAATGTTGCAAAGTAAGGTGACACAGATTAACCATTGCACTGCGGGTCTGTACATTATATACTGTTTCTAATCATTCACATACATACATAGATATAGAAAGTGAGAGAGAAAGTGAGAGAGAAAGAGAGAGAGGGAAAGACGGACAGACACACACGTAAAAAGATAGATAGATAGACAGACAGACAGACAGACAGACAAATAGATAGATAGATTTTAAAGTAACCGTATCGACCTTTAAGTATAAAACATATTTTAATTATATTAGATGTTTGACAGTAAGTGTCCATGCAGAAACACAAAATTGTTTTTTTTTTTCTTTTTTGTAGGAACTAAAAACAAAAACTTAAAAGGTTGTAAAAATATCCATATTTCTTATATTTACGCTTAGTCTTACACAGACACCGACACTTAAACGCTTGTAGAATTTTCATTGTTCAAATTGAGCCAACTATTTTCGTTTCGAATTCTCAGCAGAACCAGAGCGTCCAGTTATGTCACGTGGTCTTCAATGTATGCAGTTGGAAGAGAATACGACTTGCTAACACAATTTTGAACTGACCTCTTCTCCGTATCGTTTTGAGACAAATGGCATCAATTACTGGGCTATAAGATCAAAACAACCACAATCGGTGTAATTATGATACGCATTCATCTAGCATTGATTGTGAGCCCTATAAATTCGATTCTTGTGTATCGAGTAGTTTGTTAGACTTCAATGCAGTAAATTGACTTTGCATTAAAAGCATAAAAGAAATTGGACAATCTAAATACAATGTTTATTTATACTCTAGGTAAAGCTATCCAGTAAATCCTCACATGTGTCTGAGTATAGAGAAGGGGAGGGGGTCATTACTGGACTGGGGTGAACTACAGAAACAGAAGACTTTCGCAATTTATGATTAGGCTCAAAATAATTCTTGGCAACACCTAAATACCTGCAATCTTTTTTTTTACTTACTCAAAAAATGTTTAGTACCCAATATAACTTAGTGGGCTCTGGGACGTTCTTAACTCAGAGGTCATTGACTTCAACTGGATTTGAACTCCAACCTTAGAAAACAAGAGCTTTACCACTCGGCCACCACAATTTAAATAATATGCATAATTAATCAAGGTACAATTAGGTTGTCATTTTAAAGTATATTCTCGTCAATTATATCTCTCTTATTATCCGATTTTAAAGGCACACAAACACACACACACATACACACACACACACACATATATATATATATATATATATATATATATATATATATATATATATATTGTTTCCAGAGATATGTTTATTGTCAAATGTACATTTATTACCAGATGTATATTTATGTACAAAACAAATGTATATATATTTTTTTAGAGATATATTGATTTCTTGAGGTATTTTATTTCCAGATATATATTTATATCGGGAGTGATAGATTTCTTGGGATATATTTATTTCCAATGATTTATTTATTGCTTATCATAATTAAATACGTTGAGATCTCCCATACGTGTGTAAGTACAGGCAGTGGCGTCACTAGGCACGTGCGGGGGTGCGGTCCGCACCGGGTGACACCCGATAGGGGGTGACACCCAAGTGCAAAAGAGCACTTTAAAAAATTAAAAAATACCAACCTTAAAATGTGACAGAAGAAAAATCATAAGGCTTAGAAATTGTTGAATAAAATTATTCTAAATGGGAAAACATCAATAGCAAGATATTCTTCTCTGTTAAATAGTGGACATGTCCACAACGAGAAGACTGAAGAACATTTATCAGGCTTTCAAATTAGGAACATTTTGGGAGCAGGACTTTAGCTTCAAAAAAATTGAAAGGACGTCATTACTATGATTGACGTATAGATGGGAAAACAGAGGAACATCTTGTATTATAGATTGCTTACTATCGCATTGTTTCTAGCAAAGAAAAAGTTGGTATATGGTGGCGAACTGAAGAAGACTTTTCATTGAATAATGAATTTTTTTTTCTTGGGATTGTGGAAATGTTATCCAAAGAAATGTAGGATATTCCTCTTAATGTGGGCCAAATCTGGTGTATCAGTTGTGATAATTTAAAACGACTGAAAAGAGATTTGTTGTTTTGTTTTGTTTTACGTGTTTCGGAAATTCCTTCAGAGTTGAAGATAGTTATTTCCTAGTCCAAACCTCTCGCAGGACGACGGGGGATGGGAGCGGGCAGGGTTTGAACCCGGGACCATCGGTAAATCGATACGACAGTCCAGCGTGCAAACCGCTCGACCAAGCAGCCATCCATGGGCTTAACGTATCGATATGATGAACTCATGGACATGGTAATGCAGCTACAATGTCAAGGATTCATGAAGAAGTGCAGGCAGTAATAAATGAAGAACAGAAAAGAAACTTGAATAGATGTGTACACCGTTTACTTAAGCTATGTGGTCCAAATTCTTAATCGGAAAATATTTTCTAATTATACTTTCTTGGTTCTCTAGAAAAAGGGTTTTCTTTCTTTGCCGCTAATACTAATAGATAGGATAATATAATTAATGACAGCGTGTCATATGAACAACTCACTGGTGTGCTCATGGTGTTGCTGTTAGATCCATGAAAGAACGATTTTATGAAAGTGTGACAGCGAAAATCTTTGCCGTCTCTCTGAAAATACAAACACTAGAGGCGCAGCACAAAGATGATTGCCAGCTGTCTGTGAATGCATGCATAACTTTCATTGCTTGACTTTCTTATTGGCAGATGTACTCAAAAGAGTAAACTGAACACAAAAGTACCTTCAAATTAAAGTGTTAATTATTTTCAAAGTGGTGGCTAAGCTCGAGCACTTAAACATTTACTCTACGAAATATGTTAAAAGTTAGCTCAAAATGTTATTAAGATAACTTTTCTCAAATCAAACTAGCATGTTAATGCAAAAGAAAAATACGTTTAAACAATATGAAAATATCAGGAACGTAGTCTTAAGATTTACTATTCAAATAGAGAGCAAGAAGTTAATACTGAGTGCATCAATCTCTTTTATATTGGGCCTGAGGGCAAGATATGTGAACAGAAATACTAAAACTAGAATACAAGAATGCAGCAAAGTTTTGAAAGACGACAACGAATCTCTACCAGCCTTTGGATTAAGCCTTTAACTGTTTCTTGCCAAATGCATGTTTACAAGGCGTCATGTGAAAAGAAGCTTTGCAAAACTAAATTTAACTAACAACGTTCTCTGATTAAGACATTAACTAACAATGTTCTCTCATTAAAACATCAACTAACAACATTCTCTCATTAAAACATTAACTAATAACGTTCTCTCATTAAAACATAAACTAACAAAGTTCTCTCATTAAAACATCAACTAACAACCTTCTCTTATTAAAACATCAACTAACAACTTTCTCTAATTAAAACATCAACTAACAACGTTCTCTCATTAAAACATTAACTAATATCGGTCTCTCATTAAAACATCAACTAATAACGTTCTCTCATTAAAACATCAACTAACAACTTTCTCTCATTAAAACATCAACTAACAACGTTCTCTCATTCAAACATTAACTAATATCGGCCTCTTATTAAAACATCAACTAACAACGTTCTCTCATTAAAACATTAATTAACAACTATTTTTTAAAATCAAATGAAGCAATTCTGTCCATTGAAAATGAAGTCGCAAGATATATTGAGTTTAAAGTTTTTTTTAATAAGTTTTCTAATTTGAAATCCTGAAAAGGAAATTTAAATATTTATTTTCTAAAGTTATTGTAAACTTTTATATGTTAAAAAAATTCTTTAAAAATTTGTGTACCTATCAATATACTTTTCATTAAGTTGCATTTTTCATTAGTTGTCCTAATGAAACTACCACTATATGTGATTATAATGTTCAAAAGTTTCCATTAAGACTCAAGAGCTATTTAATGTTTACTTAGAAAAGCATGCTCAGTTGGTTTTAAATTTTTTTTTGTATTTAAAAAATCGTAGATGTTAATGTATGTAATGATTAACGATAATATGTAAGAGAAAAAAAGATAATCGATACTCATTTAAACTTTGTGTAGCAGCAATCAACGAACTTTATTGCGCAAAAAACAACAACTGAACAACGATAGTTTTTTATTTGAAGAATAGGTGGAACTCTTGGGGGGGTGGGGGGTTACACCCTGATTTTACCGAATAGGTGACACCCACCCTAGTGACGCCTCTGAGTACAGGGCCGGCCTTAGATAATTGGATGCCCTTGGTGAGATGACTTTGGTGGCTCAAATGAAATAGAAAAATAAGAAACAAAAAGCGAAGAAAATAAAATTGCACAATTTCTTTAGAACCTAGTCAGGCTAGTATTCTCTGATGAAATCATTTGGTACAAGTTTCGATATTTCTTCTCTAAAAATCTTTTGAGTCCTGTGGAGGTGCCCACCAATAGGAGACTTTGGGCTGGGCAGATGCCCATTTTGCCAATGCCCTAAAGCAGGCCCAGCATAATAATCGAAATGGTATCGATCCTAATATTCTGGAATCGCCCAATATTTCTACAGCATAAGGTCTAATATGACATATAAGTTATACAGATAGTGGTCCATTTGATGCATTCTAAATTGAGATGGTCTCCATATTCGAATACCAGCGTATCAGCATAATTATACAGTGTATTTTTTTTTTTGCAGTAATCCTCTTCGCGCATGCGCCCGTAGTGTCGCGTTATTGTCCTACTAAAATTTTGACTAATGTGAAACAGGAGAAGCGGTTTCGGTAGACGGGAGGGGAGAGGGCTCAGGCATTAGCATGTGTTTGTTAATATGTGTGCGTGTTTAATGATTATCTTCATGGGAGGTACTTTGGTGTCTGGTTTCAGTCCTCTTTGATTGGGATGAGCGGGGGGGAGCTACTTTTTTTTTGCATTGCAGATTTCTTCTATTACAAAGCCTATGTGAAGTCACTCTGTCTGTCTGTCTGGTAAAAAGTGTGTACACCTTATTTCTCTCACGCCCATTCTCGGATCAATTTCAAACTTTGCTAAAATTATTCATGGGCGTAGATAATACATGAATCAATTTTATTTAAATAAATTTACCTGTTATTCGATTAATTACTGGTAATTAATTATTGCCTTACCAATAAGGGAAATTAATCCTTCTGTATTCTCAGATATGGCTAAATATGTTGGGTTTTGTCGCCTTAGATAATTGATCACGTCATTTCTCGCACTCTATTTTTCGGATCAAAATGAAAAATTTAGTAACTATTTATAGTAACAGAACACGAATCAATTAAAAAATTAATCAATTAGTCAATTACTTATTGGTAATTAATTAATTTGTTTGATATCGAATAGAGGAAATAACTTCTACGTTACTGAAAGATATATTTGTGAGTGCGGAGTTCTTCCCTTTAGATAAGCTTTGTTTTTGTTTATTTTGTTTATTTTATTTTGCTTGCTGCGACCACCTCCGGCTTCATGTAGTGTAGTTTTGGCGAATGGTTTCTTGTCCTGGTTAGTTATTTACGCATTGAAATGCTAGGGCTGCGGCAAAGTGTGAAAATGTCCGACCTATAAACTACTAGCGTACTAAAGATTCGGAAACTGCCAAGAACATTTCATGTGTCAGAAAAAAAAAACGACAGACAATTATTATTATTATTTAACAAACACATTCTGCCAAACAGGAAAACTGAACGTTTTCTTTGATTGAATCTGGAAAAACTTCTGGAAAACTGTTGGAGAAATAAATTCAAGGAATTTTGACAGTCAATGAACACACCAAAGGTGCATTGAATATTTTGAAGAAAAAAAAAAAGAATCCAAGTCTTTGAACCTGAGACAACTGGATTCGGAAGCAAAGTGCCTTACAACTCAGCCACCGCGACTAATGACATACTTCAATGGACAGCAACGTTCTCAAAATACAAAGTTCCACTTTGTTTTCATTTAACTCTTTGTCGTGCTGTACAAAGAAGTGAAAGGAACAGTTCCTCAGGTCCTCACTTCAGTCAAGTGAACAATTCTTGTACGCTACAATCTAAGAGTCCTAGAAATGACTGATCCACTCGCCTCATTGTCAATACCAATCTTTACTATCCGCCCCTGTCAGAAGTCAAAGGGAATAACTACAACTACAAAAAAAAAAAAAAAGCGTAATAATAAAGTGAACCTAAAGGACAAAAGCTGACCACTGTCCTGTATTGTCCGGGTACGAACGTTGTCCAGTCTATGTCAGCGTTTAGAAACTCTTATTGTGACACGTATAAGTGTTTAATTGGGCCAACTGTTTCAGAAAGCGGTGTTTATGGAGGCATTGTGTGTGTGTGTTTAGATGGCGCTTAGCGAACAGGACAGATGCGGAAAACAACGGTCTGAATTGAAATGACAAGAAACTCAAGTAAACTAATTGTCTGTAGAATTAATGTCAGTAGACTTAATGACGTTAGACAAATAGCCAATAGACTAAATGCCAATAGATTAAATGTTAATAGATTAAATGTCAAAAGACTAAAAGTTAGTAGACCTCATATCAGTAGAATAAATGCCAGTAGACTAAATGCCAGTAGACCTCATGGCAGTAGACCAAAACTCAATAGACTAAATGCCAATAGACTAAATGTCAGTTGACTAAATGCCAATAGACTAAATGCCAATAGACTAAATGTCAGTTGACTAAATGCCAATAGACTAAATGCCAATAGACTAAATACCAATAGACTAAATGCCAGTAGACCTCATGGCAGTAGACCAAAACTCAATAGACTAAATGCCAATAGACTAAATGCCAATAGATTAAAAGTCAGTAGACTAAATGCCAATAGACTAAATGTCTGTTTACTAAATGTCAATTGACTAAATGCCAATAGACTACATGTCAATAGACTAAAAGTCAGTAGATCTCATGCCAGTAGACTAATAAATTGGTTGTTGCTGATGATGTTGCTGATGATGTTGCTGATGATGTTGCTGATGATGTTTTTGATGTTGTTGCTGATGTTGTTGCTGTTAATGTTGTTGCTGTTAATGTTGTGGAAGTGTTGAGTTAAAGCGGCGCTTTCGCTATGAGGTCACGTTTAAAGCCACACTCCAAGTTCTTCCTGACAGCTTCAGTCCGCACATCTTGCAGCTGGAGACGACCTCTCTCTTTTTCTCTCTCATTCTCTCTCTCTATTTCTCTCTCTCTATTTCTCTTCCTCTCTCATTCTCTCTCTTTCTCTCTCTTTCTCTCTCATTCTCTCTCGCTCTCTTTCTTTCCCTTGCTCGAGATGCCAAACAAAATAATTAATTACCCATAATTAAATAGCCAATCGGTTAATGTTTGTTTGAAACTAACTATAAAACCTGTTTTCATAAGCAGCTTCCTGGCACAGTTGTCACCTTATTAGCTTGAGGTGGCTGAGGAGGCCTTAGCCCTATAGTTAGTATTCAGGTCGCTAACTATTTTCTTTTATAAATACATTTAAAAAGTGATCACCTAGATACCCCGTGATACCCCCCTTTTTTTTTTCCAGCTGGTCCACAAAAGTGATAGGATACATGTACACTTTATACAAGCTTTCTTTTGGTCAATTTTTATAATAAAAAAAATCTTCTTATACTGCTACTAATAATAATAATACTAATGATTAGTAATGATGATAATAATAATAATAGTAATAATAATAATAATAAATTCGTCAGTGGAAACTGATAAAGGGACTACAATGAATTTTGTTTCCCTTTAACGAAACTCGACCCTGGCTGCGCCAGAGAAAGAATACTCGTTCTTTTATAATAATAATAATAATAATAATAATACAAAAAAGCATTCGATTCAGTTCCGCATGATTGGCTGTTGAAAACCCTGGACATTCACAGAATAAACCCAAGAATAAAACAATTACTGAGGGTC
>JADKLZ010084329.1:6461371-6471985 GCA_021533235.1 Biomphalaria straminea
AAAGTACCAAGTCAGAAGATACAATCAAAGGTTGCGGTGGTTGAGTGGTTAAGCGTTCGGCTTCCGAACCCAGAGTTCTGAGTTCGAATCTTGGTGAAGACTGGATGATGAATTTCGGGATCTTTAGGGCGCCAATCACTTAGACCGTAGAGACACCACACATGTCAACCATTTCACTCCATTCACCTAGCCATGATTGTAGTTGTAGACCTGCCCATTCCTTGATCACCCTATTCACCTAGCCATAATTATAGTTGTAGACCTGCCCATTCCTTGATATTATCTTCCCATCGTTTCTTTTGTCTGCCTCCCCTACTGTTCCCTGGTTCTGTTCCCTGCAGCATAAACGTCTTTGCGAGCAAAGCATAGAAGCATATTTATACTCTTAAGCGAGTAATTCTTGTATATATATATATATATATATATATCTTCTATTTCGAAAACGGCTCTAACGATTTTCTTTAAAATTTCAACGTATCTGCATGTTAGTGAGAAAAAAATTCTCAACTCATTGGCCACATCGGGAAAACTCGAGTTCGGCCGTTATTTCGATATGAAAATGTCTCAATGTTGTAAAATTAATTTTGGTTAGAATAATTTATGAATGAAAGTTTTCCATGACGTAAACGGGAAAAACGCTGCTTACGTCACTAAAATACTTCTTTGCAAACAAGAACGCGTTTAGAGATATGAATGAAGGGATTTAAAATTAATTTTGGCTTCAATAATTTATGAATGAAAGTTTTTCCATGACGTAAACGGGAAAAACGCTGCTTACGTCACTAAGCTTACCGTAGTACATTAAAATATTTCTTTGCAAACAAGAACGCGTTTAGAGATATGAATGAAGGGATGTGTAAAACTAAAAGCAGTCAGGATGGGCAGGGCATATAGGGACCTATTTAACCGAGCAAGGCTCGGCCACCTGATATTAGTAATAATGTGTGCGCACTTACCGACTTCACAGATTCAAATTTGAAAGCTCTTCCGTTTGCAGCACAAGTTATTGCTATTTTTGAAGTTGCCAGAAGTAATCTTTAAACATTGACATATTAGATCTCATTATATACCCCCCCCTTCCCAATTTCTCTATATCTCTCTTACAGCATATATAGTGATTAAAACAAACGGATCTCAAACAAGTAAAACATTATCAATACTGTTGTTGTTGTTTTTTAAGTTAATACCTACTCTATGCAATTTACTGACCGATTGTTTTTCTCTTTAAAATTAATGAATGCTAGATTTAAAAACTTTTTTTTTAAACCATGCCACCTTTCCCCTTCTCCCTGAGATAGAATCCTAGCTAAGCGAATGTATAGATCTAGTACACCTTTTCATATTCCGATGATAAGCATTTAGATATAGACTAAGAAGACAATGCGCAAAATGTTCCTGAACATTCTTTTGATTGAATCAACAATGCCTTACATTCGGAAATTCCCGAACGTGATAGTCCTTTCAAGAATGTGATAGTCCTTTCAAAACCGATGTAAGATCTAGACCTAGATTTAGTCTCTAGCCAAATTTACATTTATTTATTTTTACTTTGAACAATTATAAGTTCGAGTTTACCTCGTGTGGCCAGAGAGCTAGTAATTCTTTGCTCAGCGATATACATCGACTGTTAAATTACTAGGAATATCGTTAGAGCGGTTTTGAACCCTGACCTTTTAGAAGGAGTGACTTGAATGGAGGTATTGTAAAAAAAATCAAAACATAAACTAAGACTAACTTAAGTATATCTGTCTCTCTCTTCTTTTCTCTCTATTTCTTTCTCTTTCTGTCTCTCTCTTTCTTTCTTTCTCTGTCTCTCTCTTCTTTTCTCTCTCTTTCTTTCTCTCTGTCTCTCCCTTATTTTCTTTCTCTTTCTTTCTCTCTCTCTCTCTCTTTCTTTCTTTCTCACTTTCTCTCTCTTCCTTTCTCTCTCTCTCTCTCTCTTTCTTTCTCTCTCTCTTTTTCTCTCTCTTCGTTTCTCTCTCCTTCTTTCTGTCTCTGACTCTCTCGCTCTCTTTCTTTCTCTCTCTCTCTCTCTTTCTTTCTTTCTCTCTATCTCCTTCCCTCTCTGTGTGCCATTTATGTTTTTTTCCCTTCGTTATGTTGTTGTTTGTTCCCCTCTATCCTGTACAGAGCTAAACAATACAATACTAATGCACGCCTTCGACCTTTTGCAATATTACTTCCCTCCTGGCCCACCCCCCTACCCAGCTGTCCACACAGTCCTTAGAAGCATAAGTCTGCTGACCGTTGGCTAGTTTCTCTCCTGCCCGTGGATCTATCTCGGATTTAATCCGTTCTTTTTCTCCACGTCTGCTTAGTCTTGGTCGTTGTCCTCCCTAATCTGGGCCGATCTGTCCATCAACCAGCCACTTCAATGACACACTTGTGGGTTGGGGTGTCCAACGGGGCGCGGGGAGCGGCTTATATTGGACCTAGAGCATATGCTTTTTTTTTTTTAGCAGTTGGCAGCCTACTCAAATTAAAAACAATTCGTTGGCTAGTTGGAGAAGACAGCAATAATGAAGTCATTCTCGTCAAATGTAAGCAAGTTAAATGTAAGCAAATCAAATGTAAGCAAATCAAATGTAGGTCAGTCATATGTAAGGCTAGTTAAATAAACGAAATTCAAATGTGAGCAATTCCAATGTAAGCAAGTCGAATATACTGAAGTCAAATGTTGGGCAGTAACAAAGTTGAATTCTTAGAAGTTAGTTGTAGGTATGTCAAAAGTAAGTTATGATAAATCAGCTCTAAGGAAGTCAATTGTAGGTATGTCAAATGTAAGTTATGATAAATCAGCTCTAAGGAAGTCAATTGTAGGAAAGTCAAATAAAAGCAAATAAAATGTGGGCTAATTAATTATAGGCAAGCCAAATTTAAACTTGCAAAAGAAAATTTTGTTATACTGTAGGGTGATATTGGATTGATGAAATTGCTATTTTAAACCATGAAAAGAAAAGAAGTATTTTTATTATCAGTGCAGCAACTTTCAATCCCCAGTTATGTGAAAGAAAATTGAAAATTGCTTTTTATTAAATAGTAAAAACACTTTTGCAACAGTCATGGGCTGTAGTCATTATCTGGTATTTCCAGAAAAGAGGATCGTTTAAAAAAAAAAGGGAGCGAAATTCATTGCGGTCTTTATGTTGCAATGGACCTTGGTCATGAATACGTTTTATCACCTTCAAAATTTAAATCAGATGCCTCAACATCTGAGTGCAAGTCGGGATAGTAGTTTGGGGGAAGAAATGACAGTCGCCCTCTTTATGAAATAAAATACTTGAATCCTTCTAGTAGAAGTCATTAAAAGATTGAACACACACTGTTAAAATGAAATATAACTTAATTTTAATAATAGATTCACGAGAGTAGACTTAATCTGAAGCTTGAAACTTATTGACTGATCCCAATTGACAGAGGGAAAAAGAAACAATCTTTGACTAATAAATTTACCGCTTTATTTATCACTCCCTTAGCTATTTTTAGATCTATAGGAAGCTTACCGTTGTTTCTGGAAATGTTAACATGGTGTTTAATGTTTATACAGTTCAACATATTATAAAATTTAAACATTTATTATAACCTGACGCTCATCAGAACAGACTCTACAATACCGGATTGTTCATTTTCCTATTATTTTGTTTTCCGTGAGGTCTCTTTTCAGCATTTTAGTTTACGTTCCATAGTTGGTTGACCTCAATCTGCAAGTTTCCAGTTTTCCTGTTCCATCCTCCAATAGGTCCAGTATGGATTAGATAGTATTGTGATTGCTAATAGTTTGTACTTCTTAGTTTTTGATATGGTTAAAAAAAAAAAAAGAATTTAATGACCATTTTAACTGCACTGCTTACCACACAAATGACTCATGGGTGGACATTTCGCTGCTTCTTCTGAGTTCGTGAGAAAAACACAGCCTCTCTTTGTAATCATGTTTTCATTTCAGCGTGACCATTTACTACTGCACTACTAGTATTTCATTATAGCGTACATTCTCCTGTCTTATCTTATACTCTTAAGCGAGCAATTCTTGTATATATATATATTTCTTCTATTTCGAAAACGGCTCTAACGATTTTCTTTAAAATTTCAACCTATCTAAATGTTAGTGAGAAAAAAATTCTCAACTAATTGGCCACATCGGGAAAACTCGAGTTTGACCGTTATATCGGTTTGAAAAATGTCTCATTATGGAAAAATTTATTTTGGTTTGAAGGTTTTATGAATGACATGGAGAATTTATGAATGAAATTTTTTCCCACGATGTCAAAGGGAAAAAAAACTTGACACCGCTTACGTCACTAGGCTCACAGCAAGAGAAGGAAAAAAACTTGACACCTCCTACGTCACTGGCTTACAGCCGTTCACTAAAGCAACAAGTTTAATCGATGAATGAATAGACACAACATTTTGCGCACCGTAATTGAAGGTTTAGTTCCGTGTCTGCGTTCATTTTTAACTGAACAGCAATCAAGAACAGAAATCAAGCACGTGGTTATCTGAAGACGTTCAAGTGTTTACAAAAGTTTCAACAAATTAAACATTTCATCTCTATTAAATAAGGTAAGTTGATAGAAGAATTTGATTTATGTGCATAACTCTAATTAGCTCACCAAAAAAAAAAAAGACCGCCTTTGGCATGCGTTTGTCTGAGATTCTTCTCTCATACAGGATACTGCTCTGTCAAGAGTAACTGTCGGACTTAAAGAATTCCCTCTATACAAAGGCCAAGGATACATATTTGAGCCCAACAGAAAATTTGCTGCCGAGGACAGACACAGACGCGAAAAGAAAATCTTAATTGACCACCGGAGGACAATGGTTATGCTTGCCCTGGATGTGGCAAAATATATCCACTGAACAAGATATCTAGCTAGCGGTCAACGAGTTTGCTATTCTGCAGCCACTTTTGATTTAACTATAAACCTCAGTAAAAAAAAAACTTTAGGTTACCGTTAGGGTGTGGTAAAGAAAGGCCCAGGAGATATCTGAATGGAGGGATGTGTAAAAGCAGGCCATTTCCTTCCATAGGCTGTAGCACGAGTAGCAGTATTATATAACCTTTCTTAGTATAAATTATTTAACCGAGCAAGGCTCGGCCACCTGATATTATTATTTTAAGCAAATATTCTTTCCGATCATAAAGGAGATTTCATAATTGGATTTTCTGGCAATGAAAAATACGTACGTAAAATATATAATTCAAAAATTGAAAACAAAAAATGGATATCTGTTATTTTATGCTTTTATCGCAAATTTAATTTTGATTTCGGCTTTTTCTTTTCAAAATAAAAATGTAACATTTATCTGAATCTAAAAAGAAAATGAACCCATTAAAAACATTTTAAATTTTGATGTCTTGACATATTTCGGTATGCTCTTAGTTATACGTTGGAAAGACAGTGAGAGAGAGAGAGAGAGAGAGAGAGAGGAGTTTAAAGAGAGAACAGGGAAAAGAGAGAATAGAGAAAGGGTTGAGAGAAGGAGAGAGAACAATATATAAATGTCTGATGTAAATTAGTAATTTATAATTCTTTTCAAGTATACAAATGTTTCTCCTACTTTACCCAGCACTTAAATAATAATTTAAATTCACAATTCATTCTCGCAAACGCAACATTCATACTCACACACACAAACACACACATGATTTTCTACTAAAAATAAACACAACACAGTGACACACACACAACAGAAAAGAACATTACTTCAGGTCGGGTCCAAAGTGCTGTGCTAGAGATTTTGAGTGTGAAATTTTAAAAAAAAACAAAAAAATTTTGTGAACTTTAAAATAACAATTGAATCAAAACGACCGTCTGTTATGGCCTCGACTTAAACTGTGAATTAAACATGAAACTAACATCGTTTTCTGGGTATGAAAAACAATGAAGAGACGGCCGGGTCAAGTTTGCTAGTAGCGGTGTAAAAATAAAAAAATACCGAGATTGGTTAAAAAAAAAGTAAAAAAAAAAAGGAAGGTTGGACAGAATGGCGTGTCGAGGGTGAAGAAGGGAGTTGATCTAAAAGGGATCACTCTATTGGTCACCCGTCTTGCACCTCAGACATCGATCCCTAGTCTTGCTCGTGTTTTGTCTTTTTTTTTTTTTTTCATTTTGTTTTTGGGGGTAGGGAGATAGTAGTGGGTCTCAAATCCTCCTTTCCCCGCTTCGCCCCCCCCTTCCCACATTTATCCCACACCCATACAATCGCACACACACACACACGCGCAGACATACTTTCATTTCACTTTGGAAGTATTTTTTGTTGTCTCCCAAAGTACCATTCGCCCCATACTGCAATATCTCGGCACCACGAGCTTCCCGAGGGGGACAAACCTTTTTTTCCTTTTGACTTCTTTCACGTTCACTGAGGCTACTGCTATAAGACATTCACGAGTGGGTAATATTTTGACGTAGACACACACACACACATATACACACATGAAAAAGAAACAGAGAGAGAGGGGCTCTTATTCTGCAATTAAAGATTGTTTTCGATTTTAAAAAACTACATTTCAAGCAATAATAAGCAAAATAGTTTTAAAAATAGTTTTTAAAAAGGGGGTGGGGGCTTACATTAAGAAAGAACTGCACATGTACTGCCATATATCTCAATGCTGTAAGATTTAATTTCCTTTTTCTATTTAAAAAAATAATTAATGTATTGGTTATTTTTTATTTGTTATGGATTCGTGTTTTTTTTTGTTGTTTTTTTCGGTAGGACAATGAACGATGGACCTCATTCAATAATCCTAAACAAACAACATTAAGTCACATGCTTCTCTATCTCTTCTATAAAATTACGATCTAATTTTAATCAACAATGGTTATCACGTGACAGTTTTTTTCCCGTTGTTTTATCAATATTATCACGTGACCGTTCGTTTTGGTAAATTAGGTCCATTGTGTAAGGTTTCAACTTGATCCAAGAAGGGGAAGCGAAGAATTAACCTGTACACAATTTTTATCAAACACAGGCGTTGCAAGTTAATATACGCTTTGTGAGTTACATGTAATAATAATAATCTGGTAGACCCAAACTTTTGGGTGCCCTTTTTGGCTAATTGTTCAACACACTATATAGATCAGTGATCCTATCACGTGACTTTGATTTGGTAGCTCAGTTCTGCTAGTAAAGATATTCTAAGAAAGATGCCGGGCTTGATGTCCACGTGGTAAGATTTTCGGGGCTCTCGTTGATGCTACTGGGGGAGCTCACTCTTCTGTTTATCTTCTTAACTTTATATCTTTTATCTCCCTTTATTTCCCCATATTTTTTGTGTGACCGTCACCGCCCCATTTCTTCAATTTTTTTTTCTTGCTTCGTTCTTTTCACTTTCACTGAGACTATTTCCCCCCCCCCCCTTTTTCAAATGACGTTTTTTTTTGTCCCTCCTGCTACTCTGTTCGTCTCAGTAGCGTAGCTCAGAGGAGGGACTCGGGAGAGGCTCAGATTAGCATATCAATAAAGATTCAGCTCTATAAATGAATTACTCTTTTGCAGATTTCCAGCAATTTTTTTTTCTTTCACGATTTTCTAAGCAGGGCTATGCAATGCTTCACCTCGTCTATATATATAACCCTAACCCTATTCATATCATATATCATATATTCATATATTGTATAATAGTATTGTACATATCAAGAGCCCGGCCTGTACATTTCATATTATTATATAATTACATAGGACGTAAGCCTTTACAATCTGCTACTAAATGACTCGTGAACAACTGCACCATTCTTCGATGATCTTTGGATTAAAACTCACTTGACATTTAAGCTTTACTTTTTTTACTACATTTAATTGAGGCTCAATGCTTCTCAGCCTCAACGTGGCGCTCGCGTGGCAACGGGCGTTATAGAAGACGACCAGGATAATAGGGAAGCAAAAAGCACCATGTCCATTGCATCGGCTGGGATGGAAAAAAAAGTTCTAATAAACATGAAACTATCCAAAACATCTTTCATCAAGGGTCCGTTTTGTGGCATGGCTGCATGAATGATGTGGTACAGAGAATGAATTTGGGGAGTTTCCCCGGTGTGCTCGGCCTTTGGTCTCCCTTCTAACTCGAGCGTCTTGGGATCCGAGTGGTAATAGTGATGTAAAAACTGACGTCAGCCTGGATCTTTCATTGACAGAAATTTGTTGAAACAGAGTTGGGCAAACTTCCGTGGGACTAAAGTCCCACGAGTCATACACTTAACTCTTACCACAATTACGAAGACTACCGAAAGGATGTTGGAGTTTTTGTCAACGCATATTAACCTGTGGAGAGAGACGGTCATCAGCTCTTGTGTGATGCCCCAACAGTTCAACAGACTAGGACTAGGTGAAGATATAAACATTTAAAACCACGTTTGACATAGTTCGTAAAAACGAAAGCTCTATCAAGTAGAATAGTAGATTAAGTAAATCGAGAAAAAAACAACATGTGTCTTGCTAGTGTTCATATAGGGCAGGGGTCTCAAACTCATATCAACATGTGGGCCGCAATCGAAAGTAACAACCAGTCGGCGGGCCGCACGAAAAGATAATTTATCTTATAATATTTTACCAACACAACTGTCACTGCAGTTAAATGCTAAAATAAAGTTTAGTAATTAGTCATTACATTTAGTGTAGTTTATTACGTGCACAGGCAGTTTAGTATACAAAAAAAAAGAGTTGACGTTGTCTATGTCACTAATGAAAAAGCAGAACCCCCCCACACACACACACACAAATTACTAGGCCTACTGCAGATGGCTCGTCACTCTTCTGACAGCGTTTGGCAGAGACCAGACCATCGATGTTAGGCCTAAAGTCGGGTGTAGGGGCAAGCCGCAAGGTTGTTCTCAGATGCTCATCAGTCAGTCTTGATCTTAATGCTGTTTTGTTGATCTCTTCATTGCGAAGAAAAACTGTTCGCAAACTTACGTACTCCCAAACATCGCTAGAATTCTAGCAGCTGTGCAGAATAAGTTTGGAAACTTCTATCGGGGGAAGAAACTGGTAGAAATATGGTACCCCAACGTCAGAGTATTTTTGCTTCAGAACAGTGTCAAATTGCAGGTCCATTAGTTCCATCTGGACTTTCTCTGGAACGTTTTTCACGTCAACTGCAAACGGAGTAGCAACAAGGAAAAACTGTGGTTCAAAAGCGGTATTTAAAATCTTCCAGTAGTCTGGAGAGGATGTCTGTCAGGCTATGTGGTTCAACCGTTATCCTCTGTAGAAAAGAGAAATGGGCCAGGTTTTCATCTTCCAGCTGAGTGGCCCACAAAGTTAGCTTGCATCTGAATGATTTGATGCGGTCAAACATCACGGTAATCAGCTGCTTTGTGCCCTGTAGTTGTGAATTGATAGCATTGAGATGTTGCGTGATGTCAGAAAGAAAAGCAAGATCTGACAAAAACATTGGGTCACTGAGCTATTTCCCGTGTCAGTTAAAAAAACAAACTCTGCCGCACTTTTCCACGACTCAACCATCTGACTTCAGTATGATTACATCAACTCTCCGTATTCCATTTCTAAATCAGCTAGAAATGAAACAAACTGTCTGTGATTGAGTCCCCGTGAATGTATGAAGTTCATCGTTTCCACGAAAACATTCATCAGGTTCTTTATTTGTAGATTTTTACAACAGTGTGCTTCTTGGTGCAGAATACAGTGTATGGCTGCAAAAGGTTCTGCCAAGCTGAGCTGATTCCGTTTCCCTACAATTACTCCAACATCAACCTTCTCTGAAGACATTGCTGGTGCACAGTCCGTAGCCGAAGAAACAAGTTTGTTTTTTTCCACCTGTCAATACAAGCTTCCAGTTCGTGAAACACGTCGCGTCCATTCGTCTTTCCTTTCATGGGTAGTAAGTCCAATACCTCTTCAACAATGTTCAAGTTTTCAGCACAGTATGGGGTGTCTGTTACACCAGTAGACTCGTCCAATGCAATGGAATATGCTACAAAGTCTTTTGCAGCGGCAATCAGTTGCTGTTGACTATTCGTCGCTGACTCGGTGATCCTGCTTGCAACTGTATTCGCAGACAAATTATGCCTTCAAAGAGCGTCTTTTTCTCGGAGCAGATAATGTCACACGTCTGTAGCATACACTATTTTACAAACTAGCCTTCATTGAATGGTCGTGTTGCCTTTGCTATCATCTCGTTAACACCAAAGCTTGCCTTCACAGAATCTTCACTTGCAGTGTTGATGCGTGCAAAAAAAGTGTTTTTGTTTTCTGAAAGATGCTTTTAAGTAATGGACTTTTTCCTCGCGCACTTTGCCGGACAGTCCAGCATACTGTTCTCGATGCGACGTTTCATAATGTCTACGTACGTTATATGGTGCAGCTGTAAATCATTACACGGCTTATATGTGGTCATTGTAAATTTTATCTTTTTTTTTTGAATTTGCCGACGTGGTCGCGGGCCGCACAGAATAGTTTCGCGGGCCGCATGCGGCCCGCGGGCCGCGTGTTTGAGACCCCTGGGCTAAGCAATGAGATTGGTCTTGCTTCCAATACAAATAGATATATATATTAGAAACTGGACACATTTTGTATACCAAGGGCGTATAAACGCTCTATGTCTCAGTGTACATTCAAATCCCATTTAGGTGTAACAAACCAATTTATATGTCG
>JADKLZ010084329.1:6493291-6504692 GCA_021533235.1 Biomphalaria straminea
TAAATGTGTGTATGGGTTAAGATATATGAGCCTATGTGAGAGATTTATAAATGTGTGTATGGGTTAAGATATATCAGCTTATGTGAGAAAATAGAGGAAAGGGGGGGTGTACAACTTGGAAGAAGAAAAAAACAATCGAAGTGGGATGTGTCGCTGAAAAGGCATAAACCGCAAGGCATCCTAACTGAAGGTTATCGAGTTCAAATCCCGAGGCAGACCAGCGATGTTTAATTTGAGATCCACTAGGCTGGAGTTTTGTTTGCGCACTACATGGCCAAAGAAAACAGAAAACTAAAACTAGAGCAAAACCAACTGAATGTTTTATGGCCCATGGAAGACCCCTAACATAGAAGCAATAAGGAGTCTGAATTACTTTTAATAAAACAGTCGCTTGAGATCTTTGAGAGCTATTTGGAATTCTCTAATTTTTATTTATTTTTATTTAACTTCTACGCTTATTATTAGGCCTCTGTATGAACGTTTAAAGGGCTCAATATTTTTTAAATAGTACTGATTTTTAATGTATCCACATGAAATATTAAATTCCTCATAAAAAAAAAAAACAGCAGAATCCAGAAAAGTCTTATTATTAATTATTATTATAGATGTACAGTACCTTCGCTTCTCTACTAATTAGCTATTGAACTGTGTGCTAAGAAAATTAATATTAAAGTATGACATTTCAATCAATCTATGTGTGTACATGTAAGAGTAGGACCTAACGTTCTTTGTGTCGCAGAGCCAGACTCAATTCTTCTCTCCCCTTATTGTGCCATTTTGCTACAGTCTGTCTCCCTTTAACAGCAGCTGAATGAAATAGATCATGAAAGAACAAGAAAGAGACGGCAAAAAAATAAATAAATAAATATGTCAACAGGAAAAAAATGCATTTTTTTTCTTTTGCTATATATCTTCTCTGCCCATCTCTTCTCTGCCCATCTGCTGCGAAGTCAAACCCACATCCCGGTATTTGACGTCATCAATTCGTGGGCCACATTTTGTCTTTTCATACAAGACAGACGCCGTTTCCTTTTACAAGTCTGTCACATGAGAATATCAAAAAAAAAAAACTCAACTCGCTTTACAAATAGATGTGCAAAAGAAACAAAACAAAAGGAAGCTTTTATATTTTTAATTGCAGGACGTAGTAATGGCCGGACTGTCATAAATCTTCGCGAGCTGTCGGACGTTTTGTTTCAGTAAAAGAGATGCGTTTATATCAGTCCTCATTCTTGTCTTTTTTATATTTTAAATGTCGACTCTACTCTAGTCGAAGTATGCCTCCCCCTCCCTTTTTTCACTCCTCAACCTCAATATTTCTCGTCAGCTCCTCCTGTGATATCACCCTCTTCCCCCTGTCCATCACATTAAGTCCAACTATTATTGTTTAGTTACCTTGGTGGCAGAAATCGATAACCGCTTTGACTGTAAGCAATTTAAAATGCTGTCACTAGTTTATAGCTCTAGAAAGATGCTAGCTCTAGCCATCGTCTTTGTTACTTCAATACCTCCTGTTTCAAAGCTGTTGCATTTGTCGCCGATCTAATGTTAATCAACAAAGAACAGTTTGCTCTACGGTGTTTATTGATCTATTGCGTTCTTTGTCTCCGAGAAAAAATTAATATATTGTTTGTTCATGTATTTTTTTTTAACTCTTTCTCTCCCAACTGACGATACCAGCGTTGATTGCACCAGAATGTGGTAAATAATTACGGAGAGAAAGAGTTAATTCAGACTATCAATAGTGGACACTCTAGATAAAAGTATTCAAAGCAGCTTTGGATAGAAAACTCTGGTTCGGTCGCCTTGATTTACCAATCGAGTCTGCGTGGTGGGTTATGTTCTCTGCCAACTCCGCTTCACATCATCAGTGGCGTAGCTGGGGTGGGAAAAAGGGGAAATTTGAAAATCCCCCCGGGCCCCTATTTGATGTGGGGCCCCAAAATGACTGGGTTTTTTTTCATTAAATATAAAATATTACGCAAAATGCAGGGGCCCCAAAAGAGATTAAGCTCCCCGATCCCCAAATGATGGAAAATTCCTAACTACGCCCCTGCACATCATCATACGACCAAATCGTTCCGTGTAAAGCGGAACAAATAGTAGCGTCTGTACTGCTCCAACCATGATAAGCTACAAGTCAAAGAGTTTATTTTTCTACATTATTGAACATTAAGTACGAATTGATTTTGAATCTTTTGAAATTACTTTTTTTTTCTTCTTCTTTATTTTATAACTTGATTCCGCGGCTTCTCTTTAATAGCAGTTGTAAATAAATTAATTCAGAATTATTTGTTTTATTTTCTTTTTTGTCTTTCATTACATTGGGAAAATGTGTATGGTGAAAAAGAAATCAAATGTTATCCACGTCCCACCTGTAACAAACAAACAAAATAATCAAAATCCCCCAAATTTTATTATTTTAAGCTTGTTTTGGCTGGTCAGAAGAAGTAATATATTTCTTATATATTAAAGGACGCCTCCTCTCTTTACTTCCTGTATTGTATTGTTGACTTTTGAAAATAAACTCATCAAAGTGTGCATGAAATAATAGTAAACCTTTTTTTTTTTCAATTGTGCAACTATTTATTAAATGTATATTATACATTGAACAGCATATATCTGTATATAATTTTCAAATAACTCTTCTTCAAGTATTAACATTTGTTATAGCCGAAATGCTCAAGTCCTCAGAACACTTTTTTGGCAAGAAATTCCAACTCATTTAATATCTACTATTTATAGAAATTTTCAAAAAAACAAAACATGAGTGTCTGTGAAATTATAATTCATTTACTATCTACTATTTATAGACATTTTCAGAACATTTAGTTTATGGTATCATAGCAATACTACATAATAGTATACAGGAAGTAGGATTTGAGTGCCGATGCGTAATGAAATAACAATAATATTTTTTATTCATCTTTATAAAGTATGTGATACAATTCTGGTTTGTTTTCTTATGAGTATTTTAAAGAAATGCTTTATTGTTTTCTAATTCGTTAACTAGCATTTGGTTGACTTTTGCATAATCTTTTCATAGTAATGTTAGAAAAGACAATGTGTAGGATAATTATGAAAAACAATTTTTGCTTGTTTTTTTTAAAATTATTTTTAGTAAATAAACTTTGAAATGGACAGAGAAACAAACACGCTGGCAAATGATAATACGTCATTTATAAGTATAAGTTATTTCTGTTCAATTAAGTAGGAATAGTGTATGCACCCATGTAAAGGTACGGCTGACTCACTTGGGCCGCCTACGAGTTTGTGTAACTCAATTTATTATCTTTTATTGCCTTATGTTTAACGCAGTTATAAGCCTTTAAAATCAGTAATATTATGTCAATAGTTCGTTTCCCTTAGTTGATCAAATTGACTAAGTCAAAATATTAGCCTGCTGAACTTGAAGAGTATTACAGTAATTCATCAGCGGACTCACTGTTGGTCCACTACGTCAATTGAATGCATCCAAGACAGATGGACGCTGCAGTCGTGTGGGCTCGCAGGGCTAGAAAAAGAGAGTGAGAAACAGAAGCCCCCGGGAACTTAGTGGTCAGTTACATAGGCGTCCCATTCATGGAGGTAAATTATTTCTTTCAGGGGATACTTTCGGTCTGTCTATCTGTCTGTCGGTCTCTCTTTCTTTCTCTCTCTCCCTCTCTCTCTCTATATATATATGTTGTTTAAATGTATATATTTCAATGACGTCATTTATCTAGATATAGTAAAAACGTTGAAGAAATAAATCGAAGTGGGTGTTCCAACTTCTTTCCTGCTGTTAGCAGATGCGCCACTGACCAGCACAAGATGGTGGTGGATATACTGGACGCATGAGGGGAAGGGAGGGGACACCGGCTTGTGTCCAGCAGAGGATTAAAGAGCCTGGTGGTCAGCGATGGTGACGGGCATTCGCGAAGTGCGTGCATGCGTCTGCATTTATGTTCGACCCGTGTGAGTGTGCGTGTGTGCGAGCGTGTGCATTAACTGTGTGGTGAGGGAAGAGGGAGGAGGGAGAAGGGGGGTAGAATTTGGGTCAAGCGGTCAGCGAAACGATGGCGAGTTCCCCCACAACCCTCCCTGCTTTACACCCTAACGGTCTTAGTGCAGCGGAAATGACCAGTGAGGCAGTGATATAGTGAGATGAAGTAACAGAGTGGTGGGGTGGGGGAGGCGTTAGGCTGGGGAGGTCATAGTGATGGGGAGGATATGGTGAGGCCAATTTCGGGTATGCGCGAGACAATACTGGACGGTTGCGTGTATAGTGGACGATGTGTTTCGACCCGTGAAGGGACAAAGTGGTGGAAAAAGAAACATTTCTTAAAAACAATAATTGGAGACTTTGGTGTTTGGAACTGAACCCGATCTTAAGACACCTTAGCATAAAATTGTTTGGGCCATGTTTTCTCTTGTGTTCTTAAACTACACATTTTTTTTCGTTAGCGTTTGTCTACATCTAATACTAAATTATAAATTTCATAATAAAGTCAGAAAGAGTTTCTATCCAAGGCAAAAGTCAGAGACGAATGGAATCTTGTGTGGTGCTACAACGGTCCAACAGACTTGGGGATTGGTGAAAGTGAAAGTGGTGAATAAAGTTGGAAATGATTGATTTATGACATCATTTGTCTAAAATTGTTAACTTTTCCTGTGACCTCTGGTCTGAAAACATTTTTAAAAAAGTTTTTCTTCTGCCATTTTGTTTTCGTAAAGTTACGGCTCCTTGAATTAACGAGAATAAATGAAAATAGAACCTTCCGGAATCTATTTCTTTACAATCTAGAGGAGTAGCTGTTATTGAAAAGTTTGGAGCTAAAGATATTTTCTTGTTTTAAAGATCTGAAACAAATATTCTCTATAACATGTTTTAATTAAGCAATATATTTAAAGTTTGGAGCAAAAGAAATTCTCCTATTTCATAGAGCTGAAACAAATATACTCTTTAAAATATTCTTCACTAAGCAATACGTTTCATTGCATAAAGCCCACTAGATTCTATAGTAATATGAGACCACGCCAACAACAGAAACTCACGACCGTGAAGCTTCTAATTCAAATATCTTTTGTCTTGTGGGCTGACACACTTTGAAGGCACGTGCAGAACCAAATTGATCCAGGTCTAAAAGTTCTGATAATAATGTACAAACACTTTGTCTAGATTGTTTTATAGTGCTCAATTGCAGTCAGCAGAAGTTGATAAATCTTCAAGTCTATTGGAGGTTATAATAGATAGGTGGTTAGATGAGTCGTGCACTAAATATGGTGCAAGAAACATTACGTCACAATCCAAGATAAATGATACATTTCACAATACCCTGGATCTATTTTGATCTTAGTATCCATCGGGCTTGGCATTGTCCAATCTCTCTATAAAATAAATGCATCATTCTATTTATAGATCGTCCTCGTAAGAGAACATTCAAAATAGTTTTCACCATATTAACATCTTAAAAATATACTTTTAATAATAAAATAAATTAAGCAATTACAGTTACAAGATACTATAGTTTAAAAAATAAACAATAATTCAAATATGTTCAAAAAGGTCAATGTGCCCCAGTCGCTGCCACATGTGATCAGTCAAGATGTGCAAGAGCAAAAAAATCGAGCAGGCTTCCTCGTGAGTTTTCCCTGACAGCGATTCGTGAGCTGCACTGCTTGCTATTGCTGCATTCGTTCTTGCACATTGGACCCCCCCGACGCGCAACGCGTGTCCGCCTCCCCGCCGCCACCCCTCCCCCGTGTCTCCCCGAGGGATCGATGGCTCGACATGAGAGGTAGGCAGTGGCTGTTGCAGACGACGCAACCCACAGGATGCATAATTATTCAGCGAATCATGCACCGCAGAGCGAGACTCGTGAACAGAATGGGAGGAGTGGGAAACGAAGGGAGGGGGGGGGAATCGAGGGAAAGATGAGCAGACGACAGACGGAAGGCCTGTGCATTGGGGGGGGGGGGTGGAATAAAAAGAGTGAGGATGGTGATTATTGTTATTTTTAACATTGACACTTGTTTTAAATTGTTTTCTTTACTTTTGTTTTTCTCTTGCGATTCCGGAATCGTTGCCGACTATTGATAATATTCGAGTCTTCTCTTCCGGAATCGTCTTCTTTCTGCCGATAAGTTAAAAACACATCCTGTTTTGTGAGCGACTCAAATCTTAATGCCAAGAAACTTGAGTTTAGAGATTTAATTCACTTCGCCTAGAGAGGGTACTGTGACATTAATAGTACATTTAAGGTAGGTCAGCGAAGTCTCAAGAGTATTATACCATGTCATTACAGTGAAACAAAATAAAAAGAGGGGGGGGGGGTGAACGAAACCATAGAAAATAAGACATACACTTAATGAACAAGGAATTAGAATGAATACTAAAGCAGATCTCGGGTTCAAACCCCTGATTGATTGATTTTCAAATCGGAGGAGGTAGCAGCATTGTCTTCGTAATCCGTGGGCTTGTGGCGAAGTGATACAGAAAGTCTTTAGTACCGGTATTTGATTGTTCCTAAGTCTAGCAGTCACGTGATTGGAGCAAAGTTGGTAGTCGTTGTACTGGTCACACAATATCCTCGTTAACCGTAAGTCATGATATTTGCATCCTGCCACCTCTTTTTTTTTTAAAGAATGTTAGAATGTTTACAGATAGAGAAAGACAAACAGACAAGCAGACGTATTGATAAACAGACTGACATACAGACAGACAGACAGACGGACGGACGGACGGACGGATAGATAGATAGATAGATAGATAGATAGATAGATAGATAGATAGATAGATAGATAGATAGATAGATAGATAGATAGATAGATAGTCTGTCATCACTCTGATGTCTTTCAAAGGAGCTCTTACCTAAATTAGATAATGGGAATGTAGTAATTAACTTTTTTAATATAAAGGATGTATGTGTAAAATATAGATTAAGGGGAGATTTAAGGGGAAGAACAATATTGTTTTCACATCCATTACTCCCCCCACCTCTATACTTGTCACACACTCAAAATTAAGTTTTTTTACGTTATTGGGCTGGTTCCATGTTAATGAAATTTGAATTCATTGAAACATAATCATCTTTTTTTTTTAAATATCTTTTTTAGTTATATTTCTTTTTCTTTTTATTTTTTTCCTATATTCAAAGAACGAGGCCGAGATTCCGTGGAACCCCTCCACAATGAGCATGTGTCACTAGATTCGATTTTCATTGTCCAGAGCATGTGTTGCCTCAGCCTTTTGGAGTGAGTTAGTGACCAGTTATCTGTGCTGAGTAGTCGCTGACCCTACAACACCCCCACACACACACACACACACAGTGTGACTGCAGACTGAAAGACTGCAGACTGAAAAGAAGGGAAATCTTTTTACAAGTTTCACGTCTGCTACCGATTTCTAATCTATGTCGCGTCGTATTGCAGTAACATAATGATAATAACAGCACAATTGGAGCCATTTAACGGCATCTACAATCTTCGTGACAATAGAAAAAATAGAACGTGAAAATAAAAGTCACACAATTAATGTTCGTTTGTTTGGGGTCTCACATTTTGTAATATGATCTTGGAATAGAAATACGAACAGAAATGTTATTGGCATTTCGATACAACAGACTGCTCCAGTGAACTTCATTGCGCTCTTGTATTGGTTCACTCGTGTTAGCCCGGCTTGTACAACAATGGAAATTCTACTCTAGTTCCAGTGTTCATAAATATACATTTTAAATATAAATTTGTTGTTTTTTTTTTTTAATCTTTACCAGATTCCATTTTTTTTCTTGTTAATCTAAAATTTCGCTTCATTTTTTTTTCTGAATAAATTAGCCAGACTCATTATTACAAATAATATAATATTACACTTTAACTAGAAGTATGATATAAATGTATCGGAGGTTTGACCTACATACAGTTGCATGTAACAAAGACATGTCTCGCCCATTTAAATAACTTTGACCTAGTCTTGCTGTTGACCTAGTCTTGCTGTTGACCTAGTCTTGCTGTTGACCTAGTCTTGCTGTTGACCTAGTCTTGCTGTTCCCGCAACGAGGTGGAGAAATTGTGAGAGAAACCTTATTGGAAATGTGTTTGAGACCCAGATGCGGAAAAAAATCGTTGGGGACCACTGCTCAAGAAACAGTGACGTCATTTTTATGTTTTGCTTTAAATGTTTCGGATATTCCCACAGAATTTCTATATATATAATCCACAAAGAATTAGGTCAGACAACAACAACGAGTAATCTATTTTTAGCTCCATTAATTCTCTTTTACTTATTTTATAATGCGAAAAATTAGAACCATATTTAAAACTCGAATTATTTATGTATTTAATAGTCTAAGAGAAAAGTTTTTTGGAGCGTAAATGGTTTATAATTCTTTATAAAAAAAATCCATTAACTTGCAAAAGACCTTTAATACGAGTGTTTGTGGACAATTGTGGTGGAAAAAAAAGTCATTGGCAAGGTTAGAGAGTATGTATTTAATAGTCAAAGAGAAAGTTTTCTAGAGCGCAAATACTCTATAATTCTTTAGAAAAAAAAATCCATCGACTTGCAAAGACCTTTAATACGAGTATTTGTGAACAATTGTGGTGGAAAAAAAAAGCATTAGCAAGGTTAGAGAGACAAAATGACTATATTTTAAAATGTTAAAAATGTGTTTGATTTCTTTTAAAGCAATAGCTTAACAGACAAATAATTATAGGGATGTTAAATCGACAGGATGGCGCAGGGAATCTGTTGTAAGTAATAAAATGGCTTAATTTAATAATTTTTACACTTTAAATTAGAGCGGGTCCTATAAAATTGCGGGTCCTATGAAATGCGGGCCCCACTGCGGTCGCCGGCCCTGGTAAATAGCGGCATATGCTATGTCGCCGGTCAACTAGTTAAAGATTATTACGTTATAGATCAAACATCATGCAGAACGGGGAGGGATGGTGGCGGGGAAGATTCGAACCCGGAGCCACCGAGGCGACAGTCCATGGCGCATACAATACGACCTGCAGTCATTGAAATCAACAATATTCTCAAATTGTGTGTCTGTGTTCTTCATGCTAATGTTTATTGTAATTACCCATATATTATAATGTTTGCGGTGGTAATATGGTGATGTATGGGAATGATGTCTTACTGAAAATATATCATCACACATCTGTCACAGGGAGGATTTATATCACAGAGAGGGTTATTTTTTTAAATTAATTTTTTTTATGTGCTGCTACCACCAGGGCCGGCCTTACGAATTGCGGGGACCAATTTAATGAATGTGTAAAAAATAAAACTCAGCATTGCTTTTATTATTCTGATCATTTTTATTGTCATTAATATTTAATTCCTTTTTTTTCCTTGTATTAATTCTTGTGTTGTGTGTTATTTAGGCAACACGGTCCATACTCTAAATAGAAATAAGAAAGCACTTGTACGAACTTGTCCTAGTATATGGCACAAGAGATTTGCCTTTATCTTAATGTCTTCTGAGAATCTTATTATGTGTGATTTTGTATTAGTAAGTTCTGTCTGTCTGTCCGTCTGTCATTGTCACCGTTACCCAACTGTTCAATAGTATTTATTTAATGAAGAATATTACATCAGTGTCTTAGTACTGAAAGAAGAAAAAAAAATCTAATTTAAAAAAATGGTTTTAAACAAGACAAAAAAAAGTGGGGAGGGGGGGGTAAGAATAAATTAGCATTCTCTGGAATAAGTGACCTTGAATTTCTTGAAAGCCATAAGCCCCGCCATGCGTCTCTCCCCCATTCCTTTTCTAGCCAATAGTTTTCAGACTCCCCCCTTGCCCCATGATATGATTTGAACATGTTAAGGCAGTTGGGGACCAATGATGGGAAAAATAAAGTGGAGGGTGGGGGTAGAGTGGGGGTGGGATGGCAAAAGGGGTCAGTGTTTTAAAAATAACAATTTTAAGGAGGAAACATGGCGCTTTTAATAGTAATATAGCTCACTGGGGAGGGGGGCGAGCTCGTTGGTGAGTAATGGATTTTAAAAGCAATGGGGAGCAAGGGTTTCAGAGGTCTCTTGGAGGCGGCTTTAAAAAAAAAGGGGAAGTTGTTAAGACTAAAAAATACGATGGAAGAAAAATATATCTTGGAAAAAATGCGTTCCCCTACAAATTAAAGAGCTTTGAACAAAATACTATTAAAAGTAATACATGTTAAAAACTATCAGTGTTTTTTTCGGTACAATAAACTATTGAAGTTCCGTTCCTCCTTAAGAACAAAATACACTACAAACCTTTGTAAAGAATTAATGCATCGCAGATTGGAAAGAGATGGGAGGGGAGTGAAGACAAGTATGACCTCTTTTCGCGTATTTTTTTTATAAATAATTGGGCTAATTTCTGTTTATATATATTTTTTTTATGTTTGCAGAAACTTAAAATGTGCTTCAAAGCTGCATACTCCATGGAGAGACCCGAACAAAGCTATTAGGAGAGCTGCCTGGTCTAGAATCCACTGCCAAGTTCCTCTCAGATATAGGACAAGTTGTCTGAACCCTCTAACATGACAACCCAGAAGAAGAAGAAGATAGTACATACGTAAAAGACGCTGTCGCCAACAACAGCGGAAGCTGTGGGAGAAATTATCTGGCATACCTGTTACTTACCGAGAATTTTCTGTATACCGACTCTCCAACTTGGCCACAGTTACCTCTTAAACGTAGGCTACAATCAGGAGAATTCACACCTTCATACACTTTTCCATTTTTTTAGCACCCCCCCCCTTTTTTTTCCCCCTCCTCCCAATGACAAGTCCTTCATCCGGTTAAACAAAAAAAAAAAATAGTATGGGAGGAGGGAGTTTATCAGCTGTCCAGCATTGGTTGGCAGAGGATTGGTGGCCCGGGGGTGGGGGGGGGGAGGTTGGGTTAATTTATCAGTTTCCCAGCAGTGGATTTAGTATCACATTAAAGGGAACATTTATTTAATAACATTACTGTAATACAAAACTCCTTCCTGCTCGCATGTTACACAAAGACGAAAGACGCGAGAAGAATGGTACCGGGGCTAAGGCATCAAGAGCCATAGACAGGGGCGATGACTAATTACTATTTTGGGGGTCTCCTTAAAACGAGGTTACGGTCAGTTTCAGCGCTCAGTGCCTACACTCTCATTTTAGTCCACTCCTCGCAATGCCCAATTCAGCTCAATCGTCTCACGAGCTCTTGAGAAAACGATTGAAAATCTGATTGGCCCAGGTCTTCAATCGTTGAAATTACAGTCGATTCAATCCCAGCAATCATTGTCTTATAATTCAATGGGACACAACCTACACACTTCAAAAATAAATTTCGTATTGTCCTCAATTTTTTGGGGGTTTGATTACCAAGGTCATTCAATAAGACGAACATTTGTCCATGTAGTATCTCATCTATTTGTCCATGTAGTATCTCATC
>JADKLZ010084329.1:6514758-6539999 GCA_021533235.1 Biomphalaria straminea
TATATATATATATATATATATATAAATGCCTGATACAATTAACCGGATTCAGCTGTAATAATAGAATCTGTTTCGGTGCTTTAGGATTCAGTCCGAATAAAGGTCTGATTCGATAGATTAACCGGTGGGTCGATTAACCAGATTCTATTATAGTGTCGTTCTCCAGTGTTTTGACTTGCACATTTTAGCCTTTGAATCTTCGACATGAAAGTTTAAACTCTCAAGCAGTCACGGCCTGTCGTTCTTAAGAAAGTCTGAACAAAGATATAAATCTTATAATTATTTTTCTCGAAAAAAAAAACAATAATGCAAATCAATATTGCTTTAAGAGGAGAATATTTTTTTTAGAAAATTCTTTACAGAGGTAGAAAGCATAAAAAAATTGTGAAGATGATTTTTGAGTGATGACCATTGTATGCATGAGTTGGTTTTCTGATGTCTTTGTGACCTCTAAGTACACACTTCTAGCTCTCATTAATTTGTCATTGGTAATTTTGTGTGTGTGTGTGTGTTTTGTTGTTCTTTGCTATTCGTTACGTTGTGTGCGTTTGACTTTTAACCCCAAGCTTGTTTCTAAATGTGCATGACTCGTTGCTGAATCATGTTTCCTGTACTTCAACTCTTGAAATTTTTAAGGAAATTCATTGTTTTGACAATATCGAATCTATCATTGACCTATATGGTTTAGGTACTCCTGATTATCATGTGAACTAGATTAAGTGCATACAATAGAAACCTCCAGAAACTATGTAGTAGAACTATCCACCATTATTTCTTAAACGCATTGACATCTTTTAACTCTTTCTCTCCGTAATTATTTACCACATTCTGGTGGAATCAACGTTGGTATGGTCGATTCGGAGAGAAAGAGTTAATTGATCTTTAGTTTAAAAATTCCCGCACAGGGGCGTAGCTAGGAATTTTTCATCCTTTGGGGGCCCGGGGGCATGCCCTCTTTAGGGGCCCCTGTATATTGTATAATATATAATATTGAATGTAAAAAAAACACTTATCCCTGGGGGATCTTCAAATTCTCCCCCTCCTCCCCCCCCCCACTAGCTACGCCACTGTTCCCGCACCAACAGCAGCTTCGTAAATATAAGAGAACATGTTGGCAAAAAAAAAAAAGAAAAAAAGCATTGGCCATCACTGCTGTAGATAAACTGTTTTAAATCACCCAGCAATCGTTAACCAACACTTTGTGGGTCATTAATATTTATATTCAAGGATTGTCCCAGACACAATCCACGCCTTTCTATATTTTAGTATTCAAATTGGGGTCACGTGTCTATTTCTGTTTTGTTTTTTTAATAACCAAACGTTTCGTCCGGCTATTTTTCAAGACACATCATTCTATCCCTGGCATCAATGCTCGCGGGAGGGTAATTTACCAACTGCTTCCAGGTCAATCGTTTTTAATTGGCGCTCATGGCGTATGAATTCCAGGTGAACGAAAGGTCAAATTTGAAAATAAATTGACGTTTTAGTCTTGATCACTGCCAGAAGTCAAGCAGTAGTTAGTATTGAATTGCTGGCATTCTATTTTATTTTAGCCTTGTGGGGATTAAAGAAAAAAAAAAGAAATAAAAAAATGATAATACTATTGAAATTTTATCCGTGCATTTTTTTTAAACTAAGATTTATTTTTTACTAAAAAATGTACTATTTAGGTAGTTGAATTTAATATTTTAATTTTAATACCTTATAATTTAAAAATATTTTATATAGTTAGAGATTACGGCTAGGTGCTCTGTACAAGGCGATCTTTATTAAAGCTTAAATCTTTTTAAACATGCACGAGTACCATTTCTTTTCAAATATTATTGTTAATACTTTTCAAAAGAGAACCCTATATAAAGTAAAAGTTCCTCTTTTAGACCTTTATGATCTATAGGGCAGATGATGTTAGAGCTGGGTGGACTCCGAGGCAGGGGCGTAGCTAGAAATTTTCCATCGTTTGGGGCCCTGGGGGATCGACCTCTTTGGTGTTTGAAATCGAGTTTCACTACGACACAGTATAGATGCCACAAAATGCACAGTTACAAAGAAAAGCTTTTATTTTTTTTTAAATTAAGATCTTGATAGCAGCTAGGCATACGTCATTCAAATGCATAGATTTACTAATCGAAATAAAATGTGTTGTTTATACGACCTACTTTTATATGACCTACTTTACTTTAATGTGACCTACTTCCAGAAAAAAAAAACACGTGTGGGGAAAAACGTAATTTAAAAAAAAATCGTATTGCTTAATCAAGTCCATTTATAGAAATGCTACATTATTCTTAGCACGCGAGGATAGTCCACAATGCTGGATCTTCTGATCATCTCCTGACTAACGTCAAAAAAAAAATCTGATACGGCCATGTAACAAGATCTTCAAGTCTTGCAAAGAAAGAGCCGCCTGCAGAAAAAAGTAGAGTGACAGAGGCGAAGTGATAAGAAAACAATTATTGGGAATGAAGTGTCCTTGGTGATGGATAAGATACCTATGACTCCAGGAAGCAGGCGAAATCAATGGAATCCAATGGTAAACGTTAATTAATTAAAAACATGTACAATACAAAAAGAATTGTTGTTGTTTTTTTAAGACTATTCCTTTTTTTACGAAGCTGGTGCCTTTTTAGATACCCCGTCGGTTTGGAAAAAAAAAATTATGTTTACGCCCATGAATGGGGGCGTGGTGGCCGAGTGTAAAGCGCTTATTTTTTTAATAGAGGCATTCCGGGTTCGAAACTCGATGAAAACTAGGATTGTTAATTTCCGGATTTTAAGGGCGCCCATGAGTTCACCCAACTTTAATGAGTAGCTGACAATAGTTGGGGAAAGTAAAGTAAATATCCCGAAATTAAAAATCCCAGAATTCACCAGAATTCGAACAGGGATCCCCCGTTTCAGAAGTCAAAGGTTTTACCCCTCAGCCACCGCGCCTCCAATTTTTTTCAAAGCTCCATACAGAACCGAACAAAATACTGGCCCCAAATATCATTTTAAAAAACAAATTGCACCGGTATTGAGATCTCACTAATCTGGAAACCTCTGCACAGTTCCTCTCAGATATGACCGGTTATCTAAACTCAGATATGACCGGTTATCTAAACTCAGATATGACCGGTTATCTAAGCTCAGATATGACCGGTCATCTAAACTCAGATATGACCGGTTATCTAAACTCAGATATGACCGGTTATCTAAACTCAGATGTGACCGGTCATCTAAACTCAGATATGACCGGTTATCTAAATTCAGATGCGACCAGTTATCTAAACTCAGATGTGACCAGTTATCTAAGCTCAGATATGACCGGTTATCTAAACTCAGATGTGACCGGTTATCTAAACTCTCAAACTTTTCAATGAGAACGCAGAAGAAGAAAAAAAAAACGTTTACATTTTCCGACAGATTTTAGGAACACATCAAAGATGGCCGACTTCACCAGCATTCGAACTTCAGACCTTTGGTTCGGCATTAAAGTGATTTCCCAATAGTTCTTTTTTTTTTTTTGTCTTCCAGGGATCTTTCTTCGGGGAACAGTACCTGGAAGAAGAAGATGAATACGTTGAATTGAATGGATAATAAATAAATTGCGACAATTTCTTTTTGCGACATGCCAAAAAATAGTATCACGATGTAAGAAATAATTGGTCGCTTTATTTCCAGAAATTTTGTGAGGATAGTCCCATGACTGTTTTTTTTTTCCTATCCCTTGAAAGAAATGGCAAAACTAATGTCAACTCATTTTGCTCAATAGAGCCACAGTCTACCTGCCCCTGAGAGAAAAAAATGCCGCCCTCTGCACACCTGTCAACAGATTTCTGTCACATTTCGCAGGTAAGTCGAATTTCTTAACCCCTTTCACCTTTTAACCTTCGCCCTCTCCCCCACACGTAACTTCCTTTTCTTAAACGAACAGGGGACGCAATCCAAAGAAGGCACTTAACTGTCGACGTAAGAACACTGAAAGGAATAAAAGAATAGAGAAAAAAAAAGTGCATTGTTGGTACCTGGTCATTTCTGAGGGTCTTATTTAGATACTAGTCGCCTATCAACAATAGGATAGCCAAAGCAATGGGAACCATGTCAAGGTTGCAGAAAAGAGTGTGGGACAACATATTGCTGACTAACAATACTAAAGCCTTAGTCTACCGGACCTGCGTGATGAGCACTTTGCTATATGGAAGCGAAACATGGTCAACATACTCATGGCAGGAAAAAAAGCTGAATGTCTTCCACCTCCGATGCCTAAGGCGGATCTTAAAAATAAGGTGGCAAGATAAAATAACAAATGAGGAAGTGCTACAAAGAGCAGGGTGCCAGGACATCCGCTCTATTATCAGCAGCAGACGCCTTGGCTGGCTTGGCCACGTTTGCAGAATGCCAGTAGGTAGACTACCACAAGATATACTGTATGGCGATCTTATTGAAGGCAGGAGAGCCGCTGGTCGCCCACTTTTACGGTATACAGATGTGTGCAAACGTGACATGAAGCTTTTTGAAATCGACACTAGCAGCTGGGAAAAAGTAGCACTGGATAGATCCACATGGAAAGAGAGCATAAGAGAAGGGACTCGGATTGCAGATGCCATACACAACAGAGGCAGAAAGAAGGCTAACAATGCAGCTGCTCCTGGTGATTTTATATGCCCAACCTGCAACCGCAGCTGTGTATCAAGGATTGGCCTCTTTAGCCACACAAGACGTTGCAAAGGGAAAAGATCGTCTCACGAGACGTAAAATGCCACAGAGTCGCCAAGTGCAATGAAAGAGCGCAGAAGAAAACGTCCAGTCTAAGGGAGGGAGAGCTAAGCGGATTATCTTCTGCTGACCAGGCTTGGGTTTGAAAATAAAGCGCGGGCCACAGGTCACTTTGCTTATTAAAAGTGGCGTAAGAAGTCGTCGATGCGTATCAAGTGTGTTTGGTCAAAGGTATCCGGTCAAATTTTTTCCGGCACAAATTTTATAACGCTGCGGACGGAATGTGTCTTTTGCTAATGATTTGAAGTACTAAGTCTATCACTGTGGCTTCACGTACACGAATTAAAAAGCATCTATTTACTAGCGAGTTTAGTGTGACCAGCCCGTAGTAACCGTTTTATAAGTTTTACGTTTTATAATCTTTGAACGTTTTCGGTATTTATAGTTACAGATTATTTTTTTTAATACCGTAAATATTTTGTTACACAAACTTCCAAAGAACAAAAGTTACACTGGATGATGGAAGATGATATTTGAGCAGTTGGCTATCTTGTTGACAACTCGATAAGCATCCTTCTCGAAAAGTCAACTCTTCTTCAGTGGCTGTTCATGATGTTTATTGACCCTTTACAATAATGCCTTTGCGTCTCTACCATCCATATAATCTCAGCGTAGGACCCGTCCATTCTTTTATGCTTTCGTGTCCTCTGTATTTCTACCCTCTTTCTTTCATTTGCGGTCATTTACCCAACAGGAAAGTCCCTGCAAGTCCCCCCAAAAAATTGTGACCTGGCACAATCGCTTTGGTTTACGTCCATCAGACTTTTTGGTCATACTCAGTGCGACCTCATACAGGAATCAATCACTGTTAGTGATGCCCTGCAGATGTTTGAAGTTCCTCAGCTTTGTTGGTGATGCCATTAAGCCCTGCAGATGTTTGAAGTTCTTCATCTCTGGTGGTGATGCCATTATGCCCTGCAGATGTTTGAAGTTCCCCATTTCTGGTGGTGATACCGTTATGCCCTGCAGATGTCTGAAGTTCCTTATCTCTATTGGTGATACCATTATGCCCTGCAGATGTCTGAAATTCCTCATCTCTGAGACTTAAATATTTCTCTACAACACTGCTATCAATTATCTACTAATTCAAAAACAAAAGTATAACATCTTATTTGTGCAAGTCTTCCCCTCTCCCAAATGTCCGAGTGAATTGGTTATTTCATATAATTATTTGAAATTAATGATTTGATATTTCACCACTTATATACTTATTAATTTTATATTAGTTCAATTCTCTAGAGAACAAATGATCAGATTTGACACTGACATATAGTTTTGAAATTTTTATTGCTTATACATCAAATAACTTAGTGCCTTATCAAGTCTATATCAGATCCTGCATTGTATACCGGTTAGAGGTTTAGTTAATGTTATTTTTGTATACCAGTTAGAGGTTTAGCTAATGTTATCTAATATATAAAGTTGAATGTTTAGCGTATGTATGTATGTATGTATGTATCGAATGGAAATCAAAACCGCGTGACCAATTTTCATTAAACTTGGCAGAAATGTTCCTTGGGTACCAACTTAGGCCGTAGTGTATGTATTGTAGTCCTAAAAAAAAACTTAAGACCCTCAAAAAAAATAAAGTTGACCAACTCTATTAGACTATTGTATCTAACAAAAACTAGGTCACAAGCCATGTCTAGATCTACATGTGTCGCGCAGTGGTACAAATGAAATGAACGTCATAGGTCATAATTATAATATCGCGCATTATAAATGCATATTATTTAAGTAATAAACTATATACATAATACAATTTACTTTTTATTGTATTTTTTTCATAACATTTAAACCTACAACTACCGATTTGGTTTAATTTTAAGTCTTTATTTTTAAT
Source organism: Biomphalaria straminea (assembly GCA_021533235.1). Taxonomy (NCBI): domain Eukaryota; kingdom Metazoa; phylum Mollusca; class Gastropoda; family Planorbidae; genus Biomphalaria; species Biomphalaria straminea. The sequence continues at coordinate 6,521,357 of JADKLZ010084329.1, forward strand.
TTACTTTTTTTTTTCTTTCAGATTTACTTACTTATGCGCATTTAGACCTGATAACACCGTTATTGTATCTAGATCTAGGTCAAATCTTAGATGCTAATGTGTCACACAAGTTTTTATTTATTGACTAGATTGCTGTGGCATTCAAATTGTTAGGATTCAAGAGCTATACAAAATTAAACTAACAATATTACATAAACAATTACATTCACGCGTATGATTTGCTTTTAAAATATAGGCTAGATCTATTGTATTGTTGTTTTTTTTTTTGTCGCCTACACCGCTAACACGCCCAACAGTGTACGCAACGCGTATTGAGGTCACCAGGGAGACGCGTCAAGGGGTCATGAACTTACATAGCTACACAAAAATAAAAACAGATGTTGACCTTTGAACAATAAATTGAATAATTAAGCTCTATTTTGCGTTATTTTTTAATTTAAATTAATGAGAATTCAATATAGACTACTCTCTTATATACATGACTATACTTTTAATTAACAATAACTATTTTAAAATTAGATCTAAAAGCTTTCATTTCATTGATGACCTAGATATAATAAACTACTTTCTTCTCATTTGGAGGCTTGAACTCTTTTATTTCTAAAGATAACTTTTCAGTTTCAGACGTGAGTGTATTCAATAATTTATAAAACGTAAATAAACAAGACAGCGAGCTCAATATCTTTACTGATTGTAGATCTACAATATTCTTCAGTAAAACATTTAAACTACTATTGGTAGGAACAATAAGGCCACTTATTAGGCCTACTTCATATAGCTTAAATAGTTGAATAAAGAAACATATGTAAATCTATAGAGAGAGTGAGATATCTACTTTTTATCAAAGTTAATGGCTTTACGTTAGCGTGTTGATCTACGTCAACACAAACTCAAAAGTGTTTTAGTCATTGTGATTGACTAATTTGATCACAAGCTATTACATGGATCTGTCTCTCTCGAAAGAAATATAACGTTCAACTATTATACATTTTTGTATAGGAAAAAGGGAAAAATGTGCAGATATCTTTGGGAAATTAGCAATGAATATAAACTATTACTAAACATCGTCTGCATGTGACAATTTTCTCACTGGGATAGTAAGAATCTACCATAAGCTATTAATCTACAAAATTAGGCCTACTCGGCTATGGAAAGACACGGGCCATCATGTGAATGTATTATGCTATTATTGCTAAATTGTGTATATTTCCGTCTGAAAAAAAAAGGTTTATCATTGCTTTTTATAATGAGATCAGCTGTTGACATCGAGAAGTACATAGAAGTCAAATTCATAAAGCGCTGGTTGTGAATGTGTATGTGTTTCGTATGTTAATGTTGTTCGAATTTTTCATCAATATTGTTTTTTGTACAGTAGTTACGCTGAGGTTGTCAATTGTAATCAAAATGAATTTCCATTAAATTGGATCAATAAAAATTATCTTATCTTATCTTTATTATTATTATTTGAAACATATGTGGTTTCTCCAAACGTTGTAGCCTACCTTTTGGACTGGTAAAAAATAAAATGGGTATTGAGAAAACTATTTGTGTTAACAGGTTATGCAATAAAACGTCACCTATTCAACTTTTTACTTTTATTTTTTTTTTAGATTCATTATGCCACCAAAAAAAAGATGTATTGGAAAAATTACACCTGGGGCGAAAAAAATTGATTATTCAAAGGGACTACATGCATGCTATTTGTAGAAAGAAAAACCCGAGCAAAGCCGGGTAAAATTTAGCTAGTTTTGTTATAAAATTAAATGACTGTGGAAATAAAATATGTAACAAAACCTATCTGAAAATTTCATTGTAAAAAAAAACATTAACAATACTTCTTCTTGTAGCCAGCTTTCTGCTGCTGAGCTGTCGGCTCTTTTCCAGACTGTGCCAAGGAAAAATAGTGTGCTGTTTTCTTCAATTGTTTAGCACTGCCATACATACTCAGAGTGTTGGTTATGTTGAGACATTAACAATACATACATCAATTTAATTTGATAACACTTTCAATAACCCTGATTTTTTTTTCTTTTTTGCCCTTCAATTGTGTGTGTGTTGAGAAGTCAAGTACAAAATATTAAAACATTATAAACGGTGATAGTGATTCTGTGGCATTTTACGTCTCAAGAGATGATCTTTTCCCTTTGCAACTTCTTGTGTGGCTAAAGAGACCAATCCTTGATACACAGCTGCGGTTGCAGGTTGGGTATATAAAATCACCAGGCGCAGCTGCATTTTCAGCCTTCTTTCTGCTTCTGTTGTGTATGACATCTGCAATCCGAGACCCTTCTCCTACGCTGTCTCTCCCGTGCTAGTGAATATGGCCTCATTAACGACTAAGGCATCATTTGAGACACATAAAGTTGTGTCTGGGTATTACCGATACAAGGTTAACCTTTAGTCACTGTAGGAAGCTTCACGTCTCAATTATTTCAACGCAATCTTAAAAAATGGAATAGTTTCATACGAGGCGACCATCTTGGAATGTAAAGCCAAATTGGGGCGTTGGTTCATTGCTTGCTGAGAAATATTTGGATTGTGATATACTTTGTTATTTATAAGACTTTGAAAATAATAGTTAAATACTTTTTTTTTCTGATGTTCCTTAAGGGTTTTCAAGATAATTACACCCTAGCCCAAGCCGCAGGACGACACCATACTATCGTTCTTTTATTGCAGCTAAGTATTAAAATTGTGTTGAAAAATAGGGATAGGGGGTATTTATAGATGGAGTGTGGGTATGGAGGAGTGACGTTGGATAGAGAGAGGAGAAGAGATAGAGAAAGACAAAGAGAGAGAATGTGAGGTGAAATGTGCATGTTCAATAAGTAGTTTTATTTCTATAACGTTATTGTTGTACCTTTGTAGTATTTGTGCTTTGTCGCAAAACGAAATAGAAATTGAAGTAGAGACCACCGATTTTTGAAGAAAAAGAAGATAATTTCTTTTCTTTTTTTCATTGTACATACACAGTTGAACCTGGTCATGGCCTCCATGTTGACTTGTAAGATTGACATGCATGTAGGTATTGCTTGAATCAGACACAACAGTGATCAGCAGTACGTCTCCTCCCCCCCCCCCACCCCCCAACATTGGCAGTCATCACGACACACTTTGTGTGTCGGACACATCGTCTCATTGTCCACTTTCATACTCAGGTGCACGGCGACAGGTCACGAGGGGCACGACGCGGAGTGAAAACAAACAACAGATGGGGCCCCCCTCACCCACGTAATAGAGGCCACGAGGACCATTTTTACAGCTCATCGATAAAACGGCGCTGGGCTCATACGGCGCAATGCTCGGACATAACAATACGGCGGGCGTACACCTTGGGCAGGGCTACAACAAACAGATGGAGAAAGAAAGAGAGAGACAGAGAAAGAGAGAGAGAGAGAGAAAGGATGAAAGAGAGTAGACCAAACTAAAAACCATTATTGCCTCTTATTATGGGACTCTTTGTCTCTCTCAGTTTGATTGCTACGCGAAACAATTCTATTTCAACACGCCATTCATTCTTAATTAGTCGACCGCTTATCCCGCGTAACAGTGCCAGGTGGCGCAAAAGTACAGCACTTGGCTGCCTGGCCAAAGAGCGTCAAGCTCAGATCTAAGTACACAAGGTAATGGTCAGGTCTTCTATGACGTAATCTTGTGGTGTACAAAAGATGGTAGAAATACAATGTGCCAGATCTAAAAACAAAATTAAAAGTAAGCTATCACTAACGAATATTTGATGTGGACTTAAAGCCACCGGAAGCTAAATTCTAGATCTAGAAACAAAATATTTAAAGTATTTTTTTTATTCGGGTATTAGCAGAGTAAGAGTAACGTCCAGTTAAAATAAAGTACTCTTAGTAGGAAAATTTGTACAATTATCAGGACGCTTCTAATACATGTACTTCCATATCTTTATGTGGAAAATAAGTTTGCTGATGGGGGGGGGGGACTCTAATACAGTTCTAGTTGAGGAGTGACGCTCTCACTAGGCCTACCCATTCTGTGATACTCTTTCGCAGAAACCATTCCTTGCTTGTATCGCACACATGTTTATGAATATAGACAATTATTACATGAAGGGCTGCGAGTGACCCGTCTAGCCTCTCTTATGTATGCGATCTTAGATGTTGAATAGAGTCTATAACTTTCGGGGGTCGCCGAAATGAACTATGGGACAGAGAAGTAAAGTAATAAAAAAAAAAAGAAGAATCGGACAATTATGGGAAAAAAATATTTAGTGTCCTACGTCCGTCTTTTTTCCTTACATTTTGTTATCTATTGTGTTATGCAGAGTCATTTCACCTTGTTTTATTTCTGGTTGATTCTCAAATACAATGGATTTGAGTGCGGCTGTTCACGTTTCATAAAACTATTATTCTCATCTGCGCTGACCTGTTGTGGCTATTGTCCAGTATTTTTTTGCGTGTGTGTGTGTGTTGCTGTTGGCCAAAGTATATGAGTCAGTCAGACCCACCAGCCCCTTCCTCCACGAATTTTTTTCTTGACCTTTTCCTGTACCTACGTAGCAACGTGAGACACACTAGCAAACGCACTTGTGGGCCAACATTATACAATTTCTGACCGCCCCAGGCTTCAGGACTTGGGCAGTGTAACAACACCAACACCACACTTCGTCATGCTAGCGCCCTATATTCCTCCCCCCCCCCCAAGCCCGTACCCCCACCAACCCCCCCTCCCCACTCGCACGGACATACACGGGCACTTCATCACCCATGCACTTTAATCTACACTGGACCGTGTCCAGCATTGTGTTTCAAGCCCCCCCCCAACCACCACTAGCCCCCCCCCCCTCACTTCACGTTTCTCCTCTTTGCACTTTTCACTTGGAGAGCCCGTTGCTATTTGTCCGCATAATTCTGCATTGTCCGAACGTTTTTAAGGGCTTTCATTTCACTCTCTCGTTCTCTCTCGACTGGAGTGACCACCGCTGACCATTATCCTTCCCCCCCCCCCCACATTTTCGCAGCTCGTCTCCCTCCCTACCCTTTCCTGACCGCAGCACACGACTATTTCGTTAAGATTACAGCACTGACCTGCATGTATTTGCCTGACACTTTCTGTTGACTTGAGGAGGGAGGGTCAAAGTCTTTAACAAAAAAAAAAAAGTACACTGCTCAGAAGTTAAGAAAGAAAATAAGCTCGAAATCGCTTGGTGTGCAAGACGGTCATTTCGAGTGAAAGCCGTGCACAGGCTGGACATTCGTTCGTATTTTAGCATGGCAAGCTTATTGTTTCGCAGGACAGTGTGTCTGCTAGCTCAAGATTGTCTAGCTAGATTTAACTAGATCTGGTGTAATTTATCTATTGTAGTTTGAAGAACACTTACGAGAGGAAGTTGTTGTTTTTTTAATGTGCATAATTCGGAAATGAGATGTTTCAATATATGCAACAGTCTTTGAGCTATAAGCCCTAGTTCTACAGGAAGGCGTCGTTCCTAGCAACGTGCAAAGAATTTACATTGTCAATATTCATATGGCAGTGATCTAAGTTCGAACAAATTTCACTGGATATAATGAGTGCGCTGCAATGCTGCATCAACATTGAGTCGCAGACATTGAAAAACTTGAGCGTGTCCAAGAGTTCAAGGTAGGTCTTTATTAATTTCTAATACAGATATTTGCTCTTTTTAAAAAAGGTTCTCGGTCTGTTTTATATTTTCGTCAATCGAAATAATGTTTATAATAATGGATGGTGTGAGATCGTGAAATAATTAGAATTAGAGTTATTTAGACTAATTTGTCAAGTGAAGGCAAGATTTGATACTTTTTAATTTGTCGTCACCTAATTACAATAACTAAACACCATCAGCTACACTTCTAATTCAGCCATTTAAAACTTCTTTTTTTTAAATTATTACTGATTTATAATCGTTTTGACGTGACTGTATTGCATTTTATTATGTTTTAATGTTATACAAAATGGAATTGAACGTATTCTGTCAGTGTCTTTTTTACTGTTGTTATCAAACTTTGTATTAAACTTAATTATACATGAAATGTTTGTTCTTTAAGAGGTAAACAAAGTTATTTCCATTATCTACACATTTTTCTTTAAAATTTGCCTTTTTTTTTCTTTTGGTTACAAAACTTTTCAAGCATAACACATTAAAAAAAAATCGTTGCTCATTTAAAATCTTCAGAGTCCGTGACAGCAAGGGTCATATATTAGGCATGCTATAACTTGTTTATATTGTCTTGCTATAAATATTGTAAATTGTAGTTTGAATGCGTTTGAAACAATTGTTAATGAATGAAATCCTCACCATTTCAATTTTGTTCCTTTGTGAAGCATGTGCCTCAGAAAATAGTTTAGTCTTCAGGACTAGAACCTTTATATTCGTCTGTATCTTTATATCCATTTTATATTCAGGTTTATATTCTCCTAAAGTACAGTATTTACTTAGTGTTTCTCTTAATTTCAGAGGTTCTCGATCAAGTCTAAGTCTGTGCTGCTTGAAAAATATATAATTTTAACTTACATACCGCATGACATTACTGTAGACCTAATTTTAACGTACCTTAATTTTATTACCGCAGACCTTACTTACCTCACTTACCGCATTACATTACCGCAGACCTAATATCAACTCACTTACCTCATCGCATTACTTTAGACCTAGTATCAAATCACATCTACTTACTCTGTAGTGTGCCATATTTCAGTACATCGAAGTCTCAACCCTTTCAAACTTCAATATATATGCACTTAGTAATATGAATACATCTAAAGCATGTCGTAGTGACGAATTCAGACATGTAAAATGCATTCATGTATATTTTTTTGTTATTTTGTGGGAAGCGTGGTCGAGAGGCCAAGTGCGGCTTGAGCTTGGCTTGCTTGGCTACCTAGAAGGGGGCTCGAGGTTCGACTCCCGACTCGGGCAGAGTTGTGTTTACTGAGCGCCCAAAGGCAGCTCGGGAAACCAACTCCTAGATACCCCCTCCCCCCACTGGTCCACAAATGAGATTGGACCAAGGCGCTCTGAGCATGCTATAAGCATGAAAGTAGCGCTATATAAAAGCTATAATAATAATAATAATAATTTGTATAATTTTTTTGAAATATTATATATTTTTTTTAATGTAAAGCCACCTCCTCCTTAAATGACAAGGCTCTGGGAGGTTGCATAATCTTGCATTGACGTAACTCGACCCAGCTAATGGCTTCGTTTCGGATAGAAAGCAGATTACGATAAAAGTCGAACTCCTTTTGAAACAGCAAACCGTGGACTCCAACTCTGTTAGAATAGAGGCTTAGGAGAGATGCAACTAAATAATTGTCTAGATTTTATTGATAAAATATATCTTATACAAAATAAAACAAACAAACGAAGGCCTAGCAATAAGATATATCCCGGGTCACAATGACTCCTTGTCACTCAAAGGTGGATAATCGTTTTGTCTGTTATTGTGTACCATTTAACTGACTTGATTCAAGTCTGACCCTCGCTTTACTGCTCGCGTTTGGCTTTCGATTAACAGTGTCTTTACATGTGAGCTGAAGAACAAGCAGATATTCTATCTCACGCGCGCACTAACATATATATAAATATATCAATCAGAACAAACATTAATTTACTCACACGCGCGCGCAAATTCACGTGAAATAAAAATGCAACACAAGTGTACTGGTGGGGGAAAAGACTTTTGAAATTGACTCGTGTCGCGGCTGGCAGAGAATCTTTAAAACACACAGTGACTCGCGAGGACTCTCTCTTTTTCTTCTCTGCGATTGACTGTATTTATATGTTACCGAGTGAGCAATCATTGAGAAATATATCATCAATATAACAAAGTACGTTACATGTACACGTATGGAAGAGTTCAACCCTCCACTGTTCGGCCAGCTTGTATTAGACGGTCTAGGCAGGCTGAATTAGAATCAAATAGTTGTGTTGTTAAGTCTAACATTGAAGTGTGTGTGGAAACACACTTGTTTGTATCTCTCAAGAATGAAACGTCTTCAGTTTGTGATGTTCTTTGAGATTCAGAATTACTCGTTCTATCATTCAACATAGCTCTCACCAAGGTCTCTTTTTAATGCGAGCATTTAGGATGTTGAACAGGTAGGAATGTTTTTAAAAAGTTGTTATTAATGGCATGCTATTTTTATTGTGTTGTGCTCTATGTCTTAATAAGGAAATACCGAGTAATTTAGAGTTATATACTCTTATGACATATCAAGAGAAATATAGGACTTGCTAGTTACAGGCACTGAAGTAGCATAAAAAATCATCTTTGATTGGTACCTTCCCTGAAGTACCTGGTTTGGTTGGTAACTTCTTTGAAATATCATGTTTGATTGGTAACTTCTTTGAAATATCATGTTTGATTGGTAACTTCTTTGAAATATCATGTTTGATTGGTATCTTCTCAGAAATCTCAGGTTTGGTTGGTACCTTCTCTGAATTATCAGGTTTGGTTGGTACCATCTCTGAATTATCAGGTTTGGTTGGTACCTTCTCTGAATTATCAGGTTTGGTTGGTACCTTCTCTGAATTATCAGGTTTGGTTGGTACATGTTGCCTAGAAAGTCTCCTCGTAATTAAACTTGGGTTTAGATACTAGTATAAAAATTAATCATGAAAGTAACGAAAAAAAAGAACCAGTAAGTTATTTTTAAAAAGATAAAATATTTTTACTCCTTTGTTAGGTGGTATTTTTTTCATTTACCCCACTTACCGGAATAAATTTTAAAAAATATTGATTAAAGTGTATTATCAAATTGGTCATTTGATATCAAAAACAAAATTTAAACAAATACTCCCTTCTTCCAAACTTTAAGCGTAAGGCACTTTTTTTTCACAACTACTTAAGACGGAATTATTAAAAGTCGCGTATTTAGCATTTAATGCATGCTCATTAGCATTGAAACCATGGTTTACAGCACAACGTGGCACACGGATATCACTTGTAGCTTTTAGCACCTTCCTGTTGGTCTCGTGTGAAGACATTAATTCATGACGGATCATTGATAGCCTACGTGTGTTACTTGTAGTTTCTAAGTGTCATGTTTTGTAATGGAATCAAAACTGTTAGCCGGCAACAGTTCGTCTCCTAGAGTACTTCGTAACATGCTGGTATTGCATATTCTGAAGACATATTTCCGTCCACATGTAACGCAGGTAAAGGTGGCATTCGCCTTGGTGGTAATCAGCCATTTTGCGTTTGACAGGGTTTTCTTCCAGAGATGAGGCCATTGTTTTTTCACTCTTAGCTTTCTTGGTCTCTCATTTCATGTCAAACTTTTTATAACCATAGCTTTTATATATATATATTTTAATATATTTTCTAATGTATGCGAGAAAAACAACAGGACCAACACGCTTTATGAATTTTTATGAAATAGATTTTAAAGTGTATTTTTGTATGTAAAATTTTTCCGTCAGATTATAATAATAAGATATTTTTGTGTCCGTTTACCACAAGCGTGAAATTTGATCTTCTGACCTTCTATTTTTAGAATGTTTCTTGTTTAAAAGAAAACCCTTAATATCAAATCTCTTTTTTAAATATATTCTTAGTCAATTCATAAAACACTGAACCATAATTTGAAAATGGAAGAAACATAAACTAATAAAATACTTAGATTGACACTAAGATGATCCCATTTCTTATTCCGTAGGCTAGGACAAATTCGTATAAGTGCTTCTTCTTTTCTAGTGCTATTTGAGAATGGAAGGGTTGCCTGAATCAGCCAGTAAAACCAACGACTTACCGAAGTTTAAGTCACTGATTAATATACACGACTATATTGACACATGTAATGAGTAGCACCAAATTATCTTCTTTTTTTTTTTTTGTTGTTGAAGTAACGTCTGTAATTAATAAGATAAGAAGATAAGATTCTCAAGATGACCTTCTCATTTCCTGGTGATCATTTGTGTCACTATTACCTTTGTGCTCTCCTACTGCAACGTAGTTGTCTGTCAGAGAGGCACGAGTAACGTACCCAGGGGCGGACTGGGTATCAAAATCGGCCCGGACATTACCATATAAACCGGCCCACAAACGAATTGCATGATTTATCATGGGCGTAGCCGGGATTTTTTCGGTGGGGGGGGGTATCTCCCCTCCTCTGCAATGTATATGTATGTAATTAATCTTCAATAAATTCTGACCTTTCATTAGGACGTTTTTTTAGCCTAGAATAGGTTCTTTTAATTAGTGGAAAGATAGTTAGTACGCACCAACAAGGAAAGAGAGTCTAGGGGAGCGCTGTGAGGTAATTTTATATTTTTGTTGAATTTCAAAAGAAAAATTATTGAAAAAAATAAAAATAAAAAAAACACAAGAAAACGTGGTTGGGCCTCCGTGTCTTGCTGCTGTCACTTTTTTAAAAGTTGTCTGCATTTAATTTTTTTTTTCTTTGGTCGCGACCAGACCGGTCCACCGGGCATTTGCCCGTTTGCCCATATAGCCAGTCCGCCCCTGAACGTACCCCTTTCATTCTTTACGATCTCTACAGAAGATGATGCAAACAGGAAAGGTCATCTGCTTCTATGGCCGACGGCCAACGAGTAAAGGAAAATTTGTTCCGAACTCACTGGGAATGCTATAGCGCGTTAGAGAAAATCCATTTTTTAAAAAATGCATAGGAGTAAAGAGGGGATGTATCTCTTGGTTCCGGGGCCAAGTGTTTTACCACGCCACTGAATTATATGAACTGCTTGGTTAGAAGGAAGGCTAGAGCTGCAGTCTTGATGCAGACTAGATTTTAATGGGCCCGAAGTCACTGGTTATACTATAGCACGAAAAAACGCGAATGACAAAAAGCCATACAACAAATGCGAAGATGAAATCGTGAGCGGGGTAATACTAAATAACTAAACGTGAAATTAAAAAAAAAAAAAAATAAAAGTTCAACTTACTACCGAAAAGTAAAGCAATCTTTCGTAGAGCTTTAAGTTTGTATTTAAAATATTAATTTTTTTTTTTTTCTGGGTCAAAGAGAGGGGACTGGAGCTATTTTTAACATTTTCTGTGACCTTGACACTAATGAAGTGACCAGTGTCATATACATTGTGGGGTAAACGTCGCAACACCTTGCACAGAAGTACCAGCGAAATGACGTCATGAACGCAAATCTTTTACGTCTTTGTTATCGACTTGCAATCCCGTCATTCCCTTTTTTTCTAGAGCCCCACCCTTCATGGTTGGGAGGGGGGCATTTTACTGACGTCATACCACCACCCTCCCCAACTCCTGTGTCGTGTCACCAATTAATGCCAAGCGCTGACCGTAACTAGCTTGGATGGTCAACTTGCACGTATCGTGTGCTAATCAAATGAGCCCTCCCCCTCCCCACCCCGCCCGCTGTTTCCTCTCCCCCTTTCACCATTTACTTGCACACTACTTTGCCTTTTATTTGACTTACCTGTGCAGCCCAGAGGTCATCTACGTGAAAAGTATTTAGACTAGTCCCCGTGGTCATCGACCGTGTCCGCGGAGTCTTAGTCCGGACTTGTTTGTGCGTAGCCTGGGGATACAACCCTATGCAGACACGTACACACTTAATCCTACGAATACATTTTTGGGCCTATATATAGATTCTGTGTAGAGTACACTGCTATCTCTAGCTTCATATACCTTGTCCAAACACATGTGGGGCTTTTGTGTAGTGCGTACTGACCTAGTGCAAGGAATAGTACACAGACAATGTACACAAATATTCCTAACCAGCGCGTTCTTTTTGCCGCCACCCCCGGATCAGTTTTGTTATTAATTGTATTTAAAATAAGACAATTATACAAATTTTATAAACCACAATAATAACGAGAATGTAGTAAATTAAAAAAATAAAAATAAATGATCATGTCATACCGTACTATTCAGATACAAAACGAATGTAATACGGAAATTCAATGTTTCTCATTTCTCGTGAACCCTGAATGATCAACAACTGACAAATAATAATAAAAAACACTAATAACATTTCTGTTCTAACGACATTTAAAAAAAATTGCCATACACGGATTTTAAAACTATATTAAGATCAAGTGAATGAGTCATTAAGTATTTATTGAAAATCTACATCCGAATAACCCCCTCCCCTTTTTTTCTCCTTTCCCTGGACAAACATCATACTCTACTCAATCTCCTCCTGAACCCCTCCCCCTATTGTTATTGTTTCCAGTTTCTATATTCTAATAACTCTATAGTCAGAAATGATTGTCTTGCAGTCGTTTTCACGCTCTTGGAACATGCAGGTGACAACTTCCTTTGCTTCAGTTCCCATCACGTGACGCATGTCAGCCGATCACGGGTCCTTCCCTGCACTTGCACGTGCTGAACATTCCAACTTGGATCTCTTCCACAAGGACATTGAGTCACTTGTGGCGTAGAGTCCCCAGCGCGTGGAAATGTCTCACGTGACCTCCTTAAGTACTTCCTGTCTCGAGGATCCCCACTACCATCCCATCGAACTTGTTTTCAAATAAGTACTTTGGGCTAAGTAAGTGTTACTTTCCATTTTAATACTAAATCAATTATAAAAAAAAATACTCAGACACTAAGGAGAAAAACTCGCTGGAAAATTGAGAATACACAAAAGATTGAAGAGAATATGGAATCTATAATGTTTCCCATAAATATAAAATTGTTATTGTTTTCAAAATCCCACTCGCCATGGCTCTAACAAATTTAAAAACATGTTGTTTTTTTTACCTGGCAACAAAAATTAATAAATAAATAATCGCACCCAAATTAACTCTTTCTCTCCTGATGGACGATAAAAAAAATTCGTTGATTTACATCATTTCATAAAGCTAAATTATAACAGGTTAGTGAAATTGTAATGAGCAAAATGAAGAATTCAGTCGAATCGTGGAAAATTTGTTTACGGAGAGAAAGAGTTAAAAAGTGCATCTATCTATCGTATTGACCCTGGTCACTTCCACTCCGCGTGATATGTTTTTCTGCATTGCCTGGTCTTGTGGTATGCGCTTCGAACTGTTATCTCAGAGGTCTTGAGTTTAAAACCTTTCCTGTCGTTGTGCCCTGCCGTGCTGTAAGAGGTTTGGGCTAGAACTAAATAATGTTCATTTCTGAACGTTTGATATCTGAAAAAGTCTAGTTACTCTAGTCCCCGCTGCGGGGAAGAAGAGGAAACAGTGCCTCATATTCTGTTTGACTGCTCCAGACCTGCTGATCTCCGTCTTGACAGGTCTGGGAAACCAACAATTCTCGACCTTTATGGCGAAAAGACAGCAGGTTTCTGTCCATGGTTTTTGCAAGAGAGGATTTGAGCCCCTCAAGCCCTCACTCAAATGGAGTTAGATGATGATGATGATGAGTCACTCTTCAGAATTTCCAGATGACCAGTAGCCATTTTAAATGTCCCAATCCTAAACTTATCTTACACCGGAGGCGCTGTGGCTGAGTAGTTCGAATCTCACCGGAGGCGCTGTGGCCGAGTAGTTCGAATCTCAATGAAAACTGAGATTTTTAAGTCTCTGGATCTATTGAGCGTCTCTGAGTCCACCCAGCTCTAATAGGCACATGACATTGGTTAGGGGGAAATTAAAAGCGATTGGTCATTGTGCTGGCCACATGACACCATCGTTAACCGTGGGCCACAGAAACCGATGATCTTTATATCAATAGCCACATGGTTCCTCTTTTAGACCTTGCGATTTATGGAATAGATGATGTAAAGTTCACATGTATCTATCGCCTTGGGTGTGAATCTCTAATAAATATTTTTTAGGTATTATAAATGCACATAAATATAATTCAATTTTTTAAATAAATCGGTCTTCGTTTATTTACAAGTTGATGGAATCAGATGTTAAACCGACATGACACTATAATGTAATGTATTGTTACACGACTTTAATTATTCCATCAGTCACATAAATTGCCATGGCATTATTTCTGTGTGGTCCTAAATACCTATTCGAGTTAAGTCTGCATAATCTCTGCTTAGCGCTGTTTCATCTTACCTCATTCCCCCGGCTGTAAGTACGTGAATTAATTTGTTTTGTTGGCATCTGTTACAACGCAGATATTGACTTTTCTCTCTTTTTTTTTTAAATCCTGCTAGAAAATCACATGATTGCATGGAGGCTTTAATTTGAATCTCATTTCAGCCTCAAACCAGCCTCATTTTAAGGGCTGTATCTACGTTTTATCCACATTTTAGCAAGTTCGAGTAAAGTATTCTTGGTAAGAAATTGTTCAAAAAGCATTAAATATAGATTTTTTAAACCAGCCTCATTTTAAGGGCTGTATCTACGTTTTATCCACATTTTAGCAAGTTCGAGTAAAGTATTCTTGGTAAGAAAATGTTCAAAAAACATTAAATATTAAATATTTTTTAAAAATCTTTTCTTGTATTCTTTTCTCGTATCCACTTTTTTATGGAGTCCCACTGGGCTGTAGCCTCACCTTCCCTCTTGTAAATCCGGCCCTGTATACAGACACACAATTAGAGTTGTTTTTTCTTGACAGGGAAGGGGGGTATTCAATAGGCGTTGATATTTAATCTTTAACTGATTATGAAAGGCAATCCTTTATCACCTTTTTTTTTTTAGGTGAATCGTGCTTGTATTCGTGACAATGTCACACTTGAATTACCAAATGTACATGTGCACTAGGTCACCTATGTACAGAGAATAAATGCACGTGCCATCTTTACAGTTATTGCACTAAATAATGACGATCGGCATCTACAGGCAGAGCCACAAAGGTTTAACCTTATATTATTTTGCTTGCATACGTATGGATCTTCGTTGAATGTTGGAAGAAATAAATTGCTAACTACAATTTTTAAAGAAATTCCTCCCCCCCCCCTTTTTTTTTTTTGATTTCTCACACGACATCCGCAATTTCTTTTTTTCTGTAAAATTGTGTGATCTTTCTCCAAGCAATAATGTATTAGTAAGTCAAAGTGTGTGTGTGTGTGAGGGTTTTCAAAAGGAAACTATATATCAAGGGTGATAAATTATGATTAACAGCCATTTTGTAAAAAGCATTTCCGATACTTCTCAGCACTTTTGTAAAAGAAACAAAACAAAACAAAAAAAACCCACAAAAACTCATCCTCTATGCTGCATCATCATGCTCAGCTTAGCTAGTGCGGAACTGCGTATCCTGGTTACGCATCGCCCTCTCGTATGTGTCATACACGAACACTAACTCAAGGGTTGCTTTAACATTTATACATTTATAACTATTTCTCAAAAAAAAAAAAAAAACCACCTCTGCATTGTGTGGTGACGCATAATTTCGACTATTGTACAGTTTTTTTTTTCTTATAGCTCATTGTTGTCTCCCCCCCTCCTCTTGTCGAGTGTCAAATATTTGTCACAATAAGATCATTTCAAGTGTTTTCTCAAGGATGAATATTTTTTTTTCTATGTAAAAATGTAAGAGAGAATTAAAAAAAAAAGGAAATTTGAAGAGCTTCTATCATGTTGAACTTACGAAGTGATACACTTCTCAGGGAACAGCAGATAAGTCTGCTTTTTTTTCCCCTTGGAAATAGCATTTTGTCATCTTAATTATCTAAATTTTGAAGCAGCAAACTGAAGATATACCCTGTTAAGACTACCCTAATTTTATGTATATATAACCACCATTACTTATCCCCAACTTAAGTCAGGTACTCATTAAAGCCCTGGTTTGGAAGCCAATAGCTTCACCGCTCAGCCACCACGCCTCCTTTTTAATGACAAATAAAATATAATTGTTTTGTTTGCTGTAGTATTTGAGCCTATGAGTAGGGATTTTTAATAAATGTATATAACTTGTTAATTCAAATAAAATGCAATGTTATTCTTTGTCCTTGTCATTTTGGAGATCTTCAATTAATGTTTGAAACAGTTAAACTAGAAAAAAAAAAATTCGTTTTGATTGTTCATGCTAAAGGTCGCGTTGACATTTAATTCTGGTCGGAGAGAATTAAATGGCTGGGGGGGGGGGCTTGCAAGATCTTTTATTTAGTCGTATTTTAAAATGATCGATCAGGCTATCAATCAATCAGGCTAATATCTGTGAAGGTTTAACTTTAAAGTGCATTGCAGCATGCGTGTGGGCCGCCTATTAAGGCAAAAAAAAAAAGAATTGTTGCTGGTTTTGTTCTCTAAAAGAATGGTCTACTTTAAAGCTTCCGTCTTTTCTGCATTTCACACCACACACACACACACACACAGATACACACACGTATACACAGACCTACCGCAGATATTGAAGTGAATGCACAATCAAGTTTACTCACTCAATCTTATACCTCCCCCACACACGCCCTCCCCCCACACACACTAAATGTTCTCGAGCCCCCCACCCCCACCTCTCTCGTCCTCCACTGTTAAAAGGTATACGCTCATACTGGGGATATGTTAGCTTTTTTTTTTTTTTTAATTTAGTTAAAATATAACCCTATTGTATTACTGACATAAACATAAATAAATATAGACTGGCCAATAAGAGAGTTTTAAGAAACAAAAATTTGTGAATTGCAATTGTGTGTACTTTATTTTATGTCTATACATTTTGTTTAATCTCTAAGACTGAAGATCATGCAATTTTGTAATTTTTCATAATTCGGTAATCCGAATTCAATAGATTTACATGTTTTCAAGTTACATGAAGTTACTTCCTTTTTCCAGTCTATATTTATTTATATCTATGATCACTGATAAATGAAGCCTACATAGAAATTGTAGAAGTTTAAACCCAGCGGTCATTGTAAGTTTAAACCTAGCAGCCAGCATCCACTTGAACTGGTTATTATTATTATAGTATTAATTGTTGCCTTTTTAAATGATTATCTCCCATCTAAACACATTGTTCGTAGAAATCGTTTAAGCTTTACGAAAATAACGAATAACCTACTTTGTATTTTTTTCTTGCACTGACATAAATAATATGGTGTTAAATTATTAACTTCAAATAAAATGGTAAACGTGTTACCGCATTAGAATAAAACAAGCTTGAAATGTAAATAGAGAAATATACTATTATAGCATGTATTTTCAGATTATCAGAACCCTACAGGTCACTACGCAGGGATTAGTAGCTTAATTTAAGTAAATTTGTGTGCAAATGCTAAAAAAAAAAATTTCCCTTTTTTATGATTTATGCATATTAAATTGCAACTAAAAAATAAAATATAATTCTATTCATTAGAAGATCTTTATTTATTTAAAAAAAAAACAATAACATTTCATATTGTAAAGTAGACTCCTGGCGTTTGAGACTCATTGACGAAGAGCGTCTACTTACCTATGCAGGGCAAATACCTGCCCGTGTGTGGTATGTGTGTGTGTGTGTGACACAGGGTGTCATGGCCAGGTCAACGTATCGATCTCTCAGGTGTAAGGAGCATCGATTTTTTTGTTGTGTCCATAGCCTTTTCTGGTCATTGTCTGGACCAGTCCTTCCTTTTTCCATTGTATCTCTGTCCTCACCATCTCCTAACTAACACACCTTTACAGAGTAGGCTGTTGGTCTACATGCGTGCAAGTTCTTTGTCTATGACTTACTTGAATGGAAAGTTAACTCTTTCTCTCCTAATAAATTTACGATAACATTGTTGATTTGACCCCTAAACTAAATTATATTTTGTTTTTATAAACCTGTATTTGTGTTATATAAAAAGAGCATGCATTCTTCTATAAAGGTAACGTTTTCAGATTACAAAAAAAAATGTTATTGAAGTTTAAGCATAATAGGTTAGGATGTACAAATGTGAAAAATGAACAATTCTGTCAGAACATGGGAAATAATTACGGAGATAAAGAGTTAACGACCAAAGAGGTTACAAGAATCGTAGAGAACTGTGTCTCTTAAAATGATGTTGTAGTCCTGCAAAAGGATTCTCTTCTACTGTTATTATTGCTACTAGTAAAAAAAAAAATGTGTATGTTATTGTTATGGCTCTTTCGCCGTGGCAAATATCAAAATGAACTAAACAGGAGGTAATCCTCAACCACAGACGAATGCCAAACAAGTAATAGATCGACAAAAAGTCGACAATCGTTTCAAATATAAAACACGTTTAATACTTAATAAGGGATCCGTCAAAGTCCTTCTTTATATGCCGTCTGTAACTTCCATCAATACTTCTTATTTATAGTGTCGACTAGATCGTCCTCCTTTTTTAACTAACCTTGCGTCATCTGTCTGTAACTAATTAAAACTTATCCCTTTATTATTCCCGAAACAAATCTAAGTTCTAATCATGTCATAACATATAACCAATCTTTTTGTACGTTGTTTTTTTTTAATATAACCGCAGAGCACTATAATAATGCCTAAGCCAACATGGCAAGGGTTATGTACCTTTTAAAGTATGTGTGGCTGAGTGGTAAAACGTTTGGTTCCTGGGGCGTGGAGTCTCGAGCTCAAATCCCAATGATGACTGTGGTTTTGATTTTTTTTAAGGATTTTCAGGTCGACTTTGAGTTCATAAAGCTAGATATGATACTAGAAAGTAAATGCAAAATGTCGTTGTGCTGGCCACTTGACCACATCGATAACCTTCAGCTATAGAAACAGATGAGCTTAACATCACCTGCCACCATCAGTCGCAAGGCTTGAAGGGTTTCTCTGTTGCAATGTTCACTGAAGAATTTCGAATGGTTTGTTCAGCAGCAGCATTGTTCTATATTCGAATGGTT
>JADKLZ010084329.1:6546277-6556681 GCA_021533235.1 Biomphalaria straminea
AGAGAGAGAGAGAGAGAGAGAGAGAGAGAGAGAGAGAGAGAGAGAGACAACGAAATTGGAGAGAAAAGAGTGTGTGTGTATAAGAGAAAGAGAGAGAGAGAGAAACAAGAAAATGAGAGATAAGAAATTATTCATGCTCACGGGGCTGCTAAAAAGAAAAATTAAAATAGTGAAAGATGAAAAAAAAAATGAAGTAGAAAATGAAAGGTTAGGTAAAGAGAGTGTTGGTATGTGATGAATGGCTGCGTGTGTGTGTGTGTGTGTCTGGGTATGTGATGAATGGCTGCGTGTGTATTTGTGTGTGTGTGTGTCTGGGAGAGTATGGTCATCTACAATAATCTTTAGTCAAACTAAATGAAAATGTTGCGTTTTGTGAACAGAAAAAAAAAAAAGAACAACAAAACATCAACATTAATTGTAGTTTTATCACGTTAGTTTGTTGTTGTTGTTGTTGTTTTTTTGGATAAATATATATAAGTTAGATGTGACATGAAGACTTTTAAACAATTAGTAGCAGTGGCGTGGATAGGTGTTTGGATGTCTGGTGCAAACCTTTTTTTTTTTTTTTTGAAATTTCATCTCACATAGGTAAATTTAACAGGGGAAAATCTAGGTGAAATAACATACAACTTAAAAAAACACTTTCGGCACAAGAAAAAAAAAATTCTCTCCGAAACTATGAAAAAAAATTTAAATATTAGTTTTAAAGATGTATTATACATTTATACTCCAATTTCGTAACACAGAATAAATTTATTGGAAAATATTAGCTTACATTTTTTTTTAATTTTGATACTATTTTCTTAGTGGAACTCTTATGTCCAGTCAAAAAAAAAGCATGATGAAAATTATGTATTGCAAAGAGTTTAATGAGAATATGTTATAGAATGTCAAAGTATTAACTCTTTCTCTCCTAACTTACGATACCAACGTTGATTACAGCAGAGTGTGGTAAATAATTACGGATAGAAAGAGTTAAGATACAATATGGTTTGGATGTCCCTTATCCGCGCGCTCTCATAAGAAGCACATATAATAACGTGGTCTATTTCTTGAAGCAGTACCAAAAATGTCTTTAGTGTAAGCAACTTTAATGGGAGCTTCTTTCCCTGTCACAATTGTTTGTGTTTAAATAATTCTAACACGTTCTGTTGTTATTTACCTTCTCAAGCGGGCATAACACTGTAGAATTCATTTTTAGCTTGTTAAGAGGCAATACCACTTTAGAATGTCCATATGGTCTCCTTCAGTCTTTAAACGACTATAGATTGTCTCATAGAAATGAGTCAATAGCCTGGGCATTAGCTATGGTCCTTCGACCACACAGGAGCTCCCAACATCTCTCAACACAGCTGATGTATCCAAAGGAGCGATAAGTGCCGATACTGTTTGGGATCAACAGCGTCGCAAGCTCTGCCAAGTGCAGCCAAGAACTAATTTTTTTCCCTAGGATTTGACCCATGTTTGGGTAGAGCTGCAAGGCATCAGAAGTTTGTCCCATATTTGGGTAGAGCTGCAAGGCAACAGAAGTTTGTCCCATGTTGGAGTAGAGCTGCAAGGCAACAGAAGTTTGTCCCATGTTTGGGTAGAGCTGCAAGGCAACAGAAGTTTGTCCCATATTTGGGTAGAGCTGCAAGGCAACAAACGTTTGTCCCATGTTGGAGTAGAGCTGCAAAGCAACAGAAGTTTGTCCCATGCTGGAGTAGAGCTGCAAAGCAGTAGAAGTTTGAATTCAGAATTTTCCATCTCCTGAGTGGGTAGTTATTCAAGGCTAACGAGTCCCTTCTATCCGAAGCTTACTGGTTTGGGCGCCAGTTACTCGCCTTGGCCCTTTCTATTGAAAACAGTTTGGCCGGACCCAGGGGCGGACTGGCTATATGGGCATTTGGGCAAATGTCCGGTTGGCCGGTACCTAAATGGCCCGGTAGGGCGACCGAAAGGGCCGCATGGATGCAACTATGTATTAAATTAACTGTTTTATATTCATTTTTCTAAGCATCGTGGTTATTGGAAATCTCTCTATAGTGTAATACTAATTTGATGTAACTAATTTTATGTAACAAATTTTCCGAAATAATGTAATTGCCTACATCCGTGGACATTGCTACTAGTAGGCTTTATCTTTTTGTGGCCTACACACTTAGTGATTAAAAAGCAACATACGGTCTATCTTTCTAATAACTAGGCCTACACTGTATGCACTTACACACTCAAAGTCTAACGTACTGATTTTGAGGTCAGGCATGTCTTTAAATGAATGCCCATCATATGATATGCAATTTATGGGCCTGACTGTATAGAAATGCCAGGGCCGATCTCAACACACAGTCCGCCCCTGGCCGGACCCGATATATCTGAGATACACGTGACGACCAGGAGTTGGATTGGTTGTCAGACACGAATGTGAATGTGGGACGAAAGCCTTTTGGAAGCATTTTAAAGATAGTGGAGTGCTTATATCCATTACCACTTCCGGCAAAAACAGCCTTACGGAACCAGAGTGCCCCTACTCCGATGTCCTATGCGAAATGCGAACGTAATATGTATCTAATACAACTTAGTACAATTTTGAGTGTGCATATAACCAGGGCATTAACTTGATCATTTAGACGAGGTTTAGAAAAGGTGGAGGGTGTGTTGTTTTTTTTACACATTGTAACACCTTTGCCCTCCTCACTTAAGTCATCCAAAGAATTCCCAGGACCTCCCCACCTGGTCACGTGAGTGTACATGAGTAGATTTGTGTGATTACCTCTGTGGTTGGATACACGTGCTAAGACACAAGATGTGTAACTGCTGCTAGGAGGAACAGACATCTTGCTACTTTATTTAAAACGTGAATGCAAGTGATAAATAAACAGTAGATTGCACGACGAACTATCTCCATACATATCTGTTGCACTCGGTAAAGATTTTTGTCTAGTATTTTCTAAGCTTAAAAATACAAATGCCACCAGATAATTCTTTCAGCAACTATTCCAATAAGGAAAGCCGCTAGTTGTCTGTCAGTCTGTCCGTTTTTATGTCACGCTTTTTTTTTACTATTGAAAATTGTTTTTGCCATAGCATTTACATGTTGGTGCGATAGTTATATATGGTTTTAAAAAGTCGAAACAAAACAACCTCCTTTTATTATCTAGATGTTTTGTTTTGGTCTTATCTTGGATCCTATAGATACCAATTTACAATGCAACACCGCATATTATACCAACGACGTTGTTGGTAGCTGTGAATCAATGAAAACATCAGGGCAGGTCATTGAAGGCCCTATGCAAAGTGAATTTGGTGGTCCCAAATAAAAAGGAAAAAGAAAATGAACACCTTACAACTCTCGGATCAACTGCCTTAGACTAAAAGAAACAAAGAAAAAAACACGTTGATAGGTTACAATGTACATGCTTAACTCTTGGCATAGTTTATAAAATACTCTACATTGAAATTTGCTTTCTTTTTTTTTAATTTGCTAAGTGTATTTTTTGTATAAAGCATAAAATTAAAATAATTGACCTCCCCATTTACCTTCTTTCCCCCCCCCCCCTGCTACGCCAACCCAGCGTCACATTGCATTGGTTGCTGTTGGCGTGAGAGTGGGGCGCCATCAGCAGTGGGAAGGCGGGGGGGAGGGGGGCTGCCCATGGTTAAGTACTGTTTAGTGGTCGCACTAGTAGCCAGTGTTCGGGCGGTACTTTTCTTTTTTTCTTTTTCTTTTCTTTTTTGCACAAGGGAAAAAAAAAAAGCAAAGGGAGAGAATCTCGCGCGGCATGGCGAGCCGCTGGGCCAGCGCGCGGGCAGGCTGCAGAATGTACTAGCGTCCATCCAAGCGACTGGACTGTTTCTCATGTATTTTTTTTTTTCAATAGTCAAATGGGGGGTGGGTGTTTAAAAACAGTACTACCGCGATAGATTTTCTAGACACTCCCCCCCCTTTTTTTTTCTCCCCTCCCCCCTCTCTTTCTGTATGCCTTGTTGTGTCAGTCGTTGATAATGCGAGGTGTACTGTCTCTGTGGCGGTGCGGAGAGTTATTGCGCTTGCCTTGAAGGAGCGAAAACGTGCTGTACATTTTTCGCCGGCCGCATTACTTTTGAGCGCTGGGAAACGACCAACACAAAGTAAGCGAAAATAACAAAAATACTTCGGACTTTCATTATGTGCAAACTGAAGAGAACTCAGCCCAGGACTATGTAGTCGATAACATAATGCGGACTATATTATTTGTTTTTTTTTTTGGTTTCGATTCTTTTTTTACGTTCAGAAAAATTCGATTTCTAAAAGTGATGGACTTTTAATATTTCTAAATTTATTTTTTCGGAAAACAAAAGTGAAACAAAATATAAAAAACAAACAAAACAAAATTTCGATTTGTTTTTGTTCGATCATCGAAGACGTTTGATTACTGCTTAGCAATCAATAAGAAATTGATTTTTTTGGTAAGTGATTATATTTTTACCTCATGTTGTGTCTAAATTGTCATTTTTTTTAAAATTACTATATATAAGATTCTCTCTCACAGTAATTTATAAATTTGAACCTAGTTACGAAAAGTTTTCTTAATCTTTTTAGACAAAGATTCTATATACATAAATATATATACATACAAGGCGTGTAACACCTATAGCTTGATCTAGTCATTTCAAATTTGGAAAGTTCTCGTAGACTCATAGTCTGATGGACTAAAAAAGAAAATAAGACGAGGCCTAAGAATATATGTATAATTTTTATATAAAATCAAATGTTTTCTATTAAGTCTTATGACTCTAAAAATCAATATAATATCCATATAATTTACCAATCGCTAGCTGTAAAAGACACATAAAAATTGGGATAATTTATATAGAATTTGAATACATATTAACACACTAGATCTAGGGGAAAAAAACAAGATAATCACGACAATGAAAACACAACAAAATAACATTAAGCCATGCTGCCTATTATCTCTATCCATTAGTTAGGCCTAGCGCTAAATGTTTTTTTTTTGTTTCGTACACGCCTCATAAGGCCTAGTGTCAATGTTTTGAATCTTATTGCACCATGTGACCTTTTGTGAACCCACACCGAGGCCATCTCCTTTCCTCGCCCCTCCTCCCAAGCCATTTCAAATAACCCTTTACCTAGGCCGTGAAAGGGGTGACTGCCTTTCCAAAGGTATTGCCCGTTTGGTGACGTACATGTGTCAAAAGACGACCTTGACACTTGGCGAATGTTGTCACAACCTGGCGATAACGCGTCGCACTTTTTTTTATTAAACCATCGTCGTCATTATGCTAATTATACGGAAGTAGCTAATACATTTATTCTCTGACAGATAGCCTCTTGGTACTTTTTATATAAGACTGGCTATAGAAATACTACGTCTACTATACCTTTTTTTAAAGACGGCTACTTTAGTGGGTTTTTTTTAAGGAACATCTGCGATCTAGATCTCATACACAGGCACTGTTTTACTGACAGCCAGCTTTTACATTCAACTTTTTATAAAATGAGCGCTCTTATGTATGGTTTGAATGATTTTTCATTTCACTGTATATGGTAAATGCTGTATGATATATAGGACATGCTGTATGATATATAGAACTTGCTGTATGATATATAGGACTTGCTGTATGATATATATGACATGCTGTATGATGTATAGGACATGTACTGAAACTTCTATTAACAATTAGGTCTTGATGGGTAATTTAAATGCCACGTAGGTAATACACTACGGATCCAATGGCAAGTAGATCATATACATTACAGACATACTTCAGGAAATATTTTAATAACGTCTTACGCATTTTATGACAATGCTTACAATACATGTCCAAAGCAATATTACATTTTAAGTGACGTCTTATCTCCTCGCGAGATCAACTTTTAATGACTTCTAAATCTTATGTTCTACTGTTAGTACCATGTACATCTAGTATGTTCTACTGTTAGTACTATTTACATCTCTTATGTTCTACTGTTATTACAATGTAAATCTCGTAATGCACTTATATTTAATTCTAGTATACGTTGTTAACTCTTAATGACACCAGGCGCTTATATTTCACTCTTAAGGACAACTCATTCTTAGTTGAGGTAAACTTGACATTTAACTCTTTCTGAACTAACCAGCACGTTTTTTTATGACATTAAGAAAACAAAGGAATAAAATAAGCGTTATAAAAACAACAATTAAGCGCTTGTTGCGATGTGTTCCTTCATTCTGTACATCAAAGAAACGAGACAAAAGATTTAAGATGAAAGAACTTGATTAGTCACATCTGTCCAATCAGATTGTATGTTACAGGTGTTCTAATTTCGTACTTTATTTTTATTTGTATTAGAAAAATATTAAAGTAACTTTTTTTGTGGTGTACGGATCACTTATAATGTCAGGGCAATAGCGTTTGTGCTTGCCTGCCTATTGACAGACTGTTTTGAGGCAATGCAATATGCTTTTAACTACACTGAGTTTTCATAAGTGCGGTCTAGTGACCGAACGATAAACGTAACACTTGGTTTCCGAAGGGTTTTAAGTTTAAATCTAGGTAAAGACTTGTATTTTGAAACATCGGGTTCTTAGGACTTTAGTTGGACGAAGTAAAGACTGTTGGTCGTTGTGCTGGCGCATGCTAGTCTTGTCAACAATCATGATCGCGGACATACGCTGCCCCCATGTTAATGATGTCATGTTTTAAATCCTCACATTTTAAATATTTCTTATAAAACTTTTTTTAAAAAAAGACTATAGTTCTCACTAGAAAATCTTAATTTGTACGCCGTCAATGTGCTGTTATTTACCATTGATATTAAATACTAGTTTTTACTTTTTATAAGTTTTATTCACAAAAAATGAACAGCAAATAAGATTTTAAATTTATGAATTATGAATCTGTTTCATGTCTTGAGAATTTCATTTGCATTATATCTAAAGTTCGATCTAAATTATAGAGTATATCATGAAGAATACAATAATAGCAATACTACTACTACTACTACTACTACTAATAATAATAATAATATTAATAATATTTTGCTCAAATGTCTAGAGTACTTGAATAAGAGAAATCAGACAAGACAGTTTAATGTACGCCATTTATACATGTACTGCCTATACTCTATGCATTTCAATACTGAATTTACTTGGTAGTTAGTATAATTCCAACCAGTGTTTCCAGTAATCTTTTGGTGGGCTATTATTAGTTTGGGGTGAGTGATAATTCGGAAACCTTAATAATAGACACAGGATAGTGCAAGAGATGACGGGATAGAAGCCACGTGAATGCACGGAAGTATACAATCAATGAATGTGTGTGTGTTGACGTCATTGTGCTTGTGTTCTTGCGCGCGCGTGGTGATTTTCTGCTTCATTAATTTCTCTCCAACACTGCATGGTGACACTAATAATATCAATGGCGCCATTTTATTTCCATGACCGGTGTTGCCAAATATGTTGCTTTCCCCTGAAGAAATTGATACTTGGCTATTTAAAACAGAAATACAAGGCTGGACAACGTTTTCAATAGTACTGGTTGTTTATTTTATAATGAACGTATCAACTAATGATAAAATGTATACTTAATATATCAATATCTATCTCCCCATGTGAATCTTAAGTGTTTTAGGTCTGTATCACCCATGTCATTTAGAAATAGTTCTTGTCATTATCTGAGTCTGTACCCAAAGCTATCCCATGTCTTCCCATAGTACCTATCCAGCTATGTCTTGGTCTTCCTTTAAGTCATTTTTATTTTGTTCATTGGTCTTCTACCAGTATCACATACACTCCGCTTAGATTTGATATTCTTTTCAGAGATATTATTATGAAATACTTTTTTTTTGTTTCAAATTGTTATGCTTTTTTAGAGTGAATAAATTTAATGGAACGTTAAGCTGAATTTCAATCTTGCCAACTACTAAATAAAAAAAAAATGAACTTCAAACGCAAAAGCTTATCAAATTTAATTCTGCTGTGCTAAAAATAGTGCACTAAAATTATGATACTAACAAAACAAAATTGCTTATCAACACCATCGTACGGAATAGCAAATATTAGCTTATCAATACTATCTGTATATAAGGTAACTCTTAATAGTTTTTCCAATATAGCTGAATATAGCTGTAGTTATTTTTTATATTATTTTCCGTACGAACTGAAAAGAATAAACTTGAACTTATAGATTTTTTTCCTCCATTCATTTTTTTTGTTTTATAAAATGTAATTAAAAACATCAAATCGTTATAACCGCATTCTTATTCAAATAACGAAAAAAAACATTGTTGGTCTGCCTTACGACTGTCTTTTATTTTTTAAAATAGAAAATGTATTTTTTTTTCCCTTTCTTTTCTATGGCCCTTTAGTTTCCATTTCTTTAATTTAACGTTTGATTTCTGTTTGTTTGTTTCTTAAAGAATCATAATTATCACTCGAGTGAAATCAAATCGAGGCTAATCATGTCGAGTTTGAGGCTATTTGTTATGAGCACAGCACAACTCTGTAGTGTCTTGTTTCAAATAGAAAAGTGTAATTCTATCGTCGGCTTTTCATTGGACGCCTGCTGTTACCACCCTTGAAAATAAACCAAATGAAATTGTAAACTTAGGAAAATGTTGTTTTTTTTTGTTTTGTATCATCAAAATAACTAGCACAGTAATCACATATAAAGCTGATGGATCATTGTTTTTTGTCGAGCCAGAGGCAATCGCAACCAATTAAAACATGCATGACTTTAAAGTGTCTATTTAGAGCCGACATAATAGAAATGTCGGACTTTATGTAGTGTCTATCTAGAGCCGACACTAGAGAAATGTGGAACTTTGTCGTTTTTTGTTTTTTTTTAAATCAGTTGGAATCCAATATATATCAAAAATAGTAGGACAAGAATATAAATATTTATTGATAGTCTTCCGAACAATTAAAGAATAAAGTAAATTTAACATAGTACAGGTACAGCACCATTGGTTTCCTGGGCGGTAAACTTTTTAGGTGAGAGTCCATTCAAGAGAGGGAAACATTATTGTTGTTGTTGTTATTATTACTATTGTTATTATTTTTTTTATTGCTATTGTTATTACTATTATTACTATTGTTATAACTATTGTTATTATAATTATAATTGGTAGTAGCTTACACTGTATGGTCATGTCCTGGATCAACTTAACACACACATATCACTGTACTACGAACTATCTGTAGTCTTTTATGGATGAAAGTAAATAACATGCAAATACTTTTACCCTGTAATGAGGAGCAGGGAATTGGTTGGGGAGGGCTGGCTTAAACCAGGTCACTAAGAATTAAAGGGCAGTCGTGAATGTTTTGTCAGGATCGTGTGTCAACTTCTGTTATTCCCCCGACATCTCCAAAAGTTGCTGTAACATATTTTTTGGGCTCATTTCCGTAAACATGTTCTTAAAAAAGCTTCTGCCGTAAGCTGATAGGATCCAGGCCATTATTTCGGTTGAACATTAAGATGTCGTCTATTACGACAGTATTAACTTAATTAATTGGTTAAACCAATAGTAGAATATGCGTCTTCTGTTTGGGACCCGTCAATCAAGTAAACATATAGAAGCTACAACGGACTCAAATTAGAACCAACGAATTTTCACATTTTTAATTAAAACACTAAATTGAGATTAAGGAAAGTAGCAATAAAACATAAAACTAAAACGCTGAACCATAATTTACAAACTAAAAAAAAAAACCTATATAATACTGAGAAAGATGAATGCACATTTCTCATTTCATAAGCTTGTACGAGGGCTCCTTCTTCACTAGAGCTTTTAGAACATAAAATGGGTTGCCTGAATCAGCCATGAAAACCAACGACTTGGCAGACTTCACGACTCTAAACAACATTTCTGTTTAAAACTACAAGCTGTATCAATAAAAGTGGTGTGTACTTGATATTATATTCTGTGCTTGATAAAAATCGGTTTACAATACTTTCAATTAAATTTCAATTAAAATTTTTAAACTTAAAGTCCCGAGATCATTTCATTTTATTTTTTACAAACATACGTATGAACAGTATGAAAGTAATTTAAGTCTCTCTTTCGAAATAACGTCTGTAATTTATAAATTGGAAGATAAGATAATTATTTACTTTTCTTTATAACCCAGTGCAGTATCAGTAAAAGTTATGTACATTTTTTTCATTGCTTACAATTAAAACTTTTAAATACAATTTCAATTTTCAATCAACTTTTTTTTTTCGTATTAAAAGTATGACAATAAAAAGAGAGTTCGAGTTATATAAATACTAATTTATTAATTTCAAAGAACGTAACATACATAAGACCAAACTCTTTCAATACTGTTTTTAATGCCTCTTCATTAAGACAGTGTTTCCCAGGCTGAGTTCTGCGAGGCCTAAATAGATGTAATCTAGTTGGCCACCGAGTGAAGTAGCCTCTAGTTGGCCACC
>JADKLZ010084329.1:6561858-6585990 GCA_021533235.1 Biomphalaria straminea
ATATAACTATCTTCTTCCCTCAACAGTTTTAGCGAGAAGTAGTAAAGGAAAGATCACTCTCTTATTTCTAATGGAAAATGGTCCACGAGAAAACAAGAGTAGTATTCACACTACGGATGACTGGATGCGCCCTTGACTGTCGTTTAAATTTATCAAACCCTGCCCGCTCCCATCCCCCTTTGTTCTGCGGGAGGTTTGGACTAGTAGTTTATATTTAACAAAAAAAAAAAAAAAAAAGCATTATAACTATATCTATAATAATCTTTATCTCTGAAGAAAAAAAAAAGCTAAGCTGTGACCTTCACATTTTGTTACTTGCAAAACAAGCAAAGCTGTTGGGTTCCGTCGGGATCTGTTAAAAAAATTTCCTTTTCGCCCTTTTCGCCTGTGTTAAAAAAATCTTGAACCAAGAACAACACACTCAAATTCTTTAGCTAAAGACAGTTCTCATTACACGTATGTTGTGCAATTCACAATATGTTTATTTAGTAAAAAGTTTAGCTTAAAATAAATTTTGTTTAGTAGTTTATGGTTTGTAGTTTAGTTCAACTTAAAAAAAAAACAGTAGTTGCTATTATTGTCTTGTACATAAGCCAACATTTAGTTAATATAATTTTATATGCTAACTATTTGTACACACCTTATTTATGGATGCAACAAATGTGTTTAAAAGGGTAGAAGTCAGATAAAGTACAAATACAAAACTCTAGTTAAAAAATTAAATCTTTAATTTCTTTCCAAAATTTCGTATATAGAAGTATTACTGGAAAGTTCAGTTGATTGAGCGCCTCGCCAATAACGCGAATGTCATGGGTTCCATCCCCATGCTCGCCAAGTTTTGTTCTCTTAATTTTTTAATGACAAATAAAATAAAATGTAAATGATCAATTTACTATATTATATATTTTATTATTTATTTTATTTTTATTACTATAAAATTTAGTAGAAATATATACTTATTTATTTATTTTTATCCTTTTTTTTTCGAAATTTCAATCACTTTTTTGGTCACCAAAATGGCCGCTTGCCAAGCTGCAGCAGACGATGTGACGCAAGGCTTGTCTAAGAATCTCTTCTTTCACATTACCTCTACAGTTAGCCTCCTATATTATGTTATACTACTGAAACTATTATATTTTGTAACAAGACGCCTTCTTTTAATCTAACTTGAGTGTGTGTGTGTGCCGACTTTGAAAAATAATAATGATAACGCTTCGAGCCCGCGGGGTTACGTGCCCCTTTTCCATCTCTCTTCCAAAAGTATCTTCGCCTACTAAAATAATGTATGCCAGCTAGGATCTCGCTATGCATCGATACGTCACAGTCACTGAGATCGATACTGTGTTCAGTACTTGATGAGTTGCCTGCTAGTCGAGGACTTTTTTTTTTTTTTTTAAGTCTTCTTGCTGAAAAAAAAATGAGAAAGGATAAGAAAGAGAGAGAGAGAGAGATAGAGAGAAAGAGAGAGAGAAAGAGAGAGAGAGACTGGAGTTGAAATTAAGACATAGCGAAAGAGCTACAGTTTTTGTTCAAATACTTTGAATTTAAAGTTTGATTAAAACATTTTGACGACATTGAGGCCTTCATTTTGAAAACAAAAAGTATTTACATTTGTTGAATTTAAAATATATAAAGCTACAAATCAAAGTATTGACATGTCGAACGGGAGAAATAGGCGGGACTTTTGTGCGCACAAAGATGTTTTGTGTCAGTGGTGTCCAAATTACGACCTGCGGGCCTTCTCCGTGACTCGGGGGTGCTTTCCGGTCCTTATAAATCTCTGCCAATAGTCCATAGAATCGGTTCCATTAAACTAAACATTTAATGGAGGGTTGGGCGGCATGTCAAACCTGTGTCGAAAATGTATATGGCGCAATAGCCGAAAAAGGTTGGCCATCCCTGGTGTATGATTACTGTTTAACCAAGATAGCCTGTGTTATAGGTACTGTTCGACATGCTAGTAGTCGGGACATCTTGCATCATTATAAAAATAGATTTATTACTATTATGTACTGTTGGATCCCGACATGTAATGGCTCGTACATAATATTCCAAGAGTTATAATAAGAGGATATCGTGTTCTCTATTATTATTATTATTAAACAGTATTATAAAATTAAAAAAATTAAAAATACAATTATAGCAAAAAATATGCTTAGAAAATTGGAAACTTTGAAAAAATCTGGCTAAGAAAAACGTATTTTAACATTTTTGCGGGTGCATTCTGAAATTTAACATTTCTATCTCCCTTTGCATTTTGATTAATCATTCCGAACTTCGTCAAACGTAGATTTATATCATGTCACGAAATTGTTAGTGTAACCTGACACTCGCGCAATTTACATTTAACAGAACAAAAAATGATAATAATTAAAACTCTCCATTTACAAGTGTAAACTTTCATATCAGTAAATAATAATTTCCTTTTGACACTTTGCAACAATTTTTTAAAAAAATTCTGTGTGCAATTTCAAATAATGTTTAAATATCTCCCATTTCACAGTCTAGGACACTTTGACATTTATTTATAAAAAAAATTGCATTACATGTATTATTTTTTATTTAATGTTACTTTGTATTATAGTAGAAAAAAAAAAGAATTTCTCCACTGGAAAAGAAGAGTTATTGCTGTAATCACAACTTTGTTTTTGAAGAACAAATAGATGACCTCGTGCATTGAATATGAGTAGATATAAGGAGTATACTTTGTAAACGGAATGCTTTTAATGTATGAGAAAAAATTAAAAGGTCAAGGCCATCGCCGTTGACGACCTAGACCAAAAAAGAAAAGATGTTTTTTTTTCTGTGGTGCTTTTTAAAAAAAAAGTAGTCCAAAATAAACAAAAAGATAAAATAGCAGTGACATATCTAGATCTACTAGGAAAAGAAGAATTAATTAATAAATACATTCTTGCTATTGACGGCCAAAAGTCTAGTATATTTTTAGTTAGCGACTTTAAAAATGTTATTGAGTTGTATTGCACAAGTTTCTTTATCATCTCCTGGGATGAAGTATTGGCTCTACTGCTGACTGACCAAAAGAGAGAACTCACGCACAAACACACACGCAGTTGGAGTTAGTAGAGGAAACAGACTGCGATTAAAGGGAGGTAGCTCATAGTCAGTAGTACTGCACAGTTTATTTCCCCCTGGATGGTATTTTTTTTTTTATTGAGCAGCATTTCACAAATCAATGAGTTGCTACCAAGCCTTGATAAAAAAAAAATTAAAGTACCAGGGTCCTTTTTTTTTAAAAGAAGTATTTTTGCTTGTATGTTTTTTCCCCCTAGAT
Organism: Biomphalaria straminea; assembly: GCA_021533235.1. Taxonomy (NCBI): domain Eukaryota; kingdom Metazoa; phylum Mollusca; class Gastropoda; family Planorbidae; genus Biomphalaria; species Biomphalaria straminea. The sequence goes on from JADKLZ010084329.1 coordinate 6,565,151, forward strand.
TTTTCTTTAAGGTTTTGTAATTGCTTCCTTGATACGTCTGGGTTTTTGTGTGTGTGTGTGTTTTTTTGTTTAGGTGGATGTGTGGTTTTGTTAGTAAATTTCCAGATGTGATCGTGCTGCTGGCTTGTACGTGAATCTCTGCTCAAGATAAGCGGCAGTACAGCAGCTCTAGAGAATGTCCGTGTGTGTGTGTGTGATGACTGTGAGTGTGTGGGTTAAAGGTTTTCTCAGTACACAGTGTAGAGAGCCTAAGTCCACCTTTCTAAAATAAGCCTTGACAAGAGAATCAATCTAAGCCAACTTACCAAACAGCTTTCAAGTTTTGATTGAATTTAATAATTATAAGTTAATGCACATATCTCTAATTAATGCTAAATAATTTTTTTTTATAAAGACAGAGATATTGCGTTTTTTTTTATCTTTGACTTAAATGATTATATCACAACTTTACATTCTTGGATTAAAATAATAGATACCTCTAGAAGCTGCGCCCTTATTGTAATCTTTGTAATTACTGAAATAAAAATATTTAAAGGCGAATTGATACTATATGTAAAAATTAGTTTTTTTTATTGTTTTCTTTAGATTTATTGTATAATAGTCATAATTTAGTCATTCTAGATATGATTCAACACAAATTTTCCAAATACTTTGACCAGAATGACAGTTTATCGGAAATTTCCGAACAGTATGCATGTACAATTATTTCTAGATGGAATTTTCGTTATTGTTCTAAAAATAGCCACACTTACGGATGCATTCAGTGTAATCGCGTGTTTCAGGGTAGACTACCACTTAGAAAAATCCTGCATTTGACTCTCAATTTCGTCCGGGTTGAAAGTTCAAGCTTCGGATGTAGTCTGCAGTAAAATAAAAACAATGACATTCTTGTATAACAGGAAAATAAAACAACGAAACACTATAAGTCGGATATAACAAACTAAAGTAGATATAATGATATTGTGAACAGTTGTCAACCACAGATTGATGCAAGTGGGAATGGGAATAATTAAATCTTAGCATTAAATATGACACGTAGTGCACCATCCTGACACTTAACAAATATTTCAACATTAGTAAATATATATGTGTATTTATGTACATTTATAACAATCTGAATAATACAAAAATGTATAGTCAATTGTTGCTGATGGACTTAATGATGAGTCCGAAGAGGTAAGTGAAATGAATTTATGATTTTTATTCCGATTTATGAGGAGTACAAAATTGTAAAAATTTGTATTTTGATTTTTATATTTGAAAAATTATTTTCCTTTATTTTGACATTGTATTTGCTAATTCACATTTGTTTTTACTTTGTGATAAAAAAAAAGATTTTAAGAAACTAAAAGTGCATGATTCAGTTACTTCTTCTCGTTATATTCATAGAAACTAAAACTATTTTATTATTACACGAAAAAGGAATGTTATTGTATGTTTGTTGTTTCATGACACAGATTGGCAATCAGAGGCTCTATACTCTTGACTAGTAAAGCTCAAATGGGACGCCAAGAAGTTTGTAAAGTGCAATCTAAGTTTACATTTCCAAAATGCACAACTTGTTTGTTTCAAAATTCTACTTTTATATGCTAACATTATAATTCGAATATGGTGTAAATGTATGTACATATTCAACAGTTTTAATTGCCACTGAAGTAGCCTATACGACAGACAATGCTGACTATGACACAACACATACGGCAATGAGAGTTGAAGTTGAAGAATGTTCAAGGATAATTTCCTTGATTTCATTGAAATTTTGAAATAGTACTCACACACAAAAATGTTTTTTTCCTGAATTTACATTCTTTGACTTCGTGCGCACACACACACACACACACACAAACATGTGCGCTTGCTTAAGGGATTCGCACGTGCTGTCCTGTTTATAGGCTCGCGAATAGTATACTATTAGTGTGTGTGTGTGCGTGTGTGGTTAGATGTGCGAGAGAAGGCCTGAGTGTGGGACGCCATTCTTTACAGTTTTACCACTTTGTATACCAGACGACTGATTCCAGTGTATGACCAAAGCATTTATTGAACATCTTTTCATGGGGCAGCTTTATTTGAGGCAACTATATTTCCCCTTTACTATAAAGCTGTAATTAGGCTTAGTGTTGTACTGTCGTGGGAATATGCTTTTGTTGGATTAGCGTTATAAAAAACTCAAGAGACCTGGTCCAGTAGTCCTAACATGTAAATCGTACTAATCAAGTCTTAGGCCTTTTTTTTTTACCGCTTTAATTTTTCAACGATTGTTGTACACTAACGACACCAAAATTGAAAAAACAAAGGTTTCTTTGTCTATTTTTAAAGTCTTTTACTTTTTAATTATTTAAAACGTAGATATTAAAGACTCGCCTCCCCCCCCCCTTTCCTAATTCACTTTCTTAAAGACAATTTCGATTCTTATCATTGTAATTTAAATGAATAAGATGTTCAATTTTTGTTGAGTTGATTTCATTCCCTTAGCTCTGCTTTATTTCTTTTTAATGAGAGATTTTCATAAAGTGGAGGCAAACCCATTAAAAAAAAAAAAAAAAAAAAGCTTTTTGATGTATCTGGTCTAGAGAGTATTAAGTTTACATTGGGATCGACCAAACATTTTTAAAGCCATATAGATCTTATTTTGTGCGGATTTTCAGCGCTGAGAATCAGATTTAAAATACAATTTCAAACATTGAGAATTTCTGAGAATAATTAAGTCTCCAATATATCTAATTTTAAGGATTGTATTTGGGCTCTGTTACACTACTACCGTTTACTTGTGTCCCTAGGTTGCTACGGACGCTACACGCATTTTGTCTTCTTTTTTTTTATATTTTATGTATAAATATATAATCTTTTTTTTTTCTGCATGTCAATGGTAGACGTAGTACTGTGTAGAAATCCCCCCCCCCCCTCCGTGACTGACTAAAGCCAAATACTCGACATGGTAAGAAAGCGGTTTAGTGCGTGGGTGAAAGAAAACATGTAGGGGGTGGGTGCAAGGAAGGCGGGATAGAGAGCAGGGAGAAAGATGAAGAGATAAAAATAAGTGACGACTTGAGGGAAGGGGGGGGGGACTAGCGTACATCCTCCCCCATCGCCCCCAGTGTCCCTCATTTTCTGACATTTATTTCATCACTTAGCAGTTTGGGGTTGCGCGGGGTCAGTGGCATTCATCATCACCTCACCCCTAACCGCTGAAATGGACTAATCCAGGTCACTAGGAGTCTAGGCCGAGGTAAGGTCAAGTCGTGGTCCTCGGGGGGTGATTGATTTCGTGTTGTTTTTTTTTTTCTCTTCTCAAGACCCAATTTTCTTTATCTAGTCCAGTGGTCAAGGTGGAATTTGTTTTGGTCAGTTGCTAGGTACGAATAGTAAATATTAGTTAGTTCTTTTGACCGCCATCTGTATCAATTGACCACTACCGAATAACCTCACTATGGGATGGGCCATATGCTTGAAATATAGATATATGATTAGAAGAAAGATATTGGTATATTTCAAAACAAAGACTAATTCAAAACAAACATTAACAAATACATAAAAAGATGGAACAATACTAAAGGTACTTTTGGCATAGGTGGACATAAACATGATACAAAATATAGACACATCCTTGAAACTTAAACATGATACACATACAGACTGAAGCTTGAAAGAAAGTTGTGCTTATTCTGGCTAGTAGAAGATGTGGCGTGAAATTAGGTGTTCAAGTTTAAGGGCATAAAATTATTAATTATATTTATTTTTTGGTTTAAACTATTTTGTTTATAATTATAAACCTTTATGTTTATTTATTTTTTCATTTATAGCCCCCCCCCCCCCAACACACACATATTTTTTAATATCTCAGATTTTTTTTTGTATAAACAAATTAAATAATTCATCTATTGTCGTAGTCTAAGGCAAAATCTAGTATAATTACAGTTGCATTATATTGTGTTACTATCGAATTGATTCTATTGAGCCCTTTATGGACTAGGACTCCTCAGTACTTTGAACTATTCAGTTTATCGAGCCAGTATAAGTGATTACATTAAATTCTTCTTAACAAGATGTCTGTTGTTTTTTTTTTAATTTTATCAGGTCATAATTAGTAATTAAGTTAAAAACAGGATGTATACGGATAACAAAAGCACACACACACACACAGACTCGTGCGCACAAACAAAACACCTAAAAATACCCTAACATTGACAACCGCACATCTTTATAATTATGACGACGGACATGCCCGCCCCCCCCCCCCGGGAGCTTCTAATATTGTAACCGTCGACAGTTTCTCTCTACAAATTTCACCCCCCCCCCCCAATCTTCTTCCCCGATCTTTTGATTTTAATAACTCCGGAAAGCCTGTGTGTTTGTGAGCTTATAAGACACCTCCCCAACCCACCGGCCCCTTCTTCCCACAGTCTGATCTCCGAGAGCTTTAATCCCGTCTGTATAGGACCATGAGATAATCTAACCAGCGTCCATTAATACCGCCCAGAGTTTTCCTTGAAAGCTTTTGGTGGTTGGTCCGTATGAACATGGTAACTGGTTATATACTCAACGGTTCTTTTTTTTTTTTAAACTACCCCCACCGCTTTTTTATCCCCCCCCCTCACCATCTTATTCTTTAACCTAGCCTACATTTTTTTTTCCTAAATAGTTACGTATTTTTTCAGATATCCGATAGGGGGAATGTAGCATCTTTGTTGTCGATCAACATTTTCCGTCGGAGAGTTTTGATGCTTGTTTAAATAGAAACAAACTAAGGGGCTTAATCACGACATAAATGTACAAGCATTATCTCCCATTTCCACTGAGCTCATTAAATGTGTAGTATTACTATTAGTAAAATTCAAACATAATATGTGTATCCAGCTGTAGTGGCAATACACTGAAATCTGGCTATTTGTGTAGGCCCTTTGTTTCGTGGGAAAGATCGAAATGATGGCATTTGGTAAAGCTTTATGGCCATATTACTAGGGTCTCGGGGTTCGCAAAGACCTTCTTACGGAGAACCGTACCAGGCAAAAGAAGAGGCGGACAGAAAAAAAAGGGATGGGAAGGCAGCATAAAAGAATGGGCAGGTTTGTCATTGAAAGAGATTCCAATCAATTCAAAGGACAGTTAGGAATGGAGAAAGACGGTCGATAGATTATGTGTGGTACCCCAATTGTTAAACAGACTATAAGAAAGATTAACGTGATTAAAGACTTTAAAAAATGCACGCTTGAGATAGAACCGTTCTTTCATTTATTTGGTGCATCGGTACGACAAATAGACTGCGCGAATTAGTTCGCATCTTCTCGTTTTGTTCCGAAACTTCCTAGGGAATGGCGATGTATTAAATATTGTATTCATCAAAAACACTTTTTCAATTTTTAGAGTACTTTTGTAGACATTGTCTTCAATTTATCGAGTATTTTTGTTGTTGTCTTCAATTTATCGAGTACTTTTTGCAGACATTGTCTTGAATTTGTCTTAATTGAGATTTTTTCTGAATTTTGTTATACTTTTTTTTTTACCGGTACCCTTGCGATTGCAATCGGCTCTTGCTAAGATAAACCTTACGATAAAATATTGATAGTGAAAATATTACATACAGTATTGTATTGTCTAATTTCTTCATTGACTGCGATTATAAAGACAGCATTGCCTACAACACTGACAGTTAGCCTACGATAATGGCTAAATTGCCTACGATAATTGCTAAATTGCCTACGATAATGGCAACTTTGCCTACGGGTTTTGCAATGCACTATTAGTTAGCTGTAGTAGTCTTAAAATATGACAGCGAGCCTCGTTGCTCTGGAGATGTAAGTTCTCTACTTACTGCCATGATGTCTTTGGCCATGTCATGACGATACTGTATTTGATGTATAGGTAGGTTGGTTTACCGTGAGTCACATATGAAGACAGATGAGCAAGGGAAGTCATTATAAAAATCTAATTGAAGCGATTTTATCGACTGTCCATATTCACAAAGAACTAGACCGAAAAAAAAACTTAAATACCTTTCCGGTCATTATCATTAAAAGCAATTTTTTTTTTTGCGCGTGTTCACAGGTGAATCGATCCGACTGACCAATCCATCTGTCCACGCATTAGTACCGCCACCACCATTGCTATTAACTAAATACACGCGCACGGTCCTCCATTGACCAATGGTCTTTCTCACTCGAACAAACAACTATTGACCAACGATTTTTTTCCCTGTCTCTCTCCCTCTCTCTATCTCTCTCTCTTATATTTTGTGTTGGTGCGTGTTTATCTATCTGCTAGCGTGTCTGTCGTCTATTTGTCCATCCCTCTACTAGGTCGGTAATTTGTGTGGCAAGCCTTCAACTAACTGCTAGACGAAAAGGGGGGAGGGGGAAGCATGGAGTGGACGAGATAGGAGGAGCAAAGACTAGGAGGTGGAGTGAGTGAGAAGCGAGGAGGACAAAATTAGAGACGAGTTAGAAAAAAAAAAGATTAGATGAAACTATCGATATTTGAAATTGTCCAGAAGTATGAGATTTCAAGCCAGGAATGGCCCAACAACTCCAATACGTTCCTTCAGAGTTTTATGAACAGCACTTCTGAAGCGTTGTTAAATTGTTTCGCGTAATTTTCTAGTTCCTAATTTTTATTTTTATTTTCCCGCTTTTAACAACGAAATATTAAAATGTAATTTTACGATTTGGTGTTGATCGAACGATGATGTTTTATCCGAAAGAAAAAAAATGTCATTATCTTAACATGAGTTTTATTTGTCTTAAATATTAGAACATTTAACAATTTATACATCCTGGGATAAAATCATTTCACAGATGACAAACTAAACAAGGCTGCCCCTTGCGTGTCTGTGGTAGCCTGCTCACTCATTACATCAAAACTTTATTCCTAGATTACCTGAACAGTTAAATCCCATAGATCTACTTAGCAACTACTATGAACTGCCTTTTATATTTTTTTCTAAGGACCCTTTTTCGGAAAACTATGGTTACATTGCATAGATTGTACATTTTTTACTAGGTCAAAGTTAGGGTAAAAGTTAATGCGCTATAATTCATTCTATTATTTTTACTAGTATTAAAAATGCAGTAGTTGTTATCCAAAGGAAAAAGTAGTTTGGCCGATGTATTAATGTTTAAGAAAAAAAAAATAGAATTGGTTTAAGTGTATGTGAATAAATTACTAAAACAAAACAAAATGGTTCGTTATCAGATACCCACGAGTTGCCATTGTTGCTATCTTGAGCTTCATAAAGATGAAAGTATAATAGTATTTTCAGTAGCGATTTAAAGTTTAACTTTTATACAGACAAACAACATGAAAGCAATATCGGCTTTGTAAAAGAAGTAACCGCTTCATTTCTACTGTTTATTAATGCTTAGATTTTAAGAGGGAAAAAAAAGAGTCCATAACTATTATAGCATAGCAAAAATGCAATCAATAATATTCAAAAATTAATACACATTTATATCATTCATAGGTTTTGAACAATTAATCAGTGGTAGAGAGGTACGCGCTCTGCCTCCCGGCCTTCCATTTAGGGGTGAGAGCCATCCTGTTTCAAAAACTGAATTCCATACACATCGACCCCCCCCTTTTTTTTTTTTCTCCTGTTTTGACCTGCAATAGTTTCTCTAAGCAACAAGCTCTTTTTTTTTCCTCCTCTTTCTCTCTCTCCTCTCACACACTCACAAACATATGCGTTTTATTTTCTAGCATTGAGGTGTAGGGGGAGAATTGGGGGGGGAGAGAGAGAGAGAAGCTCTCATGACCTAACCTTGTGCACATAAATCTATTTTTAACCTCTTCAACTCACCGTGAACCCTATGTGGCCCACGTCCGACAGGTCATCGACCGTACCCTGCACATGTACAGGTATGTATATGTACACAGAGTGTGGAAAGGGCGCTGGAGAGAGGGAGGCTGGGAGCTTCACATTTTGTAAGCATATCAAACAGCAGATTACTCACTTGCTCCCCAGCTCCCCCCCCCCACACACACACACCCAGGCCACGTTCCACAATCACCTACCTCACCATTCACGATTCTACACGAGCCCCCCTACCATTTTTTTTTCAAGTATGCATGCAGCACTCCCCCCCTCCTTTACTCTACTACACCCCAATGTATTTCTATTGCCTCTCTGCACCCGCATCTCAGTTACTCTCACTCACACAAACACACACAGATCGCATCCCCAAAGACTGCGCGCATACTCACGCTCCATGCCAGGGTCCACCCTGTTGCTGTAGCTGTCCCAGACATTAAGGGTTCCCAAACGATTATAGCGCTTTTTTTCGTTGAATGAGTTTCGGTTTTGCTGGCAGAGGGAAAATAGTACCTTTCAATAGGTACCAAAACATGACAGATAAAGTGCGTGAACTAAATATGATTACAGATTGCGTCTAAATTGTTCCTTTAAAAAAAAACACATGCTTCTTCAAATTATTGAGGACCCTTGTCATAACCCTAAAAATAGTGCAGCCTTTGGTACTTTTTTTAACGACTATTTTATGACTAGTACTGCTGTCAGCTAGCTCTGTGTTGTTGCTAGTCGATAAAGCGCAGCTTAGCTCCCCCTGCCTTCCCATTGCCTTTTCTTTTTACCAGTTTTCTCCCGTTGCTTGACTATTTCTAGCGAGCTTCTCTCCCTTTTTTTTTCACGCTTGCATGTTTCCCTCAAGCCGCCATTTTAATTTTTTCTTGCCTATTTGGGCGCAAAATGAATCCAGAAAAATTGAAATATCGCTAAGAAAAGTCTTTTCCTTTTTTTCCCTAATAATTATAGAAAAAAAAATGTTGTTCCTTATCTTCTTATCTTATCTATTGCAGACGTTAAAAAAAGGAAGATAATAACGTCCTACGCATTTTATGTGTCATTCTAGTCATGCATATTAATCAATGACAAGAGCTCTGCTAAGTCGTTGCTTTTCAGGGTAGGTGCATTTACTAGCATTTACCCTTAAGAGCAATTTCGTCCACAATCAAATTTTTATAAAAGGTCTAGTTAGATTTAGTATCAGCTCACGATGTTCAATCAACTAATTTTAGTTTGTCCTTTCCCTTAATTTTTAAGACATTCATTTATAGAATACTACTTTCTTCTTCTTCTTCTTCTTCTTCTTCTTCTTCTTATTCTTCTTCTTCTTCTTCTTATTATTATTATTATTAGTAGTAGTAGTAGTAGTAGTAGTAGAAGTAGTAGTATGTTAAAAACGAACGAGTGTTCATTTTCTGTTCATCCTCGAGTTTAGCTAAAGAGAAACAAAATTCCTTATAGTCCCTTTATCAGTGTCCACTGAGAAATTTTCTGGTGATGTTTCAGGTCTGCAGCAGTACCGCCCTCTGACTATCAACGAGAATCTTCTTCTTATATTATTGTTGTTAACATGTATATATAGTCATTCATTGTAGTCACCTGGACGAATTTTCTGGTGATGTGTAATTTATTATTCTTATTCTTAAGCACATACTCTGCCTTTAACTTGCCTACTCTAAAAGTTGGAATCCAAGGGAACAACATTTTGCGTTATATTAATAATATTATTATTTTGTATAATATTAATTTAGAATTTGTCAGTTGCTATTTCTGTATAAAAGTTTATCTTATATATATGTCATCGTATAAAATAAATTACAGCAAAATATTTTTCTTATTTTTCATCTCGAGCTTATTCTCTGAAGGAATCTGCAGAAACTCGAGAAAGAGATTCTATAGTTTTTTTTTTCTCCTCTCCCTGGACATTTCTCCCGTCCTCCTCTTCGTCCTCCTCGTCCCTCCCCCTCTCCCTCATACCAATCTTGCCTCGGCGACCTACCAACACAGTACTAATGCCAGTCGAATCAATACCAAGGCGTGAGCCGACCGAAGGAACGACTAGAAACACGGAACTAAACAGAAGCGAGCACACGTTTGCGTCAGTCACCCTCACACACACACACATGCATAGAGCAGTATACACACGCTGATGCACGCACACACACACACACACATACACACACATCACGTACACACATGGACGACTGTCAGATGGGGGAAAAAAAGTATAATCTCCAGTGACCAATAGTAACTAGTTATACTGCAAGTGTAGACAGGCAGGATGGGAAAAAAAAAAAGAAACGGAACAAATAAGATGATCAAAAAAATACAGACGACATCCTAGTTTTTAAATCACCTTACGACGTCAAAGTAAATTAGTTTTTGATGATAGAACATGTTATAATGTTGTTGTTGTTGTTGTAGGAAACTATGCTATGTGCACGTTGTTTATTTTTTATGATGAGTTGTAATTCGTTGGAAAGGTTAAATGGCTATGCAAGGACTTCGAAGTACCGGTACTGTTAAGCTAGACCAATGCTGAAAGACCTTCAATATAATTTATGGGCGGCAAATTTCAAAGCCTCGTTCTGATTTTTAATGTGTTTAGGTGGGGGGGGGGGAATGAATAATTGAAAAGATAGTGAGAAAGCTTAATTGGCCACACTTTGAAAACTCTAGTATGGCCGTATAATTTTTTTTAAATATTTTTTTAATATAATCATCGAAAAATCTCGTTTGGCTTACATCCTTTTATTTTAAACTTGACTGTTAATCGAAAGACTTGATTATGCAATGCTCACTTGAAAGTTCCTTGCATCTTAGGAAATAAATAGAATGGTGTTTTTGTGCATGTTTACATTAATTTCACATTGAAGGTTTAAAAAATAACTTTTTAAAACTTGTTTTTGGTATTTAACTGTTGGAATATGCTTAAAAAGGATTCCTGGATTCCTTTTTCCAACCAAGACTATAGATGTTACGTAACGAGAGAAGACTACAGATCTTACACTGGGAAAACGAATTAATACAGCAACAAACATCTTCACCAAATACAGTTACAGTTCAGGCTTCGTTTCATAATTCATATTATTAGGAATTACGACAGCCCCTTTGTAGAAAGAACAACAAGCAATTAGAGTTATCCTTATAATGTGTAATGTTTCTGTGATAGCATCTAAATACGAAACTAAAAGAAAAAGAGTTTGTTTTTTTTTTTTGTTAGCTAATTGTCTTTGAAGTTTCCCATATAAATTATGGTTTCCCATATAAATTATGTGCAAGTTTTACTTTGGTGGAAAAACTGCAGTTAAGAAAGGATTTTTTGTTGGTTGTTTCCCTTTAATTCACCAGTCTACATGTTGAAAGTCTTTTAATGTGACATCTTCTAAATGGAGCTAAGAAGAATTAGCGGTGTCTGTGCATGCGCTTGTTTTATTTTATTTAAACAACATGTTTTGTGCTTCAAAGGAAAAGACTTTCAATTACGCCATTGGTTAATGTATCCCACGTGATCAGTCAGGTGACAACGTGTTTATGTAATTCATCTATTGTTGGGACAACCCAAAAATGTTTTTTTTTTAAATTATAAGCTTAATTATAACCACCCCCTTCCCACCAAAAGCGACCCCACTGAACACTTAGTTGTTAGTGGTGTCTTAATGTTATTGATGTGTTTGTGTATTTTGTGCGTAACATTGAAATGCACTAGATCTATAGTTTTAAGTTAATAAAACATAGAGCAAAAAAAAACAACAAAACGCGAAGTATAGAAAAGCCGAAATTGCATTCAAACATAGACATAGATGAATATAGACTGGAAAAAGGAAGTAACTTCATGTAACTTGAAAAAAATGTATATCTATTGAATTCGGATTTCCGAATTATGTAAAATTTACAAATTGCATGATCTTCAGTCTTAGAGATTAAACAAAATTTACAGACATAAAATAAAGTACACACAATTGTAATTCACACATTTTCGTTTCATAAAACTCTCTTATTGGCCAGTCTATATTTATTTATGTCTATGCATTCAAAGAATTAAAATTTAACAAAACGAAACAAATTCTTTCATTTAATGACCAAAACACTGGACATAATTTACAAACGAAAATGTGACATTTCAAAATTTATGTTTTTGGTTTCGTGAATTTTAACGTTTTATTTTTTAGAAAGAGCTACGAGCCTTTTGAAGAAAAAAAAATGCTTTCAAAAATATATATACAAATTGATTACTAGTAATAGTTAAAGGGTGGGCGGGACCAATCTTCTTAGATTACTGACCTGTCATTTCACATAGACTTGGTTTGTCCTTAAATTCCCCCCCCCCCGGTCAGGGCCCCCAAAAGATCAATTATAGCCCCCCCCCCCCCCATTGTCCTTCTCACTTTCCAAACCTGGAGACAGCAGACATTCCCATGCAAAATAAAAGTATAATCGGCCGGCCTTAGGTATTTGGAGGCCCTATGCGGGTGACTAGTTTGCCTATGTCTAAGACCGGCCTTGCCCTTACTAAACGTCGTGTTTTCCTCCTACCATTGTTTGCTGTGCCGTTACCACGACAACGCGCTGTCAACATTTTTTTTTTGACAACTTTGATTTTTGTATGACGCAGTTGTCTGGTGTGTGTGTGTGTGCGACATTTGAAGGTTTCACATCTACTTTGATGCATATTTAATGAGGGTCTAAGTAGTTAGTCTGCCATACACTAAACAAGCTTCAGACGTTAATAGATACGTGTTAGAAAGGGAACTCAAATCTCGGGATTTTTTATATGCATGTACGAAATCTTATAAGAATATAAGAGATGGCTATTTTCAACCTTTACGGGGCTCAGTAGTATCATTTAGAAACACTGTGACTTTGATCACTGCAGATCGATGGTATGCTTTCATTGATATACCTAAATGAACCACAAAAAAAAAAAAAAAAAAAAAAAAACTCAAGCTATCTAGGAAAAAAACAAGCTTAATAACTATAAAAAAAGACAACTTCTGGACAGCAAACACCCTGTCTGCTTCCACTCCCAGAACATTCCTCCAGCCTCCAACAAATCTTCTCATAAAACTAAGTCCAAACATTCAGTCCACGTACCGTTTGCATTTATACCCGGTATATTTAAATTTAGACAAAGGGATATAACTCTTTCATTCCCAAATAACAACAAAGAAACAATGCAATAACAATAAATGGGTTGCATTTTAAATATGAGAGAGTGTTGTTCATATATCTAATTCTAATATCTTTAAGTTTATGATGTTACTAATCTGGATCTAGATTGGGATCTAGACTATAAAAAGCAACTGACCATTGCAAGTAATGATGCCATTCTATATTTCTTTCGTATTCAGTTCTATCTTGTTTCCTAGCCCGGGTTGTCCCATTTCTCGATTCTCCGCTTTTCTCCATAGCAACTTTCCATTTCTGTCTTTATTGTCTCCTAATTCTGTGCTTGCATATTAGAGTACCACGGGGACCGGATATAATCATGCACGAATTGAACGCACCCGCGACTGCGTCATGGCCAAGCTAGACGCCGAGTTGGCAGTTCTCACAGTGGCCAAGTGCACCCTTTGCCATCAGTACTTGAGGCCAGGTCCTTCTTCTCAACACCCCGGCACTCTCAGGCCACATGTCCATTTGAAAAATGGTGGGCATACGTGTAAGCCTCGTCAAGGTAGATAATCAAAATAATACTATGCCTATTTAAAGTAAATGTAAACATCTCGAGGAGCGTATCGCTTATAGCTTTGTTCATGGTTTTGTAATTGTAATAAGTTTGTATGTTTTTGCTTCTATTATAAAGTAACTTTTTTTTAACTCAAGGTAAAACAGAGCGATATTATCTTTCATGTGAATTAGCCTACATCTTTTTGGATGGACATAAATACGGATTTCAAAATAGCACTATTTTAACTAACACCTCGCCTGAGAGGTCCCGCGATAGCAGAGATTAATATCATATGTTTGTTGATGTTTCATGCAAACTGTTTCTGAATTAAAGGCGACTAAATGAATATTATAGAACATAGAACAAAATCAGCAAAATCTTAAATGCAGAACAATTACAATACAGCACGCAATGTTGTCAACTGTCCAATAGTACAGTACCTAAGTAATGGACTATGTTTTGTAAAAATGATAATACCTACAGCATCAGAGGTGGAAGATCCCGTTAGAGGGATTTGCATCAATTTATATGGTCTACTTTTACTGCTCATTTATAACACATATAATGTCACAGCTCACATTTAAATGTAGAAATGATTCTCTGTATTATTACTGAAATATAATGTCACAGCTCAAATCTAAATGTAGAAATGATTCTCTGTATTATTACTGAAATATAATGTCACAGCTCAAATCTAAATGTAGAAATGATTCTCTGTATTATTACTGCAGCTGATGCAACTAACTAATACGATCTTCTTTTCATTTCAGAATCTCACCGATGCAGAGGTTATCATGCCTAGGATGCACACTGGAGAAAGAACGCCACGGATAAGAATTCAGCCATTTCAGTATTTCACAACAACGACTTTCAGTTCAGCTTTGTCCAACTTAGTGAATGCCAAACCAGCATTGAGGGGCCCAAATAATCAGCATTTTAATTTGACTGTTCAATTAGCAAACAATGGCCAACAGAAGTTATATGAGCTCTCGGCATCATCTCCTGTCGGGATATTCTCCCTTGTCATCTTCCAGAAGTGGTGTCAACTCGTCATCTCGCTCAAGCCCAGAGTTTTCTTATGACGCATTAGCCAGATCTCACTCCGAGAGAAGCAGCTCAAGGGAAGGCACCTCATACAGCAGAGCGCAGCCTTCCTCAACTAATACCAGCCTCACTATGGCCTACCCGAACGTTAATGAATTCCCTTACGGTCTTTCTGGGGTTCAAATGCCCACTTATAACTTTGGCTCTGAACTTTATAATTATGTAAGTAATGGTTTTCCAAGAAAATCTCGCATGTGTACGTTTTGCAACAAAGTGTTTACGCGCTCCACTACTAGACGCTATCATGAGCGCAGGTGCCCCCTTCTAAGAGCATCCAATAGTCTGGCCAAAAATGAGGAAAATAACACGGCAGCAGCAGTCGCGGCCGCAGCTGCATTGAAAGAGCAACAACAGCGTCACAAGGAAGCAGCCAATGCGAATCAGCTGCCGTCTGCCCCAAGGACAGTGAACTCCAGCTCAGCTAACATAACTTCGCATGCTGGTAGCAATCTGCCTTCTGCACCGACACCTGCATCACCCCCACCACAAACCTTACACCCGGCGTACCCTACCTCATTCCCTGTCACCAACCCTATCAGTGCTCTAGGATCTAGTCCTTCCAGAGGGGCAGCATCGGCTTACAGCTATGCTCACTATGGAAGCCATTTTTATAATTCCATCTCAGCTGCTGCCATAGCCTCTTTGGACCAAAACAGCAACACGCTGCAGTCAAAGAAAGAGTCTGACAGCATGTCCTGGTCGTCCTCACCCTCCCCTTCTTCTAAGAACAGAGAGCACAGCAATTCTATTTTGGGACTGTCTGCCCTTTCCAAATCCTTCAACTCCGACTCAGGTATGGATCTCACAGCTAAATACTGCTCAGATTTCAGCATTAGATCCCAGCCCCCAGTGTTCCCACCATCCTCTCTACGTGGTATTCCTTTGGCCACAGAGTCTCCCGAACCAGGAGAAACCAAATCTGACAAGCTGCAGGTTAAAACCGATAGGAGGAGGTCACCAAGCCCTCATGAGTATAAACGCTTATCAGGTAGAGAACGTGACTGGCCCAGCCCAAACAACGAGAAGATGGAATACCCTGACAAAATCACTGTTGCCAACATTTCCGGTGCCCGGTTGAAAATGACGCCATCCACACCACCCCCATTGTGGAATAACAAAGCTCATGTTGATAGATCCCAGGAAGAGTTCAGCTCAACCAATCTGATAGAAGAAGATGAGGAAGACGAAGAAGAAGATGAAGATAATGAAGAAGAGGTTGCTGAAGATCAGGAGCAGTTCAATGAAAGTCATAATGAGGAGGACATAAAGTTAGAATCTGATGCATTAGATATGTCACAGTCTCTTGTTTGTCAGTATTGTCAGAAATCCTTTGCAGATACCATCACTAGAAAGGCTCACGAGGCTCTTCATTCACAAACTAAGTCATTTGCTTGCTCTCTCTGCACCAGTGCATTTCATTGTGCATACAGCCTTCGCATTCATTTCCTGCGTCATCACAACGAGGGGCCATATAAGTGTAAGCATTGCTCTGCTACATTTGAAGATATTATGGCACTGAAAAAACACCTTGTTTCTGAGCATACCCTACCAAAGCAAGAAATCTGTTCACTCAAGTACTTCTCCCTCCTTGACAATTCGGAGACAGGTCAAAGCATGCCCCACAATATGGCTTTGTCAGATGGTGAACATGATAGCAAGGAGAGCAACAGCCTCCTGCAGCGACGAAGTGCTGACAGTCTCCCAGATGTTCTGAAAGAATCAGACTCAACAACGAAGAAACTCTGTTCTGATGAGATGGAGGAGCAAGCAGCCAATGGAGAATTGGTGGCAGAAGAAACTGAAGTTTGCAGAGTTTGCAACAAATCATTTGCAAAATCTTTTATACGTTTTCACGAACGATCACATGCTGTTCAGAAGCCATATGCATGTCCACTTTGTAATAAGAGATTTGGTTACAAGAACAATATGAAGTCACATATGAAGCTCCACCAGGGACTAAAGCCATATCAGTGCCAAATTTGTGGTGCGAGATTTACAAGAGGGTCAACATTGCGCAGGCATGGCAGACGTCATGATGTCCCACGAAATGCAATGCTGGATTTTGTTTTGTATAATCAAACGACTGGACATACTCAAAGCACAGGTGCCAGCACTAAGGCCAATACCACTACATCAGTGACCACAGCATCACAAAGAGCCTCCACAACTGCCCCTAGTCCGCATCATTCTAATCATTCTAGAAAAACCCCAACTGAATCAAATTCTAATTTCCCACAAAACCAACGCCATTCCCTTCCTCCCCCAACTAATTTAGAGCTAGAGAATTATGCCAATGCTGCAAGACAAACTCCACCCAAAAACTCACCTCAGAACATGGTCTCACCAAGGTTAATGCCTACTCACCTGACCACTAACTCCTTGGCATCTCCAATGGCTGGTAGTTTGGCAGCTGTGGCTGCTGCTAATCTATTTGCTTACCCAGCAGCTGCAGCCCCTCATCTTTATCAGTTTTACGCATCAACTAACCAGCTCATTAACTATTCAGCTTATGCTGCTGGCCACAGCCTAACTCCTTCAGTACAATCTGATGCTCTTAACTTGAGTATTGGAAAAAGAAAGTCTGTATATGATGACGAGACTAACAGAAGCAAAGAGAAATATCCCCGAAGGAGTGTAAATGGAAGCAATGGCTTAAGTCCAGTGAAGAAGTCTTGGGAAAAAGAGAACATTAAAGTTGAAGCTGAGGAACCTGGGGAGATGACCAAACGAGAGGGACGCAACCCATTTATTGATTGTTTCTCTCCAAAAAAAGAAAAGCACATCAATACCAATGGAAATCCAGAAATAAAAAGTATGGACACAAAAGATGAGCTAAAAATTTCAACGGAAGATTTTGGTGCTCAGGTGAATATTTGTTGTCCAAGCCCACTGGTTCAGTCATCAACTGGCTCACTTCAAAACCATGGCTCATCTGGGAGTCCAGTTGGCTCATCCTGCAATGGAAACAATATCCATTCTCACGCTAGCCCTTCTGGTCTCAGCTCTCACAGTAGCCCTGCCAATTCCACACACTCAGCCCCAAGCCCTAGCAATATAAATGACCACCACCTCCAGGAGCTTCTCCTGTCTCTTCTGACTTCAGGCAGGATGTTTCGCTGCTCTTATTGTGAGATTTACTTTACCGAGTACGCCATGTTTCGCCTGCACCAAAAGTACCATCAGTCTGACTCAGAGAGGCCATTCCTTTGTTCTGTCTGTGGTGAAGATTGTAAGGACAAAACCTACTTTACTGTTCATTTATCTGAACATCTTGGTCTAGGTGCAAAAGGTGGTCTAGCTTAAAAATTAGTGTACTCTTTCTGTTGTGACAATAAGTGATTTTTTTTTTTTGAAGTTATTCATTTTTCAAAATGTTGTTTGACTGCTTTTTGATATACACTCAACAACATGAGCTGTGGATAATTAAAAACATTATCATCATTAAAAAAAGAAAGAATTGAACAAGAACTAAATAAAGATTACAAATTTGGCAGTTGTGCACCCAAAACTAAGGAATAAAAACATATATTTATAGTGAGTACACAGTGACAATAAATTGTTGGGAGTCATGTTTCAAACTGGTTCATTCTCATCAGGGATGTGTCCTAATGTACTGTTACAACGCTGTTGAATGCATCACATATTTATGTGTCCTAATGTACTGTTACAATGCTGTTGAATGCATCACATATTTATGTGTCCTAATGTACTGTTACAATGCTGTTGAATGCATCAAATATTTATCTTCAATTCTTTAAACAGAGAATTCCTTCCCCTATTGTTGTCCGATTCACACTCTGAAGTTTCCATTTGCATAATTATTTTTATTTCTACGGGTATAAAAATTTTATTTTAAATCATAATTTATGTAAAAAAAGAAAAAAACAACCAAAAACTATGGTACTAAAAAGTAAACTTTTCGGTTTGTAGAACTGAACAAAATTAAAATATTTCACTTTTCTAATCTCTCAATTTCAGCAATGTTTGTGTTCCATGCTGGCTTTTATATTTGCTTCCTATTGACTTCAATGTAATAATGTAATTATGTAATAATTTGCATCAAAAGTATTAAAAAAGCATTATTTCTTTGACTCTATAACATTTGGAATGTTATGATATTTAGAGGCAGATTTTAAAGTGTTAACTTTCAAGTACTGGTGACGGGTATTCTGCTGTTGCTTTTTTTTTTTCGTATTTTTATGCTTTAACAGCTTGAGAAATAGTTTGAAATGTATATATATATCCAACACAAATTGTAAGAGGCACTGCTGAATAGCTTGAAGTATATATGTTTAAAAAATAGATATTAGCTAAAATGATTTAAGTAACGATAAGTTAAATTTAGAACACATAAAAAAAGAATTGTATTGGCACAAATCAAAGGACCACAATTATATATTTATACACTCAAGAAAAAAAAGTATGTCCATTGCGAATCTACCTCAATGGTTTCAGTTCAATTTGTATCTTTCATTGCAGGGATTTATTCATTTTCACTTTATACTATACAACATCCAATTTTTTCTTCCCAAAGTTTGTATGTAATAACATTTCTATATTGTTGCATAAAGCATTCATCTTTTATAATATATATATTTACACTAGTTTGTTTTTAAACTGCCAAATTTTTCCATGATATTGCATTTACAATTTCTAACTGTGGAATCAATCAGAAAAAAAAAATTAAACACACTTACTGACACTTAAGGAATGTGTATGGCATTTGTTGCTTCTATTTGAATATAAATTTTAAAATTTTATTTTATTCTGCAATTACCTTTCCATATCAAGATTCCTAGATGTTAACAGCATTCTACACTCTCAAAAACAATATCTGAAACAGTATTGCTTACGAGTTCACAGTGATGTGTTCTCAAACTTCCATAATCAGCTTTCATTTTTTTTTATTGAATGGAAAGCACCGCTTACATTTTATTTGGCTTTTTTTCATTATATGTGTGTGTAAGCTTTGGGAAAAGTGTTTTATTTATTATAACAGACCAATAATACGGGTATGGTTCTTTAAGTCATGATGTGATGTTTTTTAAAGTATATTTATCTTTTTGATCTCACATTTTTTTTTTTAATGAAGTTTCTACTGCTTTAGTCTCATAAAATCTGTTCATAACTATAGTTGATTGTAAGTCACCCCCACCTCCCCCCCCCCTTTCCTAAACTATTCCTGATGACTAAGCCCATGTTATAGCATTTTTCCTTTTTTTGTTTTTTTATTAAATGAAGTTAGATACAAAAAAAAACATTGTTTAGAAATTACATTTGAAGTATTGGATTGCTTGAAATTTAGAGATTAGTGTACCAACAGGGCTTTAAAAGTAAAAAAAATTGTATATACTTATACAATACCAATTGCAAGAAAAACAAATTAAACAAATATATTTATTATTAAATATGAACTTCTT
The DNA here is from genome assembly GCA_021533235.1 of Biomphalaria straminea. NCBI lineage: Eukaryota > Metazoa > Mollusca > Gastropoda > Planorbidae > Biomphalaria > Biomphalaria straminea. Next base: position 6,585,138 of record JADKLZ010084329.1, read on the forward strand.
TGTTTTCAACTAAAAGAGAATAGGGGTATCAAAGGACTAGAGAAATATCTGAAATGAACTGCACAAGAAGTTGTCTATTCAGCTCTCTATGGAGTTTATTGTTCAATTTATAAAAGATAATTTTTCTCTGCTTAATGGATAAACATTGCCAAGAATAACTCCCTTAATGCAATAATTTTATTTAGATTATTTCTAAGCAAGGTTATAAACTAGGCCTTTCCAAATAGTATAAATCAGAGTAATCACAACTATTTTTTTCTTGATGCAGTAATTATTTGTGTGCATCTAAGAATGCTATCTTTTATCCCCCCTCCTCCCAGTCTAACACACAAAACTGTTAATAAGTCAAGAGAATGGGGGATCATAATGCATTCACTGGAACATCTGTGCACTGCACTATCAATTTTGCTTAGTTTATATGCAGGCATTTGTCACCTGAGCAGTACACTCTTTTTGTGTCTAACACTTCTGTAGCAGCTGGAATAAAGTTAGAACAAGCATGCTTTGCACTGATCTAGCATGAGATATTGAAAAATATTAAAAGAACAATGAAAACAAATATTTTTTTTAGTGTCATTGCTCATAAAGCTTAGACTTATCATGTTTTTTTTGTGTTTTTTTTTTGTGTGTGTTTTCTTTACCAGGCTAAGAAAAAAATGTTGACATTATATTTATATTATTATAAAAAAAAGACGCATTGTTTTCATGATGCTCACATATTTGTATCTAGTTCTTAATGATTGGACATAGATGGCATTGGAGATAGTTGGGAGGTAACATTGGAGATAGTTGGGAGGTAACATTGGAGATAGTTGGGAGGTAACATTGGAGATAGTTGGGAGGTAACATTGGA
>JADKLZ010084329.1:6586390-6597909 GCA_021533235.1 Biomphalaria straminea
TTGTTTGCTGTACATCCACGTTTTTCTGACATCTTTCTGCAGTGATAATGCATTGATATTCAACTCAGGAAAGACAACTCAGGTGATCTCACATTATTATTTGTATATATTTACACATAGTTACCTACCCTTTGCTTCAATTTTTGTCCCCAAATTATCACACTTTTTTATGTACATACTGCTATTTGACTCTGTATCTTGCATTTTCTTAATAAAGTATATTTGCTTTGCCACACAATATTTCTTTGTTGACGCTGAAGGTTCGCAGAAGAAAGAAGAAATACTTTTTTTTTTTTTAAATCTGATTTCAAAATAAACATTACCAAAGTATTGAAAGATATTGTCTTTAGATTTCGTCCCAATGTTACTCCAGAACTTTCCTCAGGAACTTGTACACATTCAATTTTTTTTTTTACACCTTTCCAATTAAAATTATAATAGTGTGTTGGAAAATCTCAGGATGTTTACTTTTCTTTTTTTTTTTTTTTTTTTGCAACTATTTAAGAACATTGTTATATACTCTCATCTCAGGACCTTGCTAATATTGTTCAAATCTGTTAACTATTGTATTGATATATTATACGTTGAACTGCTTCAGAAATGTTTCTTTATAAAGCAACTGTTGGACACCTTCTATCATGCTGTGCTTGAGATTTATTTTTAGACTTTCGCTGTCCCTTCAATTTTTTTTTTTTTTGCTTGACCAATCAGTTAATTTCAAACATATTTTTTGGGGTGCATAATATTAATAAGATGAGATAGTAAATTATTTTCATTGCATTTAAAGTCTGACAAGATGAAATCTTTCATCAATGGCTCAATTCATTTTGACTATTTTCTTAAGTTGTCTGTTGATAAATAATAGACATTTTTTTTTGCAGCTATTAAAAAAAACATAGTTTTTGCTCTAACAATTAAAAAAGATTTCATTCTTTTCTTTATGAAACAAAAATTTGAATCAGATGCTTTAGCATGTCACTATTTTCTTAGTGGAAAAGCATACACATTTGCTTGCAAACTTGTTTTAGATTTTTTTTGAAGTAAATATATCTCTCATGTTGAAAAGGGAGTTGACTAAAATAAAATTATGGTTATTCTCATACTTATATTGAAATTTTCCATGACTATTGGTACCCCGATGATATCGTGGTTGGCCTACAATGTTTCACATTGCAATTAGGGCTGGCTATTTTTATTTGCTATTGATTCAATTATGTATGTATTATTTTATCTACATTAACTTAATACTATTGATGTCTTTCTTTCCGTTCTTTTTCTTTGAAAAACCTTTTCCAAAAGGTTGTTAATAATTTTCAAAAAACATTTTCTTTTTTTTATATATATATTTTTTTTGCATTATTTCTTTGTTTCATGGTGTCCCCCTTTGATCACTCAGGCCATAATAATTGGAGAAAGTGTGATAACTCTGTCATAGACATTTGTTGAACTTTGGTGTTGTAACCACCCTGTACATCTCTTTGAATCCTGGGAGTTAAATTATGTAAATAAACAATTGCATGTTGTGTGTTGGCTTTGTTTTCTCCATGTTTCGTTCTGTTTTCTGGTGTTGAATTTTTGCTTAACTTTCAACAAAGAAGAGTGAATTGCTGTGAATCATTTGAATTTTGATGCTATTAATTTAAACAATATTATTAACATTTAATTAATAAAAGTCATGTCACGACACAACAAATCTTTATTCTTACAGTTTTTCTTTTTTTTAAACAAAGATAAATATGAATATAATCAGACAAATATGTAGAAGAGAATAGGAGAAGACAGTGTAGAGTTTCTGTAACATCTCTTTATTTCTACAAGCTAATTATGTAGAAATTCTATTTGAAAAAAAAAATATTTTACCTTCTATTTTATTTTTTTGTTTATATGAAAAATGATTTCCTTGCAATTAAATTTATGAAAGCATTCCATTTAAAGGGAAGATCTTAGCTTTACAAATTATGTAATGGAGGTATTATTATTGAAGATCATTACATTATACCAATTGAATGATGCTTCTTTTGTTGGTTAAATTCTTTATAGTTAGTCAGAAGACTAGCATTGTATATATTGCTTCATTTCTTGAAATTAAATAAATACATTAGTATAACAGATTTTGTTAATATTGTATTTTTTATTGGATAACTTGTAATATCATCTTTAGTTTGGTCAACTTGTTTATTTGTAATTAAATCATATTTTAATTTAAAGTAGTTAAGAGAATAGTGAAGCTATTCCTTACCATTACACCTGTTTTTTATTTAAATATTTTTGCAAGTTTAAATTAAAATATTCAGTTTTTGTTTCTAAAAGAATTCTATAGTTTTTTTGTTTGTGTTGAATTTAATTTGAATTGTTACATTGAAGAGCTCTTAACAAGTGTGAATTCTTTGAAAGACAATGTTATTGTCTCTCTTTGACTTGTTCAAGTTTTTCATTTCCTTCTACACATAATGTTTATTGTAATACAGCATTTTAATACAATGGTCTCTATCGCCTTTTTTTTTTTTTTTTAAAATTGATATTGTCTGTAATATAGATAGGGTACTTTATTTTTCTTCCTTAAGACACTTCATGTTGTTTCTATATGTTTGATATTTGTACATTTGCCCCAGGCCTACACATGATAAGGCGAATTTAAGACGTCATTGAAAATAATTTGTCTAATAATGAGGGCATTATTCAAAACCACTCATTTGATTCGTAGACTGATAAATGAATAAATCATGGTTTCGCTAGCAAGTTGGATGTACACGAAGTCAGCACAAAGCTTTAAATCTTCTTTGATGTATTTATTTACATGTTCAAATCATTTCAAAGCTGTAGATCTGATTTTTAAATACATTTTGTGTGTGTGTGTGTTAACTATCAAAGATTGTAGCCTATATAAAAAATGTTTGTGTATTTAGTATTCTCATTCCCAATGTCATATCAAAAGTTCAACTCACCAAGGTATGTGTTGTTAATGTTGTCCAAGATGTCACTCAAAAAAAAAACACATCATAATATTACTTGTCATATTTATTACAAAGTTTGTATATGACGGTCTGCTTTCTAATATGTGTAGCAATAGGTTGTGCATATAGACACCATATTTTGAACTTGTTAATTTCATCAGTCTTTTTTTTTCTTAAATATATAATAATATATTTATATAAATATATATATTTCAAAATGTCTTTATCATTACTGCAGTTGGACAAATAAAAATCAATCAAAATGCTTATTATAACAAAGCTTTTGCACAATCACAATCTAATAGCATTACTGGCAAAATCACTTTTTTTTTCAAATATCAAAAGCTTAATTTTTGTTATTTTACTGACAGGTAATCTTGAAAAAAAAAAGTAATATAAGATATGAAGCAACATAGTCTAATTGATGTGTTTTTTTATCCTTTTAAGAGTCCCTTTTATTATTTGTTTTGTTTAGATTTTCTTTGATTAATTTAATTTTTTGTTAGTCTATTATTTTTGTTACACAAAATAAATTTTGTATTAATGTAATTATTTAACACTTGGCTATTTATATAAATAAAATGTGTCCAGGTTTATACGAAAGTTCGGTGTTTGAAAATATATTTCAAAAGTAGATCTGAAAATAAAAATTGGTCTAACATCTTGAGCTGAAGGTGGCCACAGACTGTGGAGGGCAGTGCATTAAATAAATATATTGTTCTCTTTACAATGAGTTGTGCTTTTGTATTTCATGATCATTATTTAAATTAGCCTTTTAGCATATTGTGCAAAATTTTAATATTATTTCATTATCCATTTATTTCGAGCCTCCAGAAATCAAATTATACAAGAATTGTTAAGGTAGTTATCCTTATGATGATCATTGCATGTCATAGTTGGCAACTTATCACTAGCAATAGTTTTATGCCTTTAAGTAAATAATAATTGTAAAAAATATTGCAACCTCAGAAAGTGGTTTTTGAAATTTAAATATGATTATCTTAAACGCTTAACTTGTAGTACAATTTTATATTAGGTGACCTTGGCAACAATTTGAAATCTGGGTATAACATGCATGCTAAAGTTTTAGCAAAGTGGACAACCAAGTGGAACCAAACAGATCTAAAATGAACAATGCCACAGTTATGAACTTTATTGACAATGACTTTTACAATGAGAAATTGGATAAAGTAAAAACGAAAATTAAGAGCAGGGCAGATCAAACAGAACTCTTTAACTCTAATACTGTAGTTTATTTCCCCATTTTTTTTAGTTTAAAAAATATATTAAAAACAAAATCCTCCATCAAGAGGCCTAAACAAGACACTGAGCTCACTACATCCCTATAGAAGAAAAACTGTATGGAGATGCTGGATCTGGAAACTCTGCGCAGTTCATCTCAGATGTTGGTCTAGTCCATCTAAATCCTCCAACATAATAATGAGAACAAAAGAAGAAGAAATCTTTACATAAAGCTCTTCGGAAGACAAGTAAAAAAATAAAATATACTTTTTAACAAATACAATTCCTCCTTTATGCAGTTTATAGAGCAAAGCAATAACAAAAAAATTAACAGCCAAACTAAGCATATCAGAACAGGACAGAAAAATCACACAAAAAAAAAAGATCTTGAAATATGGCCATAGGTTTTAAGCTTGCATTTGTTTTGTTTAGTTGTTTTTTTTTGCAATAGTTAGCAGGTCATCATGGGGTCCGATCGCTGCAGTAACCCTGTCTCTAATCTCTTGGTTGTGATGCGGTCTTTAAATGTGATACCTATGATCCTTCTGTAGCATCTCTTCCATTGCTAGGATCCTCCTCTCTAGCTCTGCAGTCATTGTCCAAGACTCACAAGCATATAAAAATGTGGCCACGAGCGCATCAATCTGATTTTGATGCCGAGAGCTGAGCTTTTGCCTTTCCATATTATTTTAGTTTTAAAAGTGCTGCTGTGGACTATGCTATTTGGGCAAATAGTTCGGATTTTGTTCCCTCATCTGAGACAATAGTTCCGAGGTATTTGAAGATACAAAAATATAATTGATCTACATGTATACAAATTTTAAATTTAGAAACAGGAACTTTACTTTTTATTTTTTTGACAGTGGGAAACAAGGGGCAAAATTTGATATAATATTAGAAATAAAAACTTGTGGGTTAATGTACCAAACATAAAGAAAACTAGCCAACAAAACCATTATGTGATCTAATCTTGAACATTGTTTACCAAAACATAACAAAAAAACTAGAAAGACATTATGTATTTATTAATTAACTTGAAATAAGAGAAAAAAATGCACTATAGAAACTAATAATAATGGCAGTGTCTTCGATTCCAAAGATTAATGGATGAGTGCAGTGCTTCATATGACTAAAGATTAATGGATGAGTGCAGTGCTTCATATGACTAAAGATTAATGGATGAGTGCAGTGCTTCATATGACTACACAAATCCAGTTGCAATTTGCAAATTTTTCCACATGTTATGAAAACAAAGCTGTTGTCCAACGGGGGTCTATTAAAGTTTTCTTTGGGTCTCAGCTGAAGTGCTATTTTGCCTTCACTTGCAATGAAGAAATCAGCTAGCAGCAGTTAGCCTCTAAAGGAAACAAAGCTCTCACAAAGGCCACACATTTGAGAAATGACTAGTATGATAAAAATTGGTCAGAAGCTAAAGCTCCACAAGTATCAAATAGAGAGAAGTACAACAAGAACAGGAGGTGAGGTGGCTGAGCGGTAAAGAGCTTGGCTTCTGAACCTTGGGTCTCGAGTTTGAATCCCGGGATTTTTATTTCTGGGTCCTTGGGCGCCTATGAGTCCACCCAGCTCAAATGGGTACCTGACATTAGTTGGGGCAAAGTAAATGCGGTTAGTTGTTGTGCTGGCCACATGACACCCTCGTTAACCGTAGGCCACAGAAACAGACCTTAACATCAACTGACCACAAGGTCTGAAAGGGGAACTTTACTTTTCATAACAAGAACAAGTGAAAGCATAACGTCATCTATGTTAACCAATACCTTTTTACAAATGTAAACAAGCTGCACAGTATAGGTTCTCAACTATTGTATTTTAGATCACACTATGTGAACCATTGAACTGGACCAAGACTAGATCTATGGTTACAAAACTTGGAGGTATTCTTTTTGTTATAACTACAAAACTATGTAATTATTTCAGAACAAATTCTACAAAATAACAACTCTACAACAAAAGATCTAGTTAGAAGTTTTATTCAACATCTGCAAAGACATTGTAAGAAAATTTACATAAATTACTAATATTTATATGCATATCTTTTTTTTTTCTTCCATTAAAAATGATAGTAAAGTTTCTCAAACAATCAGTTTCTTCTCATCCAATATTGAAGAGCTGAAAGCAAAGGCAAGGGAAGCCACTGTGGATTTGAAAAATAAGAATTGTTAGGCAAATAAACACTATCTGAAGAATGTAACTAACAAAATGTCTTTGAAACTCTGTGCAATGTCATACATGGTATTTAGAAAGACCAATCTTACAATGTGGAAATGATCCTCTTTTGATGACATTGTTGAGGAAGGAAGACAAGAAATGAATGCAACGGGACAGTTCCACTTCCATGTCTGTTAGGATCTTGTAACTAGAGAATAGACAAAGATGCAATAGTTTACACATTCTCAAACATCCATAGCAATGACTCCCACAGCTCACAAGAGGTGCACTGTCTCATGACTTTTAAAAAAAAGAAATTTTAACTCATTAGCTTTCAGCTGTCCTTCTATATTCTTATAATTCTGAACTTATCACCCTGCCCCATTATTATTATAGCTTTTATATAGCGCTACTTTCATGCTTATAGCATGCTCAGAGCGCTTTGGTCCAATCTCATTTATGGACCAGTGGGGGGAGGGGGTATCTTGGAGTTGGTTTCCTGTGCTGCCTTTGGGCGCTCAGTAAACACAACTCTGCCCGAGTCGGGTGTCGAACCTGGAGCCCCCTTCTAGGTAGCCAAGCAAGCCAAGATCAAGCCGCACTTAGCCTCTCGACCACACTTTCCACCATTTGCCCCATTTGCCAAACTTAAAAAAAAGGGATGCATTATTTAGTGTTTTCATTTTTCATCATTTATTTTTTTTTGTATTGTTTAATAATAACAGTTTAAATTAAAAAAAAAAAAAACTTATTCTCTACCCAGCCATTCTTTTTGGTGTTGTTATGAGTTGAAAAGAAAAACAGAGAAGAAAAAAAAAAGAAATTAATAAACAAAGTGCTAGATAACGCAACAGTTACCAGGAACCTGCTATCCCTAACAAATATAACTAAAGTAAACAAGAGAAACGAAAAGAAAAATGTACCTAATGAAGTCGACGCCTTGCTGCCACATCTGACAGAAGGTTAAAGACAGATTCAATACCTTCATGATGAAGGCTCTGAGGACTGCCAGTCTGGGGTGAAGCAGACACCTCTCGTGTATTACCTGGACATAGTTCCCATGAATCACCATGATTTGTTCTAGATCTGTGGCCTGCTCCAGCTGAGATTCAAACTCTAGACCAGAACTATGAAGAATCTGTTAAATGAAAAAAAAAGTCAAGGGGGGGTCAGTGATTTAAAACAAATGTTTTTACATGTTTCAGATGTTCTTTCAGAGTTGAAGATAATCTACTTCCTAGTCCAAACCTCTCACAGGATGTTAGTGGATGGTTGTGGGCAGGGTATGAACTAGAGATCATCAAACAACAATCCAGCGTGACCAGGCAACCAATAAATATAATTTAGTCTATTTGTTGATTTTATTTACTTATTCTCTGTTGCTGTTTCATACTACAAATGTATTATAACTTGGCATTTTATGCAATTTTATTGGTTTAATTTTTGTTTAGGAACATAAATAAGTTTGTACCAACATTTAACTTAATTGTCCAGATTTATTCATAATTAGGAAACTACTTTTAATCCACTAAAATTAACTTTTAAACAGATTTAATGCACTATATATTATGTTGCATGCAAAGAAATTGCATAAGAAATTAAAATCAATAGCAAAAATTATTTTTTTTTAACTAAATATGTATATAATGTCTACTAAATTAAGGACTTTAACTATACATTGCTAACAATATGAATGTTAGTTTTTTATTTGTGAAATGAAATTTGAATTTCTATAAAAAAATCTAAAATATACATATCAAAATTCCAAAAAGGCTGCTGTCACCATTGCAGCCCAAATTTATGTAAAAAATGTTATTCCATTTTTTAAGAGGACTCCAAAGATAAACTCAAAAAAGAGTAGAATTTTGGCTTGAACATTTGAAAATACATAATGATTTTTTATGTTAGTAAAAATGTTAATTTTTTTTTTAATGGCAATCAAAGGGAAAAAACTCAATGTAAATCATTATAAAATAAATTAAACATTTTTTTTATAACAATTTTACAATGACAACTTAATATTATAGTACAACAATATATATATATATATATATATATATATATTACTAAAAAAAAAAAAAAGAAATTTAAAAACTACTATAGCTATTAAAATGTGGTGTCTGCCTGAGTAGGCCCTACATATAATTTCAAGTATCTAAAATACCATTCTTCACAGAACAGCGCCAGGAATAGCAGAAATGGTAGACAGAAAAAGCGAAAGGAACTCAACATAAAAGAAAGGACAGGTCATTTAAAGAGATTCAAGGCAAAAGACAGAAAGGAATGGAGAAAAATGGTTGACAAATCATTTCTACACAGAATTTGGGGATAAGTAACTAATGTTAGATTTTTTAATAAATACACAAGGTGACTCAATTTTTTTTTTTTTAAAGTTACATCAATTTTTCAAGAAATCAATGATTAGCTGAATTTTCAATATGCTCAGTCATGCTTTTTTCTGTATTTTGACAGCCGTACTTACAAACAACTTAAGTAATAAATTCCCTTGCAAAAAAAAAATTCTGGTCAAGAAATAAATGAACTAATTTAGTCACAAACAAATGAACAAACAAAGCAGTAAAATAATGAAATGGACAGGTCTAGACACATAATAAGATACTGATTCATGTAATTAAAATACTAATCAAGACTTACCCTAGTCATAATATAGTCATGTAGACTGTTGATAAAATAGAGCAACCTGAACCTAAACAGATGGCAGTTATGGATTTTACATTCTCTTGACACTGGCTCCACATCCTCATCTGGATTGAACTGGTTCTGTACCACCTGCTGGGAGACATCTGAAAGAAGACAAAAAGGTAAGTTCTAGCAGAAACAAATATTAATAACTAGTCAGACAATTCTAAGTTTTAAATCAAGAAAATTGTTGCTCTTATGAGGCAAAGGGATGGGTAGCCTAAATAACTTAGTGAAAAATCAAGGGTCTCAAGATGGAGAACTCTCCCAGATATTCCTTCCCTAAATATTCTTTAAAAGGAAGTGCCAGAGCCTACTGAGGATAGGCAGCCCTCTCTTTTGAACCCATAACCTAGAGCTAGTTAGTAAGTCAACTGGGAATCAAGTTTCTTATGTGTTAGTGTGTAGGATTCCTCTTTTTTAAAAACAATTTCTGCCTGAGGTCACTCAACTGTAACTGTGGCCTCCTTCAGTTGCAAAGAAACTGTGGATCATCTCATGAAAATGAGATGAATGCCTGGGCATTAGCTGTGGTCGGAACAATGGCACCAACACATCAGTTTCCCCCTCTCCATGCAGCTGAAGGAGCACTAAGTGCCAATACAGTTTGGGGTTAGCGGCATCATAGGCTCGGCCACAGTGTAGCACTGAGTGCAAAGGCAACTAGAGCACTGACATATACATTTTCTTTATGACTTGCCTTCAAATCTCAGCTGATCTAAGGAAAACTTCACTCGCTTCATCTGTTAAAAAAAAAATGGAGTTGAAGATAAGCAAGATAGTCTAGTTTTTTACAAATTATGCTTTGCAACAAAACAGTAGCTAACATTTGAAAAAATTGACAGGAAGTATTCCTTTGGGCCTTAAGAGAAGCTTCATTGGTTTACATCATTAGATGATTTTATGCATATTTATGATTGCTACAGCATTCAAATTACAAAAAAGCACATTGCAAATAGAATAAAACAAGACTGTCACGTACCCATTTGTCTAACATTTCATTTAATTTAATTATTTAAATATAGCTTGGTCCAAAAGGTCAAATCTGTGACATAATTAGCCAGGTTTTTCTCCCCCGGAAATTCTGACCACGCATCCAATATTTGACAGAGAATTATCTCATTGGTTGGTGATGTTAGAAGAGTCAAGTACATGCGTGATAGTGATCGGTAATTTCTGATTGGTTGAAGGTACAATTTTGATTGGTTAGTTTATTATGCAAATTAGGAGGCCAGCTTAGTCATGTGAACAAAGACGCGCAAAAGCTAGGATCCCGCCAGTCGCAACTTTTTGTTCATAGTAGTAAGATCAAAATATAGATTCTAAAACTTGCTATTTTATTATGTAGTTCATTTAATATTCCAGTAGAAATATATTAACTATTTCATTTAATTACAGTTTACTAGTGTCATTATTTGCACAGTGCTGACACTAGTTTTAAATAATTCTGTGTTTGAAAAGGAAATGTTTCTTCATTGAATCCTTTAACATATACTTTGATCATCTTATCAGCTGACAACTTCTAGATCCTCGGCACTGTGATCATATGATCTTACTTCAAGAGTTCTTAGCAAAGTGAAACATAGCACTACGAAAGATCTTCTATGAACGTGACATCTTTAACATCAAGTAACAAAGATCCCTAAGATAATATTTACACTGTGATAGATTGACACCTTAAAAAAAAATCATTTGATCGTGATAAAGATATTACAAAAAGAGTTTGAATTTTGAAATAAGCTCAGTGGCAGTCCCCAAATGTCACAATGGGAACAGCTCCTTTCATTAAAGATATGAGATTTGTTTTTGTTGTTGTTGTTTTTCATAAACTTACCTAAGAAGTATGTATATATTTGTAATTAGAAAATCACTTTTAACTTGTCAAAAAAAAAAAAAAAGATTTAGCTAAAATAAAAAAGTGGGTAAATTGGCTTCAAAATGAAATTGAGTTAATATGGACTTTTTGTTAGCATCTCTTTTAACAAATATGAAATATGTTAAGATTTCTCTAAGCTCGAAACAATCAAACTATAAGAATACCTGAAGTAAAAAATTGAAAATGTTATTGTAAACTTCTTGGCATTTTTCTGAGATGATAACATTAACAGGCCAGGGAACCTGAAAAAAGAAAAAAAAGTTTGTAAACCAAATGACATTTTAACACAACTGTTTTTTTTTTCTTTTAATAAACAAATCAATTTGAAATTAAAAAGAAATTGTTATGTTATAATATTCATTCAATTGAAATGTAACAGAAATTATAATTTTGTATAATTGTTCTAAACGAGAGAAGGTTTAGGATCTGTTACATAGCTCACATTGTATTTCAAGTTGATACAGTTTGTTAAAGAGATTGGACTGGATTCTGTTGTGTCTGTGCTAATGATAACCACGGACAGTCTGAAATACAAGAGTAACAAATAGAACAATCACAAGAGTAACAAATAGAACAAT
>JADKLZ010084329.1:6612964-6638519 GCA_021533235.1 Biomphalaria straminea
ATATACATATAAATTAAAAAAAAATAATAATAATATTTTTTAGACTTATCTGTAGACATAGTTTTATAGTATTAGACATTTGTATATAATATTATAGATCTACACATCTACACTGTCACTGACTACACTCTACACTACAATTGAAAACTGACTAAATGTAGATCCTAGATTTATCATCTAGGTCAGAGGTTCTGAAACTTTTTTTTTATCCTGGGATCGCTTTACAGTCAAAACTTGCCCACGGATTCCTAAGTGAAAAAGCTACATAAACCAGTTTGAGAACCACTGATCTATTGATCTATATTGTTAAATTCTATATAGTATTGCTATTGTCTAAGATTTAGAGTAACTAGAGATCTATAATATAATATATAAATCCCTCCTAAGCCTAAGCATGCTAAGGCTAAGTCAGCCTTAAGATCTTAGTCATATTGATTATTGAATATTATTATTGATCATAATGTCATAGTAAAAAATGATAACTTAAGTAGCTTATAAATTTTAACTTAATAATCTAGATTGACTAGAACTATTGGAGGCGCGGTGGCTGAGCGGTAAAGCGCTTGGCTGCTGAACCGGGGGTCCCGGGTTCGAATCCTGGTGAAGACTGGGATTTTTATTTCGAGATCCTTGGGGGCCTCTGAGTCCACCCAGCTCTAATAGGTACCTGACATTAGTTGGGGAAAAGTAAAGGCGGTTGGTCGTTGTGCTGGCTACATGACACCCTCGTAAACCGTTGGCCACAGAATCAGATGACCTTTACATCATCTGCCCTATAGACCACAAGGTCTGAAAGGGGAACTTTACTTTTTACTTTTTATGTATAGTTCAGATCTAATAAATCTAGTCTAAAGTTGCACCTGTAAATTAAAGTTAGTAGATTTTATTTCAAGTTCTTGATAGTCTACTTACATCACATCAATTAGTAAAAAAGTTAAGTCCCCCTCTCAGACCTTGTGGTCTATAGTGCAGATGATGTAAAGGTCATCTGTTTGTGTGGCCTACGCTATGGTTAATGAGTGTCATGTGGCCAGCATTATGACCAACTGCCTTTACTTTTCCCCAACTAATGTCAGGTACCCATTAGAGCTGGATGGACTCACCCAAAGAATTAAAAGATATATTATATCCTGAAATTTAAAATCCCAGTGAGGATTTGAACCCAGACTTTCGATTCAAAAGCCAAGCCCTTTAATACTGTAATCATGTAATGTAATTGTGACTAACTAAGACAATACCTTATTCTTAACTACTTACTAGTCACTGTCACTAGTTACTCAATTAGTGACTAACTATGACATAGTTAGTCATAGTAAATGATACTGATACTATCCCTAGTCCTTACTATGGAGTATAATGATTATCATCCATGGCATTATCATGATCTAATCATGACTAATCATCTATCCTCTAAGAGCATCTAATCATCTACTATTCAATTCTATTCTGATTTTAGAATTATCTAAATCTAATCTAAATCCTATCTTAGTCTTAGTCTTAGTATAGTATAGAATCTAGAATCTATTAAATCTAGAGACAGGTGATCATAATTCATTTCAGATAAAGATAATCATAACATAATCATGTCCGACATCATGAATCATGATAATAATTAAATTTAATATAGATCTAATTGATTAATTCAATTAATTGTCATTCAACTCAGTCATTCTCATTGTCATCATCAATTCAATGAATCATTTGATTTTGAATGATCATCAGTTCATGATGAATGAGTGATTCTATTTCTAGTCTAGTGTATTGTTGTTGATTTTTGAATTTTTAAATCTAGATTAGATTTACATCTAGATCTAGATTTGGTAAACTTTCAGGCCCAATAGATCAAGCATCAAGCGGTGCCTAACAAGTGAGATAACAAAATTAATGCTTTATTTATTGTTTTGAAAACAACAAATGGTTGTTAATTATCTCTTACACTAAAGAGCAGTATCCTGTTTTATCTTATTTCGTACCCAGAATGTGGGTATTAAAAAAAAACAAATGTTTTAAAAAAATTGTAAGCATTGTAAGCAGTCTATGAGTCTTTTCTTCTTGCTCAATATATATATTATAATTTTATATATATACATATGCACTGACCAACAAAGTCAACTTTGATACAACTCCGACTTAATTGGGGTGTTTTTTGAATGCGTGTGTAACGAACCGTTGGGATGATTCTTACTATAGAAACGTTGTGCTAGGAGTATGAAGCTCACATACAAGTATATGGATGGCTGTCTGGTCGAGCGGTTTGCACGCTGGACTGTCGTATTGATTTACCGATGGTCCCAGGTTCAAACCCTGCCCGCTCCCATCCCCCGTCGTCCTGCGGGAGGTTTGGACTAGGAAATAACTATCTTCAACTCTGAAGGAATTTCCGAAACATGTAAAACATTTTACAACAAACAACATGTAAAGTACCACTCAACACAGGAGTATAGCATTAATATTTATTTACAGCAACAATGGTTTACACATGTAACATGGCATATATAATCATCAATATTAAAGGACTAAACGTGCCCACATTACACTACAGGGAGCTTAGACTAGATTAAATAAATGATTACTCAAATGATGAATAAATTATTACTTATAGGCCATCAATGCCACAACATAGTTTTACCCCAAATAGTCAGTATACACAATGTAGAAATAATATCTCACAATCTAGGCAATACAACTGACACAACATATCAAACAACCTACCCAGACCAGGTCAGTTCTCCAACTACAACAGGGGTGGGCAAATTACGGCACTCGGGCCACATGCGGCCCCCCGGAATGCTTTATGCGGCCCGCCGACACCTACAGAAATCAGGTGTACCCACAGTATATAAATATAAAAATGCAAATATGTTGTGTCTGTTGTATTTATGTGTATGTTTCTGTTGTGTTGTCTTTATATGAGAAAAGAGTCCTAGTAATCACAACAAATATCCGTAAGGATCAATAAAGCAGTCTTAGTCTTAGTCTTAAATCTTATAAATTATTGAAACTTTCTCGTAATAAAAAGTTTCAAGTAAACGAAGATTTTGCTTATTGGCTATGCATCAATACACTCAATTAAAGTCACAATCTCTATTCAGCATTTATTCAATGCTATGAAGAACTGTGTTGAGTGTTGAGTATGCTTGGATCAAGATGGCAAGTGCAGCGACTGACTGAGACAAATAGTTTTTTTTATTTGTATATTAAATCATAAACTCTAAAGGCAAGAAAGTTTGCACAAATCTGCATAAAATTTCATTATAGTAATTACAGTAAAATAACTTTGATGAGTATGTAATGTTAACCACGGGTAGATCCGAATGAGGGACAATATAATCCAAAGTATCCGCTAATTTAGTATGGGCAAGGCAAATAAGAAGAATTTAATATCTCAAAGAAGTAATTGATATGTTTTTGAAGGCATTGACTGTGACGTTGTTACTAATATTTCTAATGAAGAGTGGAAGACAAGATTTCATGTTTTCCGCAATTAATATTACAAAGGGTTATTTGCATTTCAAATGTAAATGCATGTTAAATCTTTTCAAACAAGGCTTTCCCATTTCTACAAGCAAGCTGAAGAAAACAGGCTTTGTCATTTTCTTTTGCTGAAGATGAAACTATTTTTAAAAAAATGATTTAAAGTACAGCACTTCTTTAGATTCTTTTATTGTGCAATCTATAAATCCATTAAGCGCAGAAGCTGATTCAGCTATAGAGGACATAACACCAAGCAAAGAGAAGTTTCAGTCAGTACTTCCACAGGAGTCTTATGGGTGCTAGAAGCTGTATTTCAACACTTAAAAAACTTTTGCTGCTGTTCACACTATTTGGGTAGGCATATATCATCTTCTTTTTCTTCGTTCTCATTTTACATGTTGGAGGGTTCAGATTAGTAATCCTATATCTGAGATGAACCGCACAGTGGTTTCCAGATTAGCCAGTTCTCCAAATAGATTTTGTTCTATAGGAGGGTTTTGTGGCCAGATTCTTGTTCGGGTCTCTTGATTTAGTATGCACTATTGAAGGACAAGGTCAGAATTCTCTGTTGTTGCTCAACAAAGGCAGGTTTCGTTCGTTCTGACATTTAACTTGCGGAACATAAATTGTCTCATTCAGTGAACAAGTATTTTTGCGTTTGTGGAAACTAAACAAGTAAAAACACTGGTGGACGTTGACTGACTGTAATTGGACAGAATTCACAAGGGTAAAAACTAGTAAGCTAGTTCCACAGTTCCGAAACATTATGCATGTGTGTAAAAAGTAAAATATTACATTTAATGTAAAAGAACTCATTTGAGGACCCCCTTCGAGTGGGGGCACAGGGGTATTTTCAAATTCTCCCTCCCCACCCTAGCTATGCCACTGAGGTGGGGTGTGAAAAAAAAAAGAAACGTGAACATAATACAGTCCCAATTGTTTTTCAATGCGGCCCTCGATACAAAAAGGTTGTTCACCCCTGAACTACACAAAGTATTTAAATGTTTTACGTATTTATCAAACATAAACTTAAAATACCTAGGTCTAGTGTGAAATAACCAGTAAATAAAACACTGACAAAATGGAAAACTAAAATTTATTTACATTTTTTATTTTCCGAAACGAAATTATTGCAAACTTAGATCCACTAGGACTAGATCTAGATCTATATTATAACGTAACGACATAGTCATAGACTAGATAAATAGGGAAAAGATAATGATCTAGATTTATATGATATATCTGCTTGAACACTTCATCAAGATCTTCATCATAGATCTAGATTCCAATAGAATTTAGATCAGGCGTTTAAAACATGTTTGTTGACTCATGACTCAATATTTTTATATAATAAATCATAATGACAGTGTAAACTGAGTGTTGTGCTGTCTACGCTTGACTCTTGTCTTATTAAAAGTTATTTTGTTTATTAATTATTATTACTTAGATCTATATTAATTAGTCTTGACTTATCTTAAGTTATAACTCACTGAACTTTTTGAAGTTTAACTTAGATGACTTAGTAAACTTAGTTTAGTTTAAGTTACTCTTGTCGTCTTGAAAAAAAAAAGTGAAGTCTTGTCAGTCTTGTATTTTGAAAGAATTTTTTTTTTTGTGTTTTAGGCATTTTAGCTTAAATTCTTGATCTAGAATCTAGACTGACTAGACTAGTATAGCCAGTAATGCAGTATATAGTAATATAGGTGTAGGAAAGGCCCATCAGCGAAATGGCATATAAAGTGAACACCTGCCCATATTTTTATTCATTCTCATTCTAATTTATTTCGAAAGTAGATCTAACTGCAGAACTAATAAATTGGTATTACAAAGACTCCATTGTCTACATTTCCCAGATATTCACTTTTGTTTTCCCTCATACAATTTATATATATTATATAAAGCATAGCTGAAGGTCAAAGTTGACATGTATGAAAATTTCATTGTCAAAACGTTTCAGGATAAAAATGAGAATAGGTCTGAACTTAAGGCGATTTTATAGCACTAATTGACACTGAAAACTGAAAACCTTTTCAGCGAACACCATTATAACAAGCTTAAAAAGCCATTAATAATAATTTAGTGACTGACTTAATCTCTCTTATCTATTGTTATTGTTTTGTAAACTGAAATATTAAAATAATTTACCCTTTTTATATGAATTGAAATGTCTTCGATTTCGAAGATTAAGGATGAGTGCAGTACGTGTTTCACATGATTACACAAGCCCAGCTGTGACCAGCATATTTTCCAGCATTTCGTGCAGGCAAAGCCATTGTCCGCTGGCTTTTCTTTCCGTCTAAAATATTTGACTCGCAGCTCTCAAACAGTCTCTCAGAGGCCATATGCTGGCAGTTACTTTCCTGTTTGCCAGTGAGGGTGAAATGATACCTCTGTTGATCTTAACCTCTTATATGAGGGGGG
The DNA here is from genome assembly GCA_021533235.1 of Biomphalaria straminea. Taxonomy (NCBI): domain Eukaryota; kingdom Metazoa; phylum Mollusca; class Gastropoda; family Planorbidae; genus Biomphalaria; species Biomphalaria straminea. The sequence goes on from JADKLZ010084329.1 coordinate 6,618,860, forward strand.
GACAACCTGCATCGATCTGTTTTGCTGTCCTCCTTTTTTTTTAAACTGGCTGGTTAACCTTTTGTTACTAATTAATATGTGTATAAATGTTTAAAAGAAGTGCAGAATTCATTTCACAGTGTTCCCCCACCATTCTGAGATTAGGATTTCAGGAGTTTTCCAGGAGAAAATATTTGATTTCAGGAGCGGAAAAAACGTGAACTATATATTTAGTGACAAATATAAGAATTACCATATAATGTACATGTATAAAATTATAAGATCTCTCCTGAGCCTTTTGTCTCCATGCCAGAAACCCAAGTTGTAGATCTACCTCCATACATCATCAATACATTGCATTGGAGATCTGTCTTTTGGTCAATCATCGCATGGTGGGGGGAGGGGGAGATCGAGTTGATCGTGATTAAGTGCACAGAACATTAGTTCTTAAAAAAAATAGTCGCAGTAATAATTGTATTATTATAATAGCTACATCGACTATTTATAGATCACATTTTCTAGATCTATTTCAAATTCTCAGATATTTAGATTTTAAATCTATAACATTGTTTTAAAAAAATCCTTTGCCAAAATGCTAATTGTACATGTCAATCTTGTCCTTGCTTTTAACTCGTTATTAAACACACTTGAGCCAAGAATTTATCTAGCTTTTGTGCTTTCATTTTCATTTTTTTTTTCAACATCTTTGTGGATAATCTCTGTACTGAGTGATATGTGATCTAATAATCTTTTTGAAATAACATCAACAAATTATAAGATAAGTTAAATTATATCAGATTCAAACTAGTTAATTTTAAAAGTTTCATTCGAAATTTTAAAATATATTTAATGCAGATGATCATAAATTTAAACACTTTCATTTCAAATGAGTGTCCTTATGCAGATGATCATAATTTTAAACACTTTCATTTCAAATGAGTGTCATAATGCAGATGATCATAATTTTAAACACTTTTATTTCAAATGAGTGTCCTAATGCAGATGATCATAATTTGAAACAATTTCATTTTAAATGAGTGTCCTATACAATTTATTAATGTAGTTGGTATGAAAAGATTTTAAGTAATTAAATATTTAGTCTCTTGGACTCTCATTGCCTATTCCCACTTCTTTTTTTTGCTTGTCATGTAATCATCATGGCCTTACATCAACACTAAACAAACAAAAGTGTTGCAAATAATTTTAGTTTTGATATAGTTTTGTCTTCTTACATCAAAACAGAAGAACATTTTAAAAATGCCAACACTTTTATATAAGAGCAAACATTTAACAAAAAACATGTTTGAATTTCCATGCAATAGCATAAATTATAAGCACTTTGGTGTTTAATAGTTAAGCGGTTTCATTTTAAATTTAAACAAAAAGTCAACAGTGTAAAAAAAAAAACAAGTTCTCATTTTAGCTAAATTAAACACAAAAATTGGTCAGTCCCATATAGGTCGATCAAAGAGTAACTTCACTATTTATTTTTCTAGGTCTAAGAAACACCACAAGTGGGCTATCGTTGACCCCACTCCTTCTGACTTGGTAAATATAACGTAGCATGCCATTAACACTAACACACCTATACCCATATAGCATTTCTCATTTTGAAACTATTTCCCATGGTAAAGGTATTGTACTAAAACCTCATTCAGAACATAGAGGCTTAACTTGCATTATTTCATTTGTATAATAGATCAAATTTTTAATGATTAAATCTGACAAGCATTAGTTTTTATGCTTTCATTCATTCAGTTAAATCTCTCTTTCTGTTTTGTGGGACGGTAAAGAATTTCTTTTTGTTCCAGTCTCTAATAGCTTACTTTATTGGGATTAGGCTTGATTTATAATCTTAAATATCATTTTCCACAGTTTTTCATCATATAGTATTGGTAGTCCTTGGCTGCTAGACAGAGTCTCATGTTCAAAATTGGGTATACTTACTCGTGACTTATTCAGTACTGAAAATCTTCTCTTGAGTTTTTTCTTCTTTTAGTGTGTGTAGACTAGCTAGAGAGATTCTTAAATGAACATATACTAATGAACTTACTAAATGTAATAATAATTATCCCATTTCTAAGAAACCTAAAAAATACTTCTTTTATCCATAGCAAATATTGAATTGAGTTTAAGGTTTTGATTGAAAACTTACAATTTTGTAATTGTTATCTTTGCTTGATAAAAGGATGGAAGATACAAATATATAAATGGATGTTTTCTGTGGTCAGTTCAATGGCAAATTTTGTTCTTTTTTGTTTCCTTTCATTTTCTCTGAGTTTTCTTGATATTTGATTGCAATGCTGCCATTTGTGTCATTCAGTAACATCTAAATACAAGAAGCAATGACTTCCCTCAATATTTTTTTTTTCCATTTCATGTTTTAAATTTATGTAAATTATTTTTTTTTAAATATATAATATCTAAGTGTTATTTCAATTCTTGTGTGATAAATAAATCTGAATTGTAATACTCCGTAAAAACTAAATGGAATAAATAAATAGGTTTCACGGATACTCTATAAACTTTTTTCTCTTGCTCTTCCTGAAGATTATGTAGGAATTTGTCATTATCTTTATGTGTAATGCTCTCTTATTTTTAATATTGTCAATCTTTTGTTGTAATATTTAAATTGGTTTAGGAAATAGTCAATGCTTCAGTGAACATTTTATAGGAGGTTGTAAAACAAAATTTAAATTTTATTCCCATCAAATGGATATCATAAAATGTAGACTATTTATATTTAATATTAAATTTTATCCTTTTTAATAGCATAAGAGTTTTTTTTTATTTAAATTCAATCTTTATACAGTGCCTAAGAATAAAAATTATTCTTTTTTTTATTTAAAGAGTTGCATTTTGTTTCAATGAATTAATTCATAACTTAGGCATTTGCATGCTGTACTAAACATTACGCATTATTAATGACAGTTTAAATAATGCTGAAAAAATATAGTCTGCTTTTTAAGAAAATATTAGTTTTATAACAATGCTTGATATTGCAGGTTTATTACTTATTTAAAAAAAAAAACACAACTATTTCATATTTTGATTTCCAATTGTAGAAAAATATTGAATTTGAACAAAACTTATTATGTCTAAACTATAAAGGAAACTGCTGCTAATATGAAAGTCACACACGTTCAAATGCATCTCCGAAATATGGCAGCAGAAATAAAATCTAGTTATGATAAAGGCAAATGGATCTTGCTAATAGCATATTGTTATTCCTTATGAAACCTAGAGTGGTAAACTTAAAATATTCCCTCTTAACTTAAAAACTTAAACACTGTCATGTGAGGCATGCAAAGTTAGATTGACAAATGAACCCTAAACAAATTAGTCAAATTCTACTCTGGAAACTGTTCTGGGGGTATTTGAACAAAATCACACATTTGATAAAAGAGTTAACATGGCAGGTTATCATGCAGTAAGGGAAGGTTGTTTTTTTTAGCCTTAAAATTAAAACTGGTGAATAGTCTTCATTAGCCACATGAAAAACTTATCTAACAGAACAAAAAATGATATGCTCAGTTTATTTATAATTGGTTTCATGATAAATTATTTCTGATAAGATTCTTTGTATTGTAAATCATTACTATATTTCAGGCAGAGAAAATGTCTTCGAAGGAATCAGTTCTAGGATGTCCAAATAACTCGTCTGTGACACATGAAGAGTCTGTACTGGAACACTATTTCCATCTGCTGAGTCAATCCAACTTTGACAAGGCCAAAGAACTAGTGGTTTGTTTGTTGTTTAGCTTGTGACTTTGGGGTGTTGTTGGTGATAAGTAAAAGAGCATCGGGTTTTTGTTTTGTTTTTTAACCACAAATCCTTATCTGGTAAACTAAAATGTGTAATATAAATATTTGTGGTTTTTGCACTCAGCTTTAAGAAGTTGAATGGTGGTTCCATGCCTTCTCGTCACAAATATTTTCTATAGATGTTATTTAAAAAATGTATTTATATTACATTACATTTGCAAGTCGTTAAAGAAAATTAGGCAGAACATAAATATCTACAATGACTAGTGTAAAGGTTTTGTTTTTCAAAAGTAATTTCTACTATGTTGCTACAAAATAAAATATAGTTTTTTTTTTATTTGTTTATTTTTCAGTTTAATATAACATCACATTCTGTTTAAAAAAAAATCAGTCTCTCGGTTAATTTTTTTTTTTTTTTTTTAAAGATATGTTTTCATGTCTAATTCTCAGTTTTTACCTTTTACTCATCGATTATTAATTCGAAAGTTTATTTGAAACTTACTTCTTGTTTGCTTGTTTCTTTTTGTCTCCTGAGTGAATCTGATTCTTTTATACATAAATAGCAGTAGACACAAATGGGTTAATACATTCTTCTCATTCGTCATATATAGAAAATCTGTTATGTGTTCAAACTGAGTAATTGTTTGTGAACTTTGGCATAGGACAATGAGAAAGATGGTCACAAGTTTAGTACTGCTGCATCCTGGGGAGAAACTCTCCAATGTCTGTCCCAGCTGGCCACTGCTGAGAGGAGCTATTGCAATTTAGTATTTCTAGGGCAGAAGAGGTTCACTCAGATTGTACGCTCCAAAGATGTGAGTAATATGATTTTCTATGACTTCTTCTGAACAAAAATACAGGACTAAAGAACAGAAATAATTATCACCTGAACCCTTTATGGAAAGCTTACTTACTTAAATGTATATGAATCAATGCTATTGATTTTGTAATAACTTTTAAGAAAGATGTGAGACCTTACAATAACAAAAAACATTGACTGTTTAGCCTTGGATTCACACACATTCTGGTTCTATCAAAGCATGGACAGCGCTTTCCCATTGTAGTTCCAGCCTCCACATGTAGAAATTATTTTAACACACTCTATCTTCCAGTAAAACCTATTGAAGTGTTTTTAGCATTTAATCATGCATTTTACTATGTATATGAATACATATTTAGTGGCTGGCAAATTCCTGGGTGACATTCTGTTAGTCCTTTGTTTGAGTTCTCATTGAGATTGTAACTGGAAAACCTAACCCAAATATTTCTGCTTCCTTTTTTTCAGAGTGCCAAGTCTATCTACTCTATGCTTCTGCAAGAATTTCAGCGCATGGAAACATTTCTGCTGCCCCATGGTGATAGGGAGAGAAGTAGCTCGGCAGAAACTGATAAGCTTTTGGCTCACATCAGTGGGCAGTTGTCTTTCTTTGTTCGGGGCAGGCTGAAAATGATTGAGTTGTATCCTTCAATTTATATTTATCTACTTGCTAAATGATAATGTAATAAAGTTTTTGATACATTAACATAAAAAAAAGTAAATTACCCTTTTCAGAAGGTAAAATGAAATGATCACTTTGTCATTCTTTATTAGTCACTTATATTCATTCTTGCTTTGTAATTTTTTATTGTTCCTTTATGTTTGTCTGCATTAGATGCATGGCCATGTGAAATACTGCACACTTTATCTTCGGAATAAAAAAACAATGCCTCAAAATTATTTTGTCAAATTCTATAGATTTACTATTGACCCTTGTTTTTCCTTTAGACACATATATATATATATACATATTTATTTTGCTTAACTGTCCTAAGTTTTGAACAGCTCTCCAGCCTTGGGAGTCTGAAACAGTGGATGAACTTTGAAGATCTAGTCATGATTTTAGAAGAAATTGTCAAAGATCACATGAAAGGATTTCATCATCCGTTGGTGGTCTCATTAAAAACTGTATTTTGGTAAGTTTATTAATTGTCCCACAATGTGCAGGTAACGCGTTATCAAAAGTATGCTTCATGTAATCATCATGCTTAAGGAAAGTCTTTCTATTCTTAGAGGTCAATTTTATTTAGAAAGTAGGGGGAGTACAAATTCTAATACAAATTAGATTAGTTTGGTACTTATGACAATATTAGAAGGCACAGTGGCTGAGCTGTAAAGAGCTTAACTTCTTAACAGGTGTCCCGGGTTCGAATTCTGGTGAAGATGGATTTTTTTGGTGGGATCCTTGGGCACCTCTGAGTCCACCCAGCTCTAATGGGTACCTGACATTAGTTGGGGAAAAGTAAAGGGGGTTGGTCATTGTTCTGGCCACATGACACCCTTGTTAACTGTAGGCCACAGAATCAGATGACCTTTACATCAAATCCCTGTAGACTACAAGGTCTGAAAGGGAAACTTAAGTTTACTTATGACAATTTTGATTTCCACTCATTCCTAGTCTAGAGTGTGAGAGTCTCTGCCACATGCTCAATGCTCAGATTAAAATCTCCTCATGGAACTTCCTTCAAGCTACAATGGAGCTCTACCAAGCCAATGCCAAACTGAATGAATGGGGATCAAAGATACCTATTAAAGAAGTAAGTCTGGGATGAAATATGACAGAATAGCTTCTTAAGAACAAAGTCATTGGATTATAGGTTCAATGTACCAAAACATCGCAAATCTACTTTAGAATTGAGAAGCCTTTGTAGCAAATTAAAATCCCTATGTAGTTGTAACAAGTGGCTGGTACCATATATCCTTAAATGCATGGCTTAAATTTTGGACTTTAGGTCATGCAACTTCAGATATTAGGGCTTTGTCTAATAGGTAAATAGAGTCTAAGTAGTTACATGAAGTTTTTCCTCTCTTTATCAGCTCTTACAACCCACCCATATTTATATTCCATCACTTCCTTTAACAGACATCTCCCCAGAGATATAGGTTTGGGTACAGTAAGTGAGGACATTAATGCAGTTGTTGAAGTTCCTATTAAGTGCAAACAGTTTTTGTCATAAGAAGTTTTATACTCATTAATCCATTCTTTCATATTTGTGGTCTGAAATTGACACTATTTACTATCATAAAAAACAACTGGACTGAAATTGTCTAGCTGGAATCAAGAGGTTAATAGTTATAAACATCATAGATGTTTACAAAGCCTGTGAATTTTAATTTAAATATAGTTACCCATTGTATTTTGTATGCCTTTATACATTTGTTAATGTTCATATTTGTTAATACTATAAATACCACACATTGTTTATCTTTTAACCTCATGGAATTGAAAGATAAGTCAAAATCATACTGTTGGTAGTTAAAGATATAATTACAGTTTATACATCTGAAAAAAAAAGAGTTTTAATTTTGCTTGTATATTGCCTTTGTCAATTTAAATTCGATAGTTAGACCTATTCTAGACTATTGCCCCATTAGATTGTAGAGATTTATTTTATAAATACTTCTTGAAAAGCAGAAAAAAAGCAGATTCTCTTATAAAGTACACAAATAGCATAATTTGTGCTTGGATTACATGAACAGTCTTCAGTAAATATGTCAAAGGCAAATACAAGCCTTTCCTTTCCTTGTGATAGAGTCTTGCTATTTTCTACTAAATAAAAGGTAGCACTACATATTCCTCAGGTCAAATCTACATTTGGGAGATCATCCAGCAAAAGTAGTCCCTATCCACCTATTTATACCTGGATGTGCAAACTGAAAGGTCACCTGCTTTCTAAGGTAACAAGACGAGCTTCTTACATGATTAAAATTTGAGATTAAAGTTGGATTTGTTTTCATTTTTGTCATATCAAAATGATGATGAGGACTTAAAAATTCATTCTCTGAATCTATTATGGGAGGCCTAATGTCATTTCCAAGTCCCTCCTGTCTCTCTATCATTTCACCAATATAGGCTTGAAGCTAATTGGATTTCAACCTGAAATTTAAGTAACCTGGTGTTTCTCAAGGGAATCTGTACTGGATCTTGAGAAAGACTGCTGTATAAGTTAAAGATCAGGAAATTTTTAAGATCTGATTTATTTCAATCAAATTCTGACCATATGGTTTTCCATCCCTTGACAAAGAAATATTTTCCTACTTTCTTATTTGCCTAGTGTGCTTTGCAGTATTTATTTATATATTTAATCTTTTCTCTAGTTATTTATTGAAGCTTTTTTTTTTGGCCTTGTAAATGTTGAATGTTAATATACATTTGCAATATTTAGATTATTTTTTTTTTGCTGACTTTCTTTTTGTGATATTTGATATCCCAGAAATTGATTTTTTAAAATTGTTATATGAATTATATTTTACAATTATTCAATTTTAAATTTTACAGTTTGGTATATACTTTTATGGTGTCCTGGCCAAGCAAACAATTCCAGCTGAATTGAAAGCAAACCTTTCTAAAGCACCTGAAGACATTTTTAACAGGTAAAATTTTATGCTTTTGACAAATTTTTTACCGTTAATTTTTCAGTATACTTACGTCGTCCATACTTGCTCAGTGTGCTCTGGTCTAATCTCTTTTGTGGACATGTGGGGGTAGGTACCTGGAAGGAGGTTTCACCAGTGCTGCTGCTAACGTTATTCAGCTCAAATCAATCTTGAATTAAAAACTCTTCAAGTGTATTCCAGCTTAGGTACCCCCCTTTGTATTCCAGCTTAGGTAACCCCTATGTATTCCAGCTTAAGTACCCTCCTATGTATTCCAGCCTAAGTACCTCCTATGTATTCCAGCTTAAGTACCCCTGTTGTGAATTTGCTAATATGGATTGTCACCCCTTAGTGTTTGTTTACATTTGTTATACTGTGTACTGAACTTATTTCGTATTTCGTGATGTGATTTCTACTATGTGTGTAGTTGTTTGTCATTCAGTGAAATAAAGCTTAGAATGTAACACGGATTGTTATTATTGAGTACAACAACCCCCCTATGTATTCCTCCAGCGTAAGTACCCCCCTATGTATTCCAGCTTAAGTACCCCCTTCTAAGGAAGCCAATTTGTTTATCAAACACAACACACTTCTGACGGTTACAAAAATTAAATATGCTTTTTTTGTATTAAATTTCTAAAATGTAATACTAAAATTATTTTTTTTTATTCTAAGAATTACTGTGAATTCCTATTATATTGTAAACTGTAAACACATGATAAGAATAGTTGAAAACTTTGTTAGCTAATATTATTTTGTATATCAAAAATGTTTCTAATTTTTTAATCTACAAGATTAACTTGTGTGAAAAATCCAATTTTTGTAAGAATGTAAAAAAAAAGAAAACAAACAATCAAAATTTACTTTTCGGATAAGTGTCAGTTATTAATTAGAGTAGGTTGCAGTTCTAAATTCATGAATTAAAAAATTGTCAATCTATACCAAGATTTGAAATTTTGTTTAGCAGCCTATTTGTTAAAATTGTTTTATAAAATCAACAATTATAGTACACACCAAGTTTTTTTAAAACTATTAGTTTAAAAATAATTTACAATAGATTCAAACTGAATAGCAAGTAAACAAAAAATTGCTTTAAGATGTCTAAATGGGTTTTTTCCTTGAACTTTATTTTTTTAACATGTTTTCATATTGTATTGTAGCTGGTTAGTGAGGATCAAACTTCCTAAGTTATCTTCAGGTTTGCAAGAGATTAGGATGATCTTCAATTATAGATACAACTTTGTTACAAAGCAATTTATTTTCTGTTAAAAAATTTAAGTATTTTATTGTTATTCTTTTTAATGAATGGACAAAACATTTGTGATATTTTTCATATGTAAACTTGTTCCTTTTTTTTTTGTACAGAATTCAAGCTTTCCACAAAAAATCAGATGCCACCAATATATATATTATACTTGATACTCAAAATCTTCAATGTCCAGTTGGAGATGGTGGATACCATCATCCTCAAAAATATGTTGAAGCACGAGTCGGAGTTGCCAGTTACCAGCCCATATTTTCATTCCCTGGTGTAAGCATTTTTTTTTTAATTTTCTTGACTTTTTTCATATGTATAAATATAGATGTGCATGTTGAGCAACTATTATTGGAATAAATGTTACAGGAAAATGAGATGAAAATTACACTGATACCTAACGAGACTAATTTAACTAATGAACTTGTGGACTTTTTTTTTTAAAGAAAACTATTTGTTACGATGTCTTTATTTGAAAGACTAAAAGTTGGCAATACATCTTTGTACATTCTTTTTGTAAATAAAGTGTGTTCACTTAAATGAGCTTCTAGTGCTACAAGCAGAATTTATACTTAGATAGAAGTAAACTCATGAGAATGAAGTCGTTCTATTGGAAAGTAATGCAAGCTTAAGAAGTTTATCACTCTTTCATTGCAAAGCTGGATTTTCTTTTATTTATATATATATCAATGTATTGGGTGTCAAAGTAAAAGGAACTTCAAAGAAAACTTTTAAGGGCATTGAGGCTGAGTGGTAAAGCACTTGGCTTCCGAACCAGCAGGTCCCGGGCTTGAATCTCTGTGAAGAGTGGGAATTTTAATATCAGGAATTAATGGATGCGTATGAATTTACCAAACTCTATTGGGTGCCTGACTTAAGTTGGGAAACGTAAAGGGGTTGGTCATTACGCTAGCCACATGAAACTCAGCTCTTTAACTGTTGGCCTGAGAAACATATGACCTTTACAACATCTGTCCCATAGATTGCAAGGGGTAGTTTACTTTTAACTTAAAAACTTACAGAAAATATTGCTTTCAATCAATCAAATATTTTTTTTTTAATTATGTGAACATATTTTGCATTGAAATTAAAGTAATGAAATGAAGATTCTGAGAATGTAAACATTTTTAAAGTCACTTGTGTTCATGAAAATCAAGCAAAAAATGTGTTTATTCCTTGTATTATAGGAGAGATCTATCTATCAACCACATTGGCCTAACATAATCATGTTGGTGGACCATTCCAGGGATCAAATAGACAAAATTTATTTCTTTATGGAAAAGGTGAGATTTAACCCAATATCTCATAATTGGGTTAGGAAAAAATCCTTCACACACCCTAACTCTGAATTTTAAAAAATCCTAAAAAATAAATATTTTAAAAAATAATCAAATTTACAATCTAATGCTAATAAATAAACTAACAACTTTAAAAAATAGAACAATATGTCTAGTTTAAAAAAAAAAATTATTTGAAAAATTATTTAATTAAACAATAAAAATCTTCCAGATATTACTAAAAAATAGAATCTGTAATTCAACAATGTTTTGTAACCAAGATTGGCTTGCAATGCAACTAAAAGAAATCTTTTATTATAAAAGTTTAAAGCATGTATATTGAAAAGTGGATTTAAAAAATGTACAACCCTTTAAGGCAAAAACAAGAATACCTTCCCAACTGCAGGAGAAGCTAATGAGTTAAAAACAAAATCTTGCTATTTGTAAAACGTACTTATTTATTAGTTTATTTTCTCTCTAATAATTAAAAAACACAGAAAGCTTAGGGAAAACTTAGGGATACACCTGAAACCACTTTACTTGGTCATTGATTATAAAAATAAAAATCAAGATACTAATCATAAATATATACTACATACATATTAATGTTCTTTTCTGCATCTGGTTATACAAGTCTTTTTGTTGTTTAATTTTGTCCACTTTTCTTGTCTTTCTTGCAACTCAGAACTTAGTTCATACACTCTGATCTCAGCCAGCTACATAAAAGTTTCATATTTAAATGATTTTGTTTTTCTGTTGTTTTTTTTTGTTGTTGTTGTTTTTGTTTGTTTTGTATTAGCAGTTGGTTTTCTTTCTATTCCCTACAGAGACCTCAGAGCTCCTATTTCATCTCTCAAATTGAGCCTAAAATATTTCTGGTTGTCATCTTTGAAGGGAAGAAGAATGAGAGGGACTCTGGCATCAACACATTCATGATTGACTTGAGCTCCCAGCTCAGGTGCCAGACCATCATGTCATCATTGAAGAACTTTGCTCGCTCATAAATACTGAATTTCACATTGCAGTGCAATTGGGACTTTGCCTTTATGTGAAAATTTTACAAAGGCTTACATCAACTCATTCAAAAAAGTCTGTGCCGGTTATTTCTCCCACACTCAATTTTGGATCATTCGCACAATTCTTTTACTTGACAAAACAATTATCAATTTAAAAAAAAAAAAGCAATTGCTATTGGTAATTATTATGTTTGGTATCTCTAGCAAGGGACAGAAATTGTTGATGTAGAGGTATAAGTTGAATTAGCCCCCTTTATAGGTTGCTGCTTCAAACTTAGAAGCTTACAACAGATAACTATAAATCCTTCTTTGTTCATAAGCGATTCGCTGGTAGAGTGAATAAGGTTTTGGCTTGAGGAGGCCTTGCCTAGGAGCTCAAATTCTGGTTATTCATTTTTTTTATAAATGCATTTAATAATCACCCAGATACCCCCTCTCTTTCTCCCCCTCTCTTCTCTTGTTTTTCATTTCTTTTTATTTTCTTGATCCATTAGTACATGTTTTTGTCTATATGTCAAATACTATGGCAAAAAAGGCGATTGTGATATTATTTCATATTAATGTGCATTTATAATTATTTAATGGACATGCTATAAATATAAAATTTGTTTAAAAAAAAGATTTTATACTAATAAAAGAAGTATTATTTTCATATTTTGGATCTTATGTCTTTGGATTTGTTGAAGAAATTTGGAAAATACAAATAATTTGAGTAGAATAATACCTTAAAACAAAAAACTATACAAATCACTGGGTTCAGTCCAATAAAGTGGAGGTGGGTTAGGCAACTTTTTTTTTAATCACCAGTTTAGAACAGCCTCTTGCTCTGGCAGCAATAAAATTGATAGAAATGGAAAATGGATTGAGTGTTGTGGACAAGTCCCAAAATACCTGCAGAGTCTGGGAGAATATGAGGCGCCTGGTCTGAACAAGCAAACTGGTATAGCACAGTGCAGAATGGGCCACTATCCCGTTGGTTCATATTTCACTTGGTTCTCAAGCCAGACTTTGAAATCACGATGGCCCATCTGTATGGAGGAAGAGAAAATTGTCTCATATTTGCTGCATTCTTGACAGGGTTAAGGGGTGAGTTCTTGACCTGTATGATGACATACGTGTATTAATCACAGCAGCAAATCAATTGGACTTTGATGATGATGATATCACTGCCAAATTTATTTTTTTCATTATTAGCATCATGGGACTTAAAACAGGGACCCTCCACATTTATGTAATTTTTGCGATCCACCCAGAGCAGTTTACACAAAAAAAAATATTTCAATACCAGTATAACACTGTATATGGAGCTTCCCCTCTGCCCAACAGTACTGCTTCTCATGCTCTCCATAAATAGTTGCATGCTTGCTGCTTCCTTAGTGTGACTTGCGGACTGTGTAGTTACGCTAAGGTGGTCAATGGTAGTCAAATTGAATTTTGTTTGTTTAGACCAATAAATTAACTAATCTCTTATCTTACTGAGCAAGTTTAAGCATAATATTTCCCGAAAATGCCCTTTTGATGAAGGGGATGAATTCGCAAATAGGAATCTTCTTCCTATTCCGAAATTAGTATTACACTTAGAGACTACTGGCTCGGTTATATTTTTAACAGGTCAGGTGAATATAATAGCGCCATTCGTTAATTAAATAAATGATAAAATACTTTAAATTGTATTGACTATACTAGTAACTGCAGGAACATTCCAGCGTACTGAATGTATTAATGTACTAATGACCATAGTAAACAAACCGGTAACTATTATAGGCCTAGATTTTCTTGTCACCGTCTTTGTAAACCAGACCAGTTCTTATAAAAAAGGACTTATTACTCAATATTTTTAAGCTTTTCTGGGCAACTTTATGATATTAATGATAACAATTACAATGAAAGCTAATGCCATTTTTTCTTGGTAGCGAAATACGTATAGCCAGTAACTAGGCCAACTCAAGGCCCTATGTTTTATAACAATAATAATGTCTTATAAAGCATTAGAGGCGGACGAGCCCATTAACGTGATGTGTCACAGTATATACTGTTTAATCTTACGGCTCCCCAGCCCGCTTTTATGACTCTTCCGTCGCCACGCCTACTGCCAAGGCCGCCTCTGCTTAGTCACATTTATTTCTCATCTCTCCCCCTTCCCCTTTTTACAAGAAACTTTCTGATTGATCTACATTTCCTGGTGGAGAAGGGAGATTTAACGAAATTCATCCTCTCGGTAAAATACTTGCGTCACAAATTTACAGCCTAGGAGTGTAAATTAAAACCTTTGCAGGCTTATTTTTCGTCTTGTGTGAAAAGAGTCTTGCGATAGTCTCCAGCGGTGTCTAAAGTGACACCTAGCGGTGGAGAAAATGACTTAGAAAAACCACCAGCACGTCACCGATTTAATCCTTTTTTATTTAGTCTTTAATTCAAAAACCCAGGGAGCAGATGACAGTCAAGTTGAGAATGTCATTTTTAAATTACTCTTAAAAATTCGCTACACAAACGCACACGCACACACACATACATTGAAAATTCACACATTGTAATAAACTTAGTTTTGTCAGGAATTTCTCGACGAGGCGATGTAGTAGTGAAAAATTATTTCTGGTAGCAATCGTCAATGTAAACGTCATTATATTTTTAATAGACTTCCGATAATCGGAATAGGGGTAAAATTAACGTTGGCATCGTCAATTAGGAGAGAAAGACTTAGACCGTAGCTCATGTTATCGTCAATTCGAATCAGCCTTGCATTCAAACGAGGAACACATCACATTCAATTTATTGTTATATTAGGTTTCTTTATCTAGTTTATTCAGCTCATTACTAACACGGCATGAAAGTGTAAACATTATCTAGTACGGCTAACTTGGGTGAATATGTCCCAGCATAGAGAAATAACTTTTTTTTTGTGCTGTAATATAACATTACAATAAATTGTTGTGTGTTATATACATAAAACAATGAACCATAATCTTCAAATACAAAACAAAAACTCATAAAATACTCAGAAAGACATAAAGATAGGTTAAAGGTACATTACTCGTTCTATTGGTATAAATGCTCCGTCATCCATAGTGCTAGTCATCCATAGTGCTATTAGAGCATGGAATGGGTTGCCTGAGCCAGCCTGGAAAACCGATGGCTTAGCAGAATTTAATTCATTGGTTAATATGCATGAGGCGCGGTGGCTGAGCGGTAAAGCGCTTGGTTTCTGAACCGGAGGTCCCGGGTTCGAATCCTGGTGAATACTGGAATTTTTATTTCGGCATCCTTGGGCGCCTCTGAGTCCACCCAGCTCTAATAGGTACCTGACATTAGTTGTGAAAAAGTAAAGGCGGCTGGTCGTTGTGCTGGCCACATGACACCCTCGTTAACCGTAGGCCACAGAATCTGAAAGGGGAACTTTACTTTTTGATATGCATGACTAGATTGATCTAGGAACAAGCGTATGATTATATTGTCTTTTTATTAAAAGTAAGTCTGTATTTTATAAGATAGATAAGGTTACTTTTTTTTGGTCTAAATATAATTTTAGTTCAAGTTAATTTCTTGTTTAAAAGAAAAAAATGCAAGAATCTACACAAATCTTGTATTGTACACGTTTTAATAAAAACTCATAGAATTGCAACATATTTCCAAAGCTTAGAAGCAATATGGGCTAACATCACAGACCCGACTAGTGCTATTGTAGGATTGGCCTTCGGGACATCGATAAGTCTTCATTCTGAACTTTCCATTGACTGGTGAACATAGCTTGAACCAGCGACAGTTCCTTGAATCGCTGTGTGAGCCCATACCCAAGACAGCACACTCGGAAGAAGGAAATACAACATCCGGGAGCTTTTGAAATTCTATAATTTAAAACAATGACACAAAAGAAAACATAAATAAATACCCTATATAATGTAAATAAAAAACTACAGCTTTCGCAATGTGTTCAATCAGCTAGTTTGTTTTTCCTAAAGATATGCATTAACTGTCTAATTTCTTCTAGGAAAATCGTTAGAGCCCTTTTCGAGAACAGTGTCTAGTGTCCACCCACCCATAAAGAATTTAGAAGCTGAAAAGAGGAATTGTAAAAATAGATGACCTGATGGTGAGAGACCCGCCCTGTTTCCACGACGGATGACATCATTCAAGGTCCGAAGCAATGGGTACTTTCCAGATCCACAAAAGCCGTTGAAGTCATCAAGCTCGACTGACCAAATAAACGCTCCAGCCAGGTCATACCCATTGACCATTTGCTCCGCCTGTACTGCCGATGAAATAGAGAGAGCGGGACAACAGTGTAAATAGTTATTTCCTAGATTACAGTTGACTCTAGTAAGCATTGTGTTATTAGCTAAAGCTTATAGGGTCATTCCATATCGTGCATTAGCTTGGATTATTTAAAGGCTTTGTGCTGAACAAATGATGAATACATATTAGATTAGCATAGAATAGGCAAAGCTTTGTCTGTATTAGATGTGGCAAAAAGCCTATAAGGTCATTCCATATCGTGCATGAGCTTGGATTATTTAAAGCCTTAGTGCTGAACAAATGATGAATACATATTAGATTAGCATAGAATAGACAAAGCTTTGTCTGCATTAGATGAGGCAAAATATTTAGTTTGCAACTGGGTTTGTGTGAAATACTGAATGATCCTTACTTGGGTACAGCGGCTGTTGGGAGAATAAGGTACAAGAAAATATGGTCCACTGAACCGGCTCATATAGCTCGTCCATCGTAGCTAGATGATGACCACTTTCGTCCTCCAGTGGGCTGAGGGCTTTGCACTAGGGTTTTGTGCATCCTCGGTGTGGCTGGTGAGACCTAAGTGAGCCCGGAATTTGCCAGGAAAACCAGTGACTTGGCAGAATTTAAGTCACTGGTAAATATGCATGACTGAATGCATGACGCGTAGGACGTAATCATCTTCTTTTTTGAAGTAACGTCTGTATTATATAAGATAAGATAAGATAAGAAAGCTAGAACCTATGCTAGAAATATAGAATCTATGCCAGAAATATAGAACCTATGCTAGAAATATAGAACCTATGCTAGAAATATAGAACCTATGCTAAAAAAGCTAGAGCCTATTCCAGAAATATAGAACCTATTCCAGAAATATAGAACCTATGCTAAAAAGCTAGAACCTATGACAGAAAAGTAAACATTACTCTGACATGAAAAATATCAAATTATTCTCCTTCGCTCTCATTTTTCTGTTAGATGGTTAGAACGAATAATCTTAAGACCAAAAACTGCTTTATCGATCATTATTGGAAATTTTTTATTGCAAGGACTCTTTCTCTCTTATCTTAGATGAACTGCGCAGTGGTTTACAGATCAGAAAGTTCTCCACGTAGTTTTGGGGACAGTGTCTTGTTCTGGCCTCTACATAGAGCACGGAGCTTTAAAGGGCATAATCGGCATTCTCTTGTAAAGCTCCACAAGGGTGAATTTCACTTGTCCCATTTTTTAGCTCCCGGAACATATGTTGTTCCACTCTATTATGTGTGTTTATTTCTTCCTGGTTAATAAGAATATTTTCTTTGGTTATTTATTCTCCCATTTTTTGCCATGTTTGCCTCTTTCATTTCCTTTTAATTTAATTTGTGGTACCAAATAAATGTAAATCATTTTCTCAACAATAAATAAAGTTTTGTTAAAAAAAAAATTCGTAACATTTTTATTGGCTACCTTGAACTTAATGCTGGCCATGTCATCGTACGCAACCCACTGATCAGCACTGGTGGCGTAAGGCGCTTGTTGGTCATTGATCCAGTAGCTCTTCCAACCTCTGCGCTGAACGTTCTCGCAAATCTGAAACAATAGGAAAAGAAATATGCGAATTTATATTAAAAGTTCTTCAAATTTGTTTTAAATGCTCTAGTCTTTTGCTCTTCGGCCGTGCCATAAACTATATATAGTCTATGGCGTGCTTCCTAAAATGAAGAGTATATTACGTTTGAATTCATTTAAAATTCATAGGAAATTAGTTAATTAAATTTTATTAAGGCAGTTCGTTATTTTTATGAATAAGGTAATTTTATTTTTTCGGTGTTTATTTTCAATTTGTTAGGCCTATTTCATTTGGGGACCACCATGTTCACTTTGCATAGGGCCTAGCTATAATTACCTAAGGCCGGTTCGACCTAGTCGACGCCTCTGTTTACGGACGTCGTCGTCAGTTCTAAAAATAGCTAAATTCAAATTTTAATAAAAGGTTATCCACTTCTGGGAATGACGTCACAGGGAAATCTTGTGACAGAAAGTAGAGAAGTCTATGATCAGGAAGGTTGGTGGGGGTTATCTCCCACCACCGATGTCTTTGTTACTTTTTAAAGGTAGCATCATTCCGTTAAAAACGGGCAGGAAAAGAAAAAAAAAACGGGGATGGAATTATGACTAAAACAACGTTTACCGTAATTGAGTTTAAATGGGTCAGCGTTGTTAACAAGGGGAAAAAGTATACACCTTTGTAACAGCTTCATGATAAACACCAGAAGCCCTCGTTAGAGCTTCTTGCCCGGGGCTTCAACCTGCCAAAGTAAGCCTACAACAAAGATAAATGCCCCTTTCGTTAAAGAAGTTCAGCACATTCAAAAGTTTTGTCAGCGTGCATAATATAAATGTACACTTATTCTATAGAAATCCGATGACCTTTAAAGCGTGTAGACGTGTCTCTAGACAATTGCCATTTATCCCATATTTCTGCCTTCTAAAAGAAGAAAAAAATTATATAAATGCCTGCTGGTTTAGTTAAATGTAATTTACAATATAGATGACATTAATATTTTCTTTACTAGACATAGTTTCTCCTGAATTGAATTGAATTGATTTCTTCCATTTCCGATGCTGTTAAATCGCAACAGTTTAATACATTACTTTTCTTGTAATGATGACTACAAAGCATGTCAGAAGATTAAAACCTTCAATTTAAATGTTCTTTTTTGTCTGTATTAAATTAACAACAAATTAAATATTTAAAAATGTTATTTCAAAACATGGCTTATTTTAGTGACATTGCATCAATACCACTTTATAAAATAAAATCTCAAATGCTCAAACGGAGAAAGTCGTACGTACATTTCACATTTAGTGTTTGCTGTTATATGTTATGTTATATAAATATCTACTCCTCCTGGCCAAGGAAACAGTTTATTATAATCTATATATATAATTCACAAAGAATTAGGTCAGACAACAACAACGAGTAATCTATTTTTAGCTCCATTAATTCTCTTTTACTTATTTTATAATGCGAAAAATTAGAACCATATTTAAAACTCGAATTATTTATGTATTTAATAGTCTAAGAGAAAAGTTTTCTGGAGCGTAAATGGTTTATAATTCTTTATAAAAAAAATCCATTAACTTGCAAAAGACCTTTATTACGAGTGTTTGTGGACAATTGTGGTGGAAAAAAAAAAGCATTAGCAAGGTTAGAGAGACAAAATGACTATATTTTAAAATGTTAAAAATGTGTTTGATTTCTTTTAAAGCAATAGCTTAACAGACAAATAATTATAGGGATGTTAACTCGACTGGATGGCGCGGGGAATCTGTTGTAAGTAATAAAATGGCTTAATTTAATAATTTTTACACTTTAAATTAGAGCGGGTCCTATAAAATTGCGTGTCCTATGAAATGCGGGCCCCACTGCGGTCGTTATAAATGACTATATTTTGTTAAAAATGTGTTTGATTTCTTTTAAAGCAATAGCTAAACAGACAAATAATTATAGGGATGTTAAATCGACAGGATGGCGCGGGGAATCTGTTGTAATAAAATGGCTTAATTTAATTTTACACTTTAAATTAGAGCGGGTCCTATAAAATTGCGTGTCCTATGAAATGGGGGCCCCACTGCGGTCGCCGCCCCTGGTAAATAGCGGCATATGCTATGCCGCCGTATAAATGACTATATTTTGTTAAAAATGTGTTTGATTTCTTTTAAAGCAATAGCTTAACAGACA
>JADKLZ010084329.1:6674739-6685234 GCA_021533235.1 Biomphalaria straminea
ATAGATAGATAGATAGATAGATAGATAGATAGATAGATAGATAGATAGATAGATAGATAGATAGAGATAATTACATTTTATTATGAACGTTGTCATAGGTTAAGTTTTCTCGTTAAGGAAGTAACTATGTTTTAAAGCTGAAATAATCCACTGACTTAATTTAAATAAATGAATTAAAATGGGTAATTTTGATAGCGTATAAGAATTATAACAATATAAAAAAACACAAAAAAAGTTTTTTAAACCCGAAAATACCCACCCCCTCCCAGAAAAAAAAAAAATAGAATTTGTTTAAAAAAAAAAAAAAACACAAACTAAAAAAAAATTAAACCCAGCTTTATAGTATCTTGCAATTTTTTTTTTTTTTTAGAAAAATATATGTAGTGGATTCACTTTATTATTGTTGTTAGTTATCTTAAGGCGTCTGCTGCTCGAAACATCTTGGCAAAAGACTACCTGGATATTCTACATTGACTGCTTCTAAATTAAACATATTTTGAATTAGCAATAAGTGTGTTATGAGATTGCCAGGTAATCGATAACAAAATAGTGAAGATGTTTCGAGTTGCCACTTTGAGAGTTACATTTCTCATAAGCGTTTTCAACAGTTTGGCATTGGACTTAATTTTCGGGCAGACGAGCACATTGACTCTGCCTGGCGGAGTTACAGGCGAACAGACAGATTGCGCTCTGTTGAGGTAATTGTGGCTAGTATTTAGGATGAAGCCTCCTTTGGTTATTATATCCTATTCAAAATCTGAAGTTTCAGATGTAGCAGATTTTGCATGAGTTACAATGTACGTAGGCCTATTTTTTTAATATTTTAAATGCCTATTGGAGATTTTATTTTATGGAGGACAATCCATAAATAACAGACTATTTTTTTTTGCACATCCAGTGTACAGAATACAGAAGCATTGATAAGTGAACTATTTTAATACACCATATCATAATTTTGATGCACTTTTCAGCATTGCATAATTAAATAGTGCCATTAGCTCATGGGTGGCGGCGCGATGGCTTAGCGGTAAAGCGCTTGGTTCGAATCCTGGTGAAGACTGGAATTTTTAATTTCGTGATCTTCGGGCGCCGATGATAACTGACATTTGTTAGTGAAAAGTAAAGGCGGTTGGTCGTTGTGCTGGCCATAACAGAATCATGTGCCACAAGGTCAGTAGGGAAACGTTACCTTTTTTTTTTAGAGCTTGGAATGGGTTGCCTGAGCCATTTAGGAAAAACAATGACTTGGCAGAATTTAAGTCTTTGGTTAACATGCATGACTAAATGCAAGACGCGTAGGATGTGATCATCTTCTTTTTTGAAGTAACGTCTGAATTATATAAGATAAGATAATATTTCTAGACTATTTTGCTTGGCTTCAGAGATCTTTCACTATGGCTTCTTCGACATTGTTTATTGTGTCGACTCTTAAGTTATTAATTATCTTATCTTCCTCTTATCATTAAATTACTTTTTTTTCTTTATATCGCCACCACATTTCTTCATATCTCTTGCTGCTTAATTTCTCACTGACTGAATTTTATTTGCTTAAAGAACGTCAACGGAATTTAAAAATGGAAGTGCAAACAAACAGCATATTACTGGGATTAAATTTCAGCGTGACGCATTCCTTAATATTACTTTTATTAGTTAACAAACAATCGTGTGAAAAGTGGATGTGCATGTCTAATGTTAGTTTGGTTGAAACTGTCTAGGTTTCTTTACTCCCATTGCGTTTTTTTGTTTCTGTCTTTGTGTCCATAGCATATTAATGTTTCTTTACTTTTCTAGGTTTATTTACTTTTCTAGGTTTCTTTATATTTCTAGGTTTTTTTTATACTTTTCTGGGTTTCTTTATATTTCTAGGTTTCTTTACTTTTCTAGGTTTCTTTACTTTTCTAGGTTTCTTTACTTTTCTAGGTTTCTTTATATTTCTAGAATTCTTTACTTTTCTGGGTTTATCTATATTTCTAGGTTTCGATAATTTTCTAGGTTACTATACCTCTCTAGGTTTCTTTATTTTAGTAGGTTTCTTTACTTTTCCAAGTTTCTTTACTTTTCTAGGTTTCTTTACTTTTCTTGGTTTCTTTAGTCCCTTTACTTTTTTAAAAAAATATGACTTCGCGAAATCTGGCTACATTTTGCCAACATTGAAAAGAGCTCCATCCGTCCAACTTATTTAACACGTAAAAGCTATAAGAAACGTCTCCTTTCTCTTCAGATTATGTCACGAGTACAATCTAAACGACAAGGCCAAATATAGACTTTTATTTTTGTGGTTTCTCTCCCATTAATTCATTTTGTATATCTAAATCCCCGGCATGACATTGAAGGTAATGTCACATATTACCCAACATACACATGTCAGCCATATGTCACCAGACATCACGTTCTCTTTAATTATCAGTTTTTTTTTTAAATTAGATTTTTGCCCAAGCAAAAAAAAAAAAAAAAAAAAACACGTCGGGTTATATATAACATCTTCTTATAAAGGGAAAAATCACTATCAAATGTATGTGCTGTTTATCTGACCATGGTAGCTTTAGTTTTTTTTGTTTGTTTTTTTTTACTTTTCGGGCGTTACTTCAAAAGGGAAGATAACTACATCCTAGTCCAGACTTCCGGCACAATGTAAAGGGATGGTGCATGGGTATTTTTCGCATTTCCGAACATCTTATATCTCTTTTCAATCCATATAAAAACAAAATATTTTACCTCCGCTTTCACATTTTCAGGACCATCAACCACATTTACTTCCACAACTAATGTCAGGTACCCATTTTAGTTAAGTGGACTTAGGGGAGTCCTAAAAATCCCAAAATTCAAAATCCCAGTTTTCACCAAGATTGGAACCCGGGATCCCTCGGTTTGGAAGTCAAGTGCTTTACCACTCGGTCCCTATCACTCGATTAGGCAGCCTTTTTTTAATGTAACATATAGGCCTAGATGTGGTGATGAATGTTTTAATGTTTCCACTTTAGATATAGGCTTATATCTCCTTTCAACCCATATGAAAACATTTTCAGGACCAGCGCATGATTTATAATTTTTACAAAGCTTTAATCTACTCACTTTGTCCGTATGTCTGTCTGTCGGACAAAAGTTTTACGGGTTATATTTCCCACACCCAATCTCGGATAAAGATGAAATTTTGCACAATTATTTTTTCTCCCTGACAAAACATGAATCAATTTTAAAAAACTTTTTTTTTTGTTATGGAAAAATGGAAAGAAACTATGCTTGACAGATGAGGTAGTATTAGTGGAATAAGTCCGTTTATACTTTGTGTAGAGAATTAGGTCGAGTCTTAAAGGTTTGAAACTTACAATAGATAACTATAAAACATTCTATTGCATAAGCACTTCGCTGGTACAGTCGTTACTGTGTCTCTGTACGGAAGCTTGAGCCCTGGCTTTCGAATTCAAACATTTTTTTTTAATTTAAAAAATGCATTGAAAAAGCGATCACGGTAGCATTCACACAGATACCCCCTTATTTCTCCCCCACCCCTTATCCAACTGGTCCAGACATGTGGTAGTATTATAGCTCATTGAGAAAGCTAAAAGCATGCAATTGCTCTTAAACAGAAACAATTGGTAAAAATAATATTTACCAACAGATATGTTTTTTTTTTCGTCTAGATCTATTACAAATTTAATTACATGACTGATCCAAACTAATTGATACAATTACGCTTAATAACTTTTTTAATTGTTTTTTTTATTTTTCTTGTTTTCTGATTAAATCGAGTTTTGACATTCATTTTCTTTCATTTCTTCTGTTTAAAATTAGGCTTCAGATGAGCCAAGTGTTTCGTCAGACCTTTGAAAGCAAAGTTCCTGTCAATTATCTGAACGATCTCCTCCCAAGCTGGGTTGAATCAGGTCTACCAAGCAGGTGTGCCGCCAACAAAAACGTCTACGGCGAGTTCGACCCTTCTTCCAAGAACGACAAAGGTGGCCCGCTTGGAACACTGGGCCCCACCGATAATATTTTCACCACGAGCGTGAAAACGGCATGGTCTGTGGAGAAAGAGTTACAGGTGAAGATGGGTGAAAATGGTCAGACGACATCCATTAAAACCCAGACGAACGAAAGTTGGACTGAACCAGGGGTGGCCCGCCCAAGAAGAAACTCTGACGCGGATGTAATGCAAGTGATGAACTTGGCAGACATTCCCAATCTCCGACTCAAAAGATTCGTTGGTGGAATGGGTGGCGGGGGTATGGGAGGTATGGGGTTAGGTGCAGGTGGCGGCCCAGCACCCGCCAGAGAGATAACAGAAGCAGAGCAAATGATGAATACGCTTCTGATGTTTACCAATTTTCAAAAGCTGATGCACGCCCGGGAGATGAGTACTTTGAGGAAAAGCGTTTCCAATGACAGGCCTGCCATCGGTAACGGGATGTACGGCGATTCTTACCACGGGAAGCGTCGCAAGAGAGAATCCACTCCGCATTCAAGGTACAAGCGCTTTCTTTTCGGCGGGGCTGAGCCCGGCGATCCGATCCCTATTAACCCCTTGTTTGATGTATACGGCATGCTGACAGGCACGGCCACTGATCCCAACACGGGAAAGCCAGTGGAATTTGGGGGTGACGTCATGAGAAACATGGCGACCCGCACGTTCATGTCTTTTCTACCTTTAAGCGCGCAGCCCCCTCCAGGTAAAGAGCCTCCTGAGATGTTTAAACACATGGCGTCGATGTGGTACATGAACACCTTGCAAAACGTGTTAAGTCCGCAGCCCGTTAGGCCCAGATCACACGCGGTACAGCCGAGGCGAGTCAATGGTTACTATGGAGACACGCTTCCCGGGAAAAAGAGAAAACGAGAATCAGGCACAGCCAATGAGCTAAGCTCCAGATCAAAAAGGCAAGTGGGGGAGGTGAAGGTCGATGGCCCGCTAGGGACAGACCCACCTAAACCTATGACCTTCTACAATAATAAAGTTTTTTACGGCGATCCTTTAATTTCATTTGGTCCTGCGACCGCCCCCAACTACAACCATGCCATGTCTAGCGCCCTTAACTACAACCATGCTATGTCTAGCGCCCCCAACTACAACCATGCCATGACCATGTTTAGACAAGTACTACAACGAAATCAGAAACTCAGGCAGCAACAAGAGAAACAGCTGCTGGAGAAACAGCAGCTGGAAAAGCAGCTGCTGGAGAAGCAACGGCGGGAGAAACAAGCTCAGACTGTTTACACCCAATACACTAGCCAACAAAACGTACCTGCGCGAAGAAGTTGGCCAACCTCTGGAAGCTCATACTCTCAGCAGGAAGTAGCGCCGTCACTTTACATCCCTACGCGCGGAGATGCCAATATCCAACAAAATGTACCTGCGCAAAGAAGCTGGTCAAACTCTGGGAGCTCTTACACTCAACAGGGAGTAGTTCCTCCACTCAACATTCCGATGCGAGGAGATTCTTACACCCGCACTTCGTCCACCCAGGTTGAACGCTATCAACCTCGACCCACTTACAGGCCAGTGGATCCTTTCATCTTAAATCCCACTGATAATCCCGACGTGTTAAATCAAGGCATTGACCCGTTCATTCCTAACCCCACTACAACTACGACGCCCGAGCCAACCACGACTCCACCTGGAAAAAGAAAAAGGCGATCTGAAGACGGTGTTTCCAAGGAAGAGTACCTTTATGCAAGAGTCAAACGAGCAGAAAAAAACAAAGGCAATGATGTTCCCTTTTGGGACTTCCTCTTGCCGCCGTCATTTCTGAATGGAATATCATCTTCCGGTATCTATTTGGACCAATTCGATCCAACTTCCGGTATTTATTATTCTGGGAAAGAAAAAAATTCATCTCCTAAAAATGCCAATGGACCATTACAAGTTTCCAATGGGGCAATCTTAAATAGCCAAGGGTCTAGTGGCCTTGGTCAGTCAAACGATCCAGTGTCCAGCACTTTGGGGTACTTTGCCAACTCAGATGGTCGGTTTAATCCTTTGAAACCAGACAAGTCCAGTTACATTTCGAACAAGGGAGAAATCATCTATGGCGACATTCCACAATGGGCAGCAAACGGCATCGTTTAGAACTACAGGTCGAGGTCATAATAGATGTGCACATTTGTGCACAAAGCGTCGTCATCATCCAGCTCTTTTAATTAGACACATCTGAGATGATCTGACACACCAACAGTTTGGGCAAGTTGGTGTTTAACAGTAGAGATTAAAATCACGCATTTAGTTGTTAAAGGAAAAAAAACAGATATAGGAGATTTTCATCTAATGGAGGTAGTGTTACAAATTTCAAGCTTTTTTTGGTGTATCTGGTGTACAGGATAAGGAATTGTCACCAACTCTACATTAAAAAAAAAACAGAATAATTGTTGTGCCTTTTTTTAAAACACTGTAATAAGAAATCAGATTTGTAAACAAAGAGTATATTTACTATGAAAATCTTCAATAATAAACATTAATGGAAAAAAATAAAGTGCTAAAATATGTACAAGGCATTTTCTTCGACACTGAAGATTAAGGATGACCCCCTGGATGACCACTGGATGAGTGCTATTTTTAACGTCCTATAAAACACTATTCTATTTTTTTTTCTTTACATCTTTTCTCATTACTTGTATTCACTGACCTAGTAATTCTAAATTTATACTTAAGCCCCTCCTCTTGGATAGTAATAGGCCAAAATGAACTTTGTCATCATTTTGATGTAAAAAAAAAAAAAGTTTAATTTAACTCCGAAAGTGACTCAACATTAATTGTATACGATCTAAATAGCAATAAAAAAAAAAACAACGCTTAAAATAACAAACAGGTAACAAAGACATCCACAGATGACCTTTAAACTTTAGTACTTTTAAATGCACTCTTGGAACATTCTAGCTCTGACATAAATAAAAACTTGCCTTTGAATTAACACTGTAACAAATTGAGACACACTTACTTGCGACAAAAAAAAAGGGGGGGGGGCAAAGGGAAACTACCTAGTTGACCAAAAAAGTCAAGAGTTGTTTACCATGCCAAAGAATTTCACAGTAGTACATACTGCCTGTCAAACATTTTTCCTCACAAAGACTGAAGAGGTCTACATTTAGAATTAACTTACATGCTTTAGAAAAAAAAAGCTTGGTTTAACACTAGCCATTTTGTTTTTGGTCCAGTTATTTTAACAGCAGTTTAAAGAACTTAAAAAATGCAGCATACTAAATTTAGGTTTAACCTCCCTACCCCCAACCTTTTAACAAAGCTTATATCAACTCTCTCCATTTGTCTGGTACATGAAACTTTGCTCAATTATTCAATGGAGTGGACAAGACACATGAGTGAATGAAAAAAAAAATTAACGAATTATTTTTTGAATAGGTAATACTGGTAATTCATTATTTTGTTTGATACCAACGAGGGAAATATTAATTTTAAAAAATCACAGATATAGTTAAATATGTTGGGTTTGGTCCCCTTAGATAACTGGACTCGTTATGTCTATACACTCTTTCTCAAATCAAGTGGAATCTTTAAGAAATCTTTTATTGTAACTCATAAAACATGAATCAATTTTTTTAAAAATAATCAATTAGCCATATACTTATTTTGCTTGATACGAATAAGAAAAAATAACTTATTATTGAGATAAATAGTTGTAAGTGCGGAGTTTTTACCCTAAGATAAGATTTTTTTTTATTTCCATACACTCTCGCAATCAGACTCCCTCATTTTCTAAACAGCTGTAGTATTTCGTTAATTCCCCTTACAGTTCATACGTACATGCCCTGATAATGTTTTGCTCTTCTTGCCATTTTTTACAAATTGTATCGATGTATTTGTATTAACGATTAAACTTCCAAAAAAGAAACTTCCAGACGATGTGTTTTCTTTATCTCAAGACATTCGTATGTTACTGTGTGTCCTAATGCCAGTAGTGGTTCATAGTGTTCCAACTATAGGGCTACTATTTGCATTTATATACACAAGTGAATTGATAAATACTGCTGACCAATAGTTTACATGGCCAACGTATCTGTATCAGTATCTTAACTGTTTTGCATTGATTGTTGCTAGTCAAGAATTTACAATTGTATAGTTATAACAACTGTATTGTCAACGTCCTAGTGTGTGCCCAGTAAATATGATAATAAAATATGCTTTGCTATTGTAAGTAACATCTATTTGACTTGTGATTTTTTTGTACTTAGCAATGGGTTCTCAAAATTTGATTTGAACCATCACAAGATTAAAGAACATTTGAGAATTTCAAGTAGATTTTCAATTACAGAAGAAAGCTTATTTGAATGTAATTTTGCTCTGATTTCATAGTTAACTCACACAGGGAAAAAAAAGCATGCACACACACACAAAATAAAAATGATTTTACAGTTGAGTAGGCTACTTTTTGATTTAGGTTTGACTGTGAAAATCTAAAAGTATAGGTGTGTGTGTAGTTGTAAGAATAAGAAAAATAGTCTGCCCCATCTAGAGCAGACTCCATTTTTCACAGGAGGTCGATTTAGTTTCTCTTTTCGCCGCCTACTTTACGCCTGCCTTCGGCAGTGGATTTTCTTTTGGTCTCTAATGTGTATCCCGTAGCTTTCGTAAGTGATCTCCAGTGGCCTTGTTCTGAAGTCGCCTACTGCAAGGCGCTCTCTTTTATCAGTCGGCACCTAATCTATTCTGGAAAGCGTTTCATGAGGCACCTCTGTAAGCTGACCACATTTCAGCTCACCAAAAAAAAAAAAAAAAAAAAGACTGCCTTTGGCATAATTTGTCCCCTAAATGCATTATGCACTGTCCAATATAACTGTCGGACCATACGAAGTCCCTCTATAGCCTACTGACCATACCGCATTCGCAGTAAACAACGCTGTTAGTATTGTGGTATTGCCACAGTATGTCCATGATAGAGCGCAAACATCTTTGGTGAGCGTCTTCAAGAAGTCTTGGTTATTTTCATTAAGTACAAATGTCTCAGATCTATACAGAAGGGTTGAGAGAACCACTGCTTGGTAGACACTGATTTTTCTAGGCAGAAAGAGACATTTATTCCACTAAAAAATCATAATTTATAAATTTACTGATATTTAACAAATATGTTAAGAAATAAAAATTTTATTTGTATGTAGGTCTAGAACAACTCATTAATAATACACAGTTATACAGAAAGAAGACTTTGATTTCCAATTCACATTTTAACAAACTTTCAAAAACAAAAATAAATACCTACATTCAAAACCATCAGAACATGATGTCAAGACATTTAAAACAATTTCAATAAATATATTTTTTTTTTTAAACATTTCGAAACATGTATTCCAAATTTGACCCAAAGACTTTAGTTAGCAACAAACAAACAAATATTTCTAGTTCTAATTTACAATTAATTCACAGTTATACTGAATTTATTAAACTTCAATTGCATTATTATAAAATATAGTTTTCAAAAAGAAATGTACAAAAAATACAGAATACAGTTATGGCATGAGATAGGGAAGGACAAATTTGTACTACATTGTGTGTGTAGGCATTGCATAATACAAGAGCAATATAGTTCCTTGTACAAAAATTAAATATTGCACGATAACATGACAATATTTTCTTTAAACTTTCAAAAGCACATCAAAGATGGCTGCACCATTCTACAACATAAGTTACAAGGTGCACTTTAATCAGTGATAAAACACCAAAGTGACGTTTTTCGTTTGGACCATTAGCATATTAAACAAAAAAATCACATGTTTTCACTGGGTACAAACATTGTGTTAATGCAGTTCAATATTTTCATACCGTTGTCTGTCAAAAGATCAGATTGCAGATCAGAACAGAAGTAGACAAGTTAACACAACCCAAAAAAGAAATCTTAAGTTTACAAAGTGGATAGATCAATAGAACCCTTAAGAGTTTCCCTTTTAGCCACAGCTGTCATTTGTCATGCATGTAATTTGGATAATCCTCCCAATGTTCCAAAGTTTGAACCATCATTTCTTGTCATCCTACAGCAGGTTAGGGTTAAAACGTAATCCTTTTCATTTCTGAAGCTTACACGGCGGTCGATGAAAAAGACACAGTTGTCTATGGGGCAGATGATGTGAATTTTATCTATTAATATTGCCAACCGAGAATAAGGACTCAAGTTGCAAGAACAATAACATATCTTTACTTACTTTTTACTGTCCCTAACTATTTTCATTTACATATAGAGCCTGTTTCCTCAACTAAAACTTCTAGCTTTGACTGGGATTCAAACCAAAGACTGTGAGCTTTGCCAACCTGATCCACAGAACCACAAGATGAAATCATAGTACAAACTGTTATATTTAACAATCCTATAGTGTGACCACCATTTTATTTATTTTTTTTTTTTAAAAAAATAATGTTCTATTTCCAAAAAGATTTTTTTTATTTAGCTGTAGAATATATTTTCAATGATAATCTTGTGTGACAATTTTTTTTTCAATATCCAATTTAAGTTAAAAGGATAGATTTTTTTTCAAATTGGTAAAATAAATGTAAATGGCT
>JADKLZ010084329.1:6685634-6728120 GCA_021533235.1 Biomphalaria straminea
TCACAGCACTAAATTTCACACAGCTTCTTAAAATCTTGTTCAGCTTTCTGTAAATTGAGCTTTTCCCCAAGCAGAGGAAGGAAGGACACATAGCCTGTCTTCATGATGAAGTCGGGATCAAGTTGATCATGGTGATACACCTGCCAATAGAAACAGTACTTAGGTGTCAGCAAATGTCCTAGTCATATGATGGGTATAACTTTGAATTTGTAAGAAAAATAGTTGTTTACTAAATGATTTATAATAAAGGAAAAATAACACAAAGATCTACTAATTAAAAATATACCTTGGAAAATATTACGATTATTTTCTATTTATTCAAATTATTTTAAGCTTTTAGTTACATAAGAATAACAGTAAGTTATGCATATATCTATATAAAGTTTGTCTTTGAAGTTAATTATAAAGTGCCTTGACCTTTCAGTGAGTCTGTTGAAATCACTGTATGAATTAAATTATAATTATTAGTTTTTTTGTCATCTTCTTCAATTAATTAAATTTTAATAATTTTTTTTATTTATTTCAACTATTAAGTTTTGTTGTTTATAAGTGATCAGATTTCAGAAAATTAAAATTTTTTTCTCAGTGTAATTTTCTAAATTATGACATTTTAACCAGGTAACTGACACTGTCAAGACTGGTTAAAAGGCTTTACATTTTTTATTTGTGATTACATATATGTGTATTTTTCAATTACCTGTTTCCTGACATATTCCACCATTATCTCTAATTGATCAACATGGATATTAGGTTCCATGCAGAATAGTTGCACCCAGAGTGAGTTAGCCAGGTCTTTGTCAGAGCCTATCAAACCCTTAAAATAAATAATAATATATACTAAGTATTTATTTAAACGGATTTTAAAAAATGATACCAATATATAAAATTTAAATCAGTTTCATGTAATCCTTTTCATTGCCAAGATTATAATTTAAGGACACAGGTTTTACCACAATAGTAGGTAAACGTTATCTATGGGACAACTAATCAATATTATTGGCATTTTAAAACTGCTTTTATTAAGCACAACTTATAGCAGGCTCACTACACTATTGTTCAATCTCTTTTGTGGAGCACTGGTACTCAGCAAACATAACTTTACTTGAGTTGGGATTTGAACTCAAGATCCTAGTTAGGTGGCCAAACCATGGCCTAGTGGTTTTGGTTTAAAAGCCATATATCCCAGTTCACTTGACTCCCTTGAGCTTTAAAATACCTTCAGAAGAATTTGTCACTGCTATTCAATTCTAAAGCCTAATAATCTCAAAATGATAGAATGGCTGATATTTGCAACATTTTCTTGAGAAAAATCCAAAAACATAAATAGGTTTTAATATCTATTTACCCAATTTAGGATAAATGTTCTAGCCAATGCCATATAACTTTTTTTTTAAACAGAATAGTGAGAAAAATATTTTAAAGTATGAGAAATATATCAGTAAGTTAAAATAGTTGAAAAAAAAAAAGACCATTCCCTGAATTTCATTTTAATGAATAAAAATAATAAATAATAATAAAAACTACTTAC
The DNA here is from genome assembly GCA_021533235.1 of Biomphalaria straminea. NCBI lineage: Eukaryota > Metazoa > Mollusca > Gastropoda > Planorbidae > Biomphalaria > Biomphalaria straminea. Next base: position 6,687,163 of record JADKLZ010084329.1, read on the forward strand.
TTCATCATAATAAAGAATAGATGAAATCATATCACTATAATAATTTTCTAAGCTTTTCCTTTTTTCTCTTCCAGTCATATCCTAGAGTTGTGAAAATTAGAGACATTGACCAATAAGAACATAAACAAAGAAATCAAAAATTTTAAAACCTAGATTTAGCATTGGCTTTAAATTTAAGGATTTTACAAAGTTCTTCTAAGCACATGCTTGGTTTGAAAGATTTTTTACTTATATATTTAATGGTAAAAGAAGCCCCAACAATTCAAATGAAAAGTAGTACCTCTAATCTGTTCTCTATGTATTGAACAAAATTGATTTTAAATGTTTTCATTGTCCCTATTAGATTTCTTTTGAATCTATATATTTACTTGAAAGAAAACTTCTTCCTAAAAAATAATTATATTTTTAAGTAAAAAAAAAACCCTACTGGAATAGCAAACAAAATATATTTAACTAGGATCAAGCTGAAATTGACATCTAGTGAACCTACTAGACCGAGTTCACAAATGCCTACTGGTCTGGTTCTAATATTGGAGATAAATTGTGATGGGATAACTTAAGAGTTCCAATTTTTACTTAAACAAAAATTTAAACTTTTATAATCTTTATAAGTTATGTTAAAGCTATTGAAGTTTGATTTAAATGTATTTTTCTACTAAAATACTTTCAATTATTGCAATCTATATCTAGTAATTTGTGTTTAAAGCAAAGAAATTGTTCTTCAATGAGTTTTCACTATGCTTGATTGTAATTAAGCTTATATATTTGTTCAGAATCTCTTTGATGGCGACTGTTTGGTGTGACTTTTGAGAACAGTTAAAACAGTTTCAGCTTTTCTTGCCTCAATAGATGTAAAATATAAATGACAAATATATGCAAATGTATATTTCTTTTTATTAATTTTGAAAATATATATTGTAGAAATTCAATATCTAGACAATGTTTGAGGTTTAAAAGAAGAGAATGACAAGACTAACCTTGAAAGTATTTAATCTTCTTTCCACATCATTCCACATTCCTTTATACATGTTAGTCTTCATTATTTCACCTTCCTTACCCATCTGGCTGACCTTGACATTGACCATCCTACACACACACACACAAATATTAAGAATTTAGACTAAACAAATGAAGCAAATTTTCCAAAAGTCATAATTTTAGGGTAATAAAAATAGAAATTAAAGGAGAAATTAGTATACATACGACTAATAATATATCTTATCTTATACAATACAGACGTTACTTCAAAAAAAGAAGATGATTACGTCCTACGTGTCATGCATTCAGTCATGCATATTAACCAATGACTTAAATTCTGCCAAGTCACTGGTTTTCCTGGCTACCTCAGGAAAACCAGTGCTATACAAATATGGAGGCAGTCCACTCACCACAGGTGTAAATTTACCAATAAAAACCAAGCTGTGAATGTGTCTGGTAGTTTGACCACTGGAAATAGAAGAGAGATAACAGTGTACATGTAGCTTCTATTATCAAATGAATAATTATAAGTAAAATGATTAAGCCTATATAAATATATATTCTGAGTTTTGAACATTAAATTTAGCCATGTGACCAGACAACCATTCCGTTAACACTCAAAAATGACATTTCACTTTTAAAAATAGAAAAAAAATATTTCACATTTAATACTACACAATCAACAACATGTTTACCTCGAACAAATTCACTAAAGTCAATAAAATCTGAGCAGCAGATGTAAAGCTTCGCTCCTGAAGTGATCAATTTCTAAAATAAAAAATTACAAAGTCATACAATTTTAACAAAAAAGTAAAAGATAAGTCTTTCTTTAATTAATTTCTTTCCAAATCTTTGACCACATCTAGATTTTTTTTTTTGTTTTTGTAAAGACAACAGCATACAAACACTTAAATTTAACAGAATTATATCATTGAACTTAAGCTACTTTTTGAAGCCTAGAATGGACAAGTATTACTCTAGACATAAATTTCTAGATGCTTTGTTTTCATTATTTGCATAGGCTAAAATTATGGAAGATAATCAGTAAGTAAAACTGCCATACTAAAATAGTCACTTGGTGAAAATATTATTTTGAAAATATTGAGCAATAAATACTAATGGACTACTATTCCTTCATCTGCATTCATAAGAAAAAGGTCAGAATTAGGTCAGAGAACATCTCATCTAGTTGAGCCATCAACTGGTTTAGGACCTTCCTGTACTGGCAGGTTGGAGTTAACATTGTTGTCTAAATATTTTGGCATTACTATGGCTTTAATTTATTTATGTTGTGTATTTAAAATAGATGGCCCTATTTTAGAACAAAAAAAAACAAAGATTGCTAGTTGAATGATACAAATGGTAATTAGGTGACTATAATTGAATGTAATAAACAAATAATACAAATGGTAAATAGGTGACTATGATTGAATGTAATAAACAACCCGCTTTGAAACGCTTAGCCTCCCAGTCAAACCCAAGTTCCACTTAAACTTGTCCCATGTTGACATGGCACTCATAAAACTGTTGCTTGCTGTGTGCTGCCTTGCCTAGAAATACAGTACATCAGGAAACAATTAAAAGGGTTTAAAAAATTTAAAGTGTACTCATAGAAATAACAAACTGTGAATCTATACATCTTATCTTACAGATTAAAGACCTTACTTCAAATGATATGATAATTATGTCCTACCCATTTCATGTGTCAATTCAGTCATGAAATGTTAATCGGTAGCTTAAACTCTTCTAAGTTGTTTTTCCTAGCTGACTCAGGTAACCCATTCCATTCTATAACAGATACTGGTCTGTAATTTCTCAGATCTGATTTTTCTCCTTTTTTAAATATGGGAGTGACAGTAGCATTTTTGTAGCCCATACCATACCATGATTAAGAGATCTCTACAAAAAAGTATTTTGAACACAGGTGCTAGCTTGTGGCTTACTTCATTGAACAGTTTAGCTGGAATACCATCATGTCAAGAAGTTTTTATTGGTTTTATGCTAGCTAATAGTTTATGGATCCTTTTTCTTGTACATCTATATCTTCTATGTTTTTGATTTCCTTTAAATTAAGCACTATGTCTTTGTCTGCTTGCAGTGGAGAATGCTGATAAACTAGGTGAAGTTTATACTCTTTAGGAATTTCTCTAATGTTTATAAATGAAGACAATTTTATTATTAGCTGTAAAGTAATAATCAACGTCTGTATGTTTTATGAAGACTTTTGTTTTTTTTTCTGTGGAGAGATTTTTAAGCTATTGTGTAGTTGTAAACAATAAGAAATGACAGAAGACCTACCTTGAGAAGTCTGATCTTGGTGCATATTGCAGGAGCCAGTAGCCTTCTTGCGCAGCCAGTGCAAAGAGGCTGTGAAATACCAAAAAATTTAATTCATAATCTACTAAGAAATTAATTGCTTAATCACTTGAAGAGCTTTTATGTTCTATTTATGACTGACTATAGGTGTGGCATCCTGCCTATGGACACCTGTAGCTCTACTCCGAGAAGGATCCTACACAAGCAAGCTGGTGGTTCTTCTATCTCTGCTTATGGAGCCAGGAGCAGGGACAAGAAAGTAAAAACTACAGGCCAACACTCCAAGACAAAAAGTCTAAAAATCCTACAAATGGAATGCAGAGGGCATCCAAAAGAAAAAAGAAGCTCTTAAAATATTTCTGCATGAGAAAGAAATAGATAACGATGTGGCTTGCATCCAAGAAACTCACTTGAACAATAACCTACGTTTCTTCATTAGAGAGTCATTAGACGAGGCTATTCCATTATCATTATGGCTATGGCATTATGATTATACAGAAGAAATGAAATGTCTATCATGTCTATGTTACGTATGTATGATTATGTTACATTGTAACTACTCTATACAGACTATAGAGTCTATAGTATTAAGTATAGTCGGTCAGAGTATAGACTATAGTATTTACTATTTATAGTGTATAGTAAATAGTTGTATAATCATTTAATTTGTAATCAATATAATATAAAAATGTATAGTGACGATCATTGATAGTCTTAGACTTAACAGAGTACAGACTTAACTAAGTATTAGATCTACATACTTTACATACTAACATCAGTGGTGTAGCAAGGTACCCGTGGGCCGGGGTTCAAGAATATGCTGATGGGCCCCTACCCCCCCAATAATACACATATTTTGTGCGACAAAGAAATCCAGTAGTTTGTATATATAAAAGTACATTTACTAAAAGACATTCCAATGAAGTTCAATAACACAGCTGACAGAATCATTGAAGACCATGTTTAAGTACTGTTTAGCAAAGTAAACCTAATGTGCAAGTGGCTGCTTTTGTTGAAAAATAAAAAGTAAAGTAAGTATTGTTCCCCTTTCAAACCTTGTAGTCTATATGGCAGATGATGTAAAGGTCATCTGTTTCTGTGGCTAGAATGGGGTATGTCATGTGGCCAGCAAAACGACCAACCGCCTTTACTTTTTTTTTTCCAGGTACCCATTGGAGCTGGGTGGACTCAGAGGCGCCCGAGGATCCCGAAATTAAAAATCCCAGTTATCAGTAGGACAGTTGGAGAGACTCGCCCCATGCCCCAGTAGGGACCACAGGCAGAGATGAAGATGATGAGATGAGTCATCACTAGGATTCAAACCCCGGTCCCCGGTTCGGCAGCCAAGCGTTTTACCCCTCAGCCACTGCGTCTCCCATGTTGAAACAATACATGAAGGCTATTCAGTGGCCTAGCTAGGGTGGGGGGATGGGGGTCCAAATTTGAAAATGTCACCGGACCCTTACCGAGGGGCCCCCAAATGAGTGTCTGAAATTTGTTTTCCATTAAATATTAAATATTACGTCTTGATATAATGTCAGGATGTCGAATGTCAAAATGGGTCCCTAAAGAGGTCAAGCCTCTTGGGCCCCCAAATCCCTAACTACGTTACTGAGGATATTGTACTGCTTGCTCATATTGAAGAACCATCCTTGCCTTGGCATTTTATTACTCAAGAGTATTTGTTCAATCAATCCTACAGACTTCTGGTTCTCACAAATATGAAATCTTACAAATGATTTTCTGCAATTTCTTTGTGTAGTTCTTCATTCTCTTTGAGTGCTGTCAACCATGATAGAGAAAAATGGCACAGATTTGGATCTCCATTAGGTGCTTTGCTAAAATTGCATTGATAAAGTCTATTATCTCGTTTTGAATTTGTGGGTCGAGGTAAAGGGTTGTGTTTCTGTTTTCTTAAGAATTTATGTAGTGCTAAGACATTGCTGTTTTTACTTGTGTCACCTAAACGATACACTTTGTGATGACCACTAAATGAAAGATTCTTGCATTTTAAAGTTACTACTATCATTTACTATGCGATGAATTACTTTCAGTCAGTAATTGTCAACTTTTTCGATGTGCTCTTTGTTTAGTTTAGATCATCCACCGTTCTCAGTCCTTCAGGTTGTCTGTATGTTGGGCCAGCTTGTTAGTAGAGTTAAGTTGTTTTTTTTTCTTACAATTTGGTTGGAAAACAACGTTGGTGCTGTATCTGGGTATAAATCCGAGACCATCCTAACGACTTTCCAGTGCACATAATAGACGACAAAGCAGCCATTCAAGTGAAAGGCACTATCCCACGATAAATTTAAATCTAGAGTTCTGGTAATGGAAAAAAAAAAAGATTCTTACTTTTATAAAAATGCATACAAAATTGGGACTACTATCAACGGCTTAATTAATATAGATGAAAAAAAAAAACGAGTTAATGTTTTGAAGTTAATATAAAGTTTGAGATGACGTTCAGGGCATTTTAAAGAAACTTTTTAATTTTTTTTAACAAAATTTACAAAATTGCAGTGTGTAGGGCAGGCCACAACTGGTGATTAGTCATGGGACCAGGTGATATAAAACCCCATGCGACATGTAGTGTCATATTTAGAGTTGTAAAGGCCTTCAGCTATTTGTGATATGGGGCCCCAGATATTACATGTATGTAATTACTAATTATTTCATGGAGGTCCCAAGCTAGAGCTTATGTTGCATAGACTGATAGAGAGGCCCTGGACCCATGGTTATTTAGCCATCGGGTGTGGGCCCCTAAAAGTTCATGGGCCCGGGTTCATTGAACCCCTTCGCGCCATGGATGCTACGCCACTGACTAACATAGACAAGTATAGACTACGATTGTCCTAGACTACTGGGTCTAAGACGTCTAAGTCTAGAGTCGGTAGTTCTGCAGGAGTTCAAGGGGCAGCCATCTTGTTACTATTTTGTTATTGTCTATGTTCCAAAGAAATCCCAAGATAGTGTCTTTAAAAATACCAAGAATTGACATTATTTCCATGATTTCAAAGCAATGCTATTTAGTTTTTAAAATTTACTTGGTGTCAATACAATACGTTTTTTTTTGTTGTTGTTGTTGTTAGTTCTGTTTTTATGTACATTGCACAAATATAGTGAGAATAAATTTTACTTTTTGTTTGTTTAACAAATTTTAGATATACCTTAAGAAAGGAAGATTATTGTGTCCTAACCCTAACCCAAACCCCTAACCATAACCCTTAAAAATTAGTTCTAGCAGTTAGATTGTAACAGTTAGATTGTGATTCAATTCTAATTAATAAATAGACTTAAGACTAGATGATACCGGTGTAGCTAGACCTAGCATATTTTTTAGCTACAAAAAAATAATAAAAAACCCAATCTGAGAGAAAACCCAAGAATTAATATTACAGTATAAACAATAACAAAGATGGCTGCCCCTTGAAGTCATGCAGAACTACCCTAGTCCCTAGAGTCAATCAATAGTTAAAATTGAATAGACTGAGTCTGAGACTCTGACTCTAACTCAGTAACTACTAACTGTCTCTAACATTAAAGGGAAACTCCGATGGTTTTGACAATTTTTGATATAATATGTGTTTTTTATTTGAAATAATAACTTAGTAATTGATGTTTTTCTGATGTTATTTTTCTGCGAATCCAAAACAGTCAGACTTTCACCGGGTTTCTATGTGACGTCACACTAACCTATTAATTTAATCTATTGACTCATTTTATAGCGTGAGACCATAGATACAAATTCTCATTAAAAAAATAAATCGCAGTCTATACGGTTAGATCTAGGATCTTGTAAGCAAAGAACAAAATGCGTATTAAAAGGAGATTTACATGCTTGACTAACCACGGCAGTGTATATTTTCTCGCCTGACCACTTAACACACAACAAACATTATCGCTTGGTTGTCTTGTCATGACCGACTACACGTAGTCTAGACTAGCCTTACACTGACCAGTTTGTTCGAATCAGTCAGACACACGATATATTTACTTCTTGGGATAGGGAGAGGTTTAGATGAAAATGTTTTTTTTTTCTCGAGTTGGTTATCCTAATGCTTTTACATCTCTCTCTATATATATAAAACTATTGCATAGCTCTGGACTATACCGTCACTAAGCCTAAGAGCCTGACAGCTACTGTAAGAAAGAAGCGATACGATTGGTTAAATCTAGTTTCCCTTTCAGTATTGTTGATGGAAGTGATGTATGTCTAAGATAAAAACAGAATTTCAAAGAACCCCGTTTTTTAGGAGGCGTGGCAAATTTACTGTCCAATTTATTAAATATAAAATTTTCTAAGCATTTAAATAAAAAATGATATAATGTTTACTATTACAACTTTTTACGCAGAATTTAAATATGTCAATAAGTAAAATTTGAAAAACTATGAGAGTTTCCCTTTAACAACTGTATTCTGTATCATTCATAAAATAAGTCTTTTAGTGAAGTCTCATACGAGACATAACTAAACTATCTATAACTCATTTGATATCATTATAAGACATAGATACATGATAATATAATCAAATATAATGTCATAATCATAAATCATAATCATGCATGATTATGTCTTATGATGATATTTATTATTAAATAATTTAATGATAATCAGTTAATCGTAATGTCTAATCTATTTTTTTTATCTAATGAAAAAAAAAATGATCTAGAATTCTAGAATAAAAAAATAAGAATTAGTAGAATCGATCTACATCTACTCTAGTAGACTCTACTAGACCTATCATCTAGAATCTGGATCTAGATCTACTATCATAATCTACTACTCATTAATAATCTAGATTCTACCTGGTATAGTAATTTTAATGAAGTAACTAAATTTGTCCTAGCCGCAATGTTCATTTTTCTACTTTTACTTTTGTTATGAAACTAGAATCCAACTATCTAACAACAGACCTATATATATAGGTCTTGTGCATCTGAAAGTCTAGATAACAGACCTATATATTATATTATATACTCTATACTAGATATAGATCTAGATCTAGGTCTGTGATTTAGACTAGATATCTATTCACAAATCAATTGTTGATATTACATGGGTAACGCCCATTTTCTGGCATAACTCTAGTAGACTAGAATCTCTAGACTGTAGACTATCTAGTCATAGATATATAGATCTAGACCAATCTAGATCTATATAGAAGATCAATAATATTGATAGTGAAGCAATACTAGATCTAGACATAGATCCTTTTATTTTAAGTAAGAATAAGAACTGTTAGAATAGATTGTTATTATTAAATATCATTTGACTTGACATTTGTCACAAATTTGTGTTGACAGTGACGTCAGTGTTGTCAATAACTGAATAAGTTGAATAAGTCATTATAAATTAATTAATTATAAGAAACTTAGAATAGTTAGATTTTAGATAAACAGTTAGAATGAATCTATAAAGTATATTATAAGTCAAATGGCTTCAGTCAAATAATTGTGAACATACATCATCTGAACAAAATAAGGTAGTAGTTAAAATAAGTCATATCATGTTCTTACGAGACCACAGATTTCATAGGCTTAGCAACCTTAGATGAAGTGGACCTAAATGAGCATTTATTTCAGCAGTTACTGAGATCTTTGATTTCAATTAGGACAACAATTTATTTATTTACTTTAAAATAAGATATGAATGGAAAAAAAGATGAGGGGTCAGACAGATAATATTTATACTATTTATAGCAACTAACAAGCTTTTCCAAAAGAGATTGACAATTAAAAGTAACCCATTCTATATACAAGAAATATTACTAATTGTCTCATATGTAGCATGAAGTATGGTTTAAACACACAAAAATTGTATACTGGATATTGTTAGTATAATTCAGTATATCTATATCTGTTAATTTTATTCTAGATACAGACTAAGTTCATAATATATATATATATATATATATATATATATAATAAATATATATACATATATATATATATATATATCGGATCAAAAATTATGTGAAACATTAAATGTTTCATTCACATTTGTGCATTAGTCACATGTGACTGTTTGACTGCTATTCTTATTGCTTGTCTTACATTATATAAATATTAATATATTAATACCATCTAGCCCAGACCCTGTAGCATGCCCTATTATACCTATATATATGCACAAGATCTTACTTGGTACTACCATGTCAATGTCAGAGCAGGCCCTATATACTATATGATGTAGTAATGTAGTAAAATCAGTTTGAATTGTTCAAAGTACATTGTACAATAATGGCAATATCTTATCACACTAGCTCATGTGCCTTTATGAATCTAGCTATCGACAACTAGTTCTATTTCAATTAAGTAAATTATGTTTAATTATTTCTCAGTTTAAAAAGAATCTTGAGCCCAGTCATTTTTATTTATTACAACTATGACCCTTCAAACATTATATGACAAATACTGTTTCATCCTTAATTAACATGCATTATTTGTATATATTTTTTAATGAAAATTTCTAAAAAGATGTTGAATCATTTTTATTTTTAAAAAAAGCAAGATTTATAACTAATTGAAACCAAGCATAATGAGTGGAAGTATAGACGATGATGAAGATCCAGAACATTCTCAAGGTCCTGCCCCTGCTCCACTAGACCTTGGTCGCTTGGAGGTGGAAGCAAGACAAGCTGCTGCCAAACATGTCGCAAGTTTATTGCAGGTTCGACCTTATTTCTTTGATCCTATTGACTTCACAGTTTAAAAAAAATTTCCTTTGGATGCAAATAGTGTATAATAGAAGAGAATCAAGTCCTTAACCATGTCTTTGTTATGCAATAGGTACTCTTCACATTTGAATGAATCTCATATTCTTGTATCTTGAATCCTGGTTCACATTTTGCTTTGTGTTGTTAGTTAGATAATAGAAATCTATTACTTATTGAAATTAAAAAAAAAAAAGAAATATTTAATATAAAATAGTTTTTAAATATTTTAGATCATTTTTAAATATCAAAATGCATACCAAGTGTGTTTGTTTTCTTTATTAATATTTTTGTCAGTAACAGTAACTTTTCCATGACTAAATTATCATGGTACTATTGAAAGATAATATACATGTTTAACTCAATATATTTTCTCTACTCTGTATCCTTTCCTTGGTCGTAATCACAATGTTAATTAATTATATGAAAGTAGATTTTTGTTCTGTTCTAGAAAAAAATTAAAACATTAAAAAAATGTTTTTATTCATCTCTAAAGAGACCAGATCAATTAGATAAAGTTGACAGTTACAAAAGAAGAGTTGCTAGAAAGAAGGTTGGTTTTTCTTTTAAAACTTTCATCATGTTCAAAGACTTTTAGGTTATACATTAAGACAGGAAAAAGTTAGGCTTTTTCAGGTAACTCTCATTATATAAAGCCTCATTCTAAATCAGTTTGATTTCTTCATTTTATCAAGTTTATAAAGAAAAATAGAATATCTAAACAAGAGACACTTATACAGAGCTAAAGGTATATGTTTAAATGTGATGATATAAAAAAAAAACAATTAGTATGACAGGTTTTTTAAACTGCTTTTTGATTTATGTAGCCCATATAAAGTGTTTTTATATTTTAATTTTTTAATTCTATTTTAAAATATTCTTATGTACATTATAAGGCCTCTGTTGAAGCCATGTTGAAAACCGCTGTGCAGTCTCAATTAGATGGAGTTCGGACTGGACTCAATCAGTTGCAGAGCGCCCTCCAAGATGTCTATCAGATCAAACAAAGGTATCAACATGTTTTTGTCACAGACATTTCCAAAATTATCAAGCGTAGAGCAAAGTAGCAAATATTACACCCTCTATGCTTCTAAAATGTTATCATTAAGAAAGATTTAATAATTATGCTAAACATTAATGCCTTTTTTTAATAATAAATATTCTTTTATCATTAGCCTGGATGATATAGAGGAGAACTACAAAATCATTGAGCCTCTGCACCAGAAATTAAAAGATCTAAAAGAAGAAAATAATATTTTCTGCCAAGTGAGTATAGACCAAGATAATAACAATAATGTTTGTATATAAATCTATATTACTTGTTTCAAATTGAAACATTCATCATTAAAAAAAGGATAACTTACAGATATTTTAAACCTTAACTTATAGTCTTGCATGTAAATTTTATTATAATGCTAACTTATGTTTATTTTTTTTCGTATGGCTCTTGATTAAAAAATGTTCAAATTAGATTTCCAAATATTTCTTATATTTTCTTAAATTTGTTGTGTTTGTCTTTGTGGTACATTAACTTTACCACTTGCTCAATACACTCCATCAATTAGTCACTATGTTATACTTAATAACAATTCTATTCTATGAAGGGTATAATAGTAACATAGAAACTGCATTGTGGACTATTTTTTTATGCAATAATCTTTTCATTTACATTCAAAAACAGCTGTCAGCAGCTCAAGAGAATTTGAAACACATTTTCACTGTACCTGAAAGTGTGGTCAAAACCAAAGAGCTGATTATGGAAGGCAAGCTGCTGCAGGCTCACAAACAGTGAGTATTCCTTAGTGCTTATTATAGTAGTTCTGATTGTCACATCTATAAAACTCTTCCTTTATCCAGCAAAAATTTTTAGAGGTTTAAAAAAAGACGAATTTATTATGTATAGCAAAATAAATGTGCAAATAATCTAGATTCACTAAATTAACCTATTTAATTGAGGTTCTTCTGTCAGTCCTTAGTAATAAACTTTTTTTTTTATTTGCTTTTTTAACTTTGTGAAGAAGAGATTACAAAGTGATCAGCGTAATAGAGCTGTCTTTACTTTAAAATAATAGTTTAGAGCTTGATAGATTTAAGAGACATTTGCATATCAGCAGTTTTAATTTACCAGTATTTAAACTTGATGTGCTTTGCAGCAAACAGCAAAACACTCTAATATGAGTCAAGCCTTCAAAGAATTAAATTTCACATAGGGTTGTGGAGATGAGTGGCATTAACTACTTCAAGAGAGCTTAATGTCAAATCTCTATATAGACTAGGAATTTTTATTTGCGATTTGACTTAAACTGAGTGCCTAAAGGGAAAAGGGAAGCTTTGACCTCCTTGTTTACCTATGTGTCCACAAATAAGATATAATTAGAGCACACTGAACATGCTATAGGAGTATGTGCAGCATGAGATTAATCATAATAAAGTGATTTGTATTTTCTGCCTGTACTTTATGGTCAAAGACATTTTTAAAATGAATTTATTCTCTTTTAACTTTAATGACTAACAGCCTGACTGACCTTGAGATGTCCAGAGATGACCTTCTGTTAGCCCTACACAAGCAGCCAAATCAGAGTCCCACAGATAAAAATGTAAAACTAATTTATAATTGATTTTTCAGATCTCTAGAAATATATTTATATTTTAATTTTTTGTTTTGTTTTATTCAAATTATCTGTCATCCTTTTTTTTTTTATTTGTTTTTCTCTTAATTTCATACTAGATTTTTTTTTATTGTGGAAACTTATTTAGTGCCAAAACACTATAAGCTAACTGAATTTCTTTATAAAAGTGTCATTACCTATTTGTTGTTGTTTCTTTTTTCTTTTTTTTTTTTTGTTCTAAATTTATACTTTTTTATTATTTTTACATGTGATAGTAATATCACTTTGTTTGTTTTATTTCAGACACTTACTCATTATTTCTCTGAAGTGCAGACTTTGTCAACAGACCTTGGAAAACAACTGTGGGTGATTATACAGAGGACTTTGATGTCTGTGAGAAGAGAGCCTACTCTCATCTGCACAGCACTGCGTATTGTTGAGAGAGAAGAGAGGTCATTATTTAAGATCTTGTTACAGATATTTGTAGTGTTTATATTTTCAAGTAATTTAAATGAATCTGGTTAAGTTTTAGTGAAGATTTTATCAGTTTTAAATAATTATTTTGAGGCGCAGTGGTTGAGTGGTAAAGCACTTGGCTTCCAAACTGAGAGTTTCTTGCTTGAATCCTGGTGAAGACTGGGATTTTGAATTTTAGCATTTTAGGGCGCCTCTGAGTCCATCCAGCTCTAATGGGTACCTGACATTAGTTGGGTAAAAGTAACGACACTTGTGCTGGCCACATGACATCCTTGTTAACCGTGGACCACAGATACAGATGACCTTTATATCATTTGCCCCATATATCGCAAGATCTGAAAGGGGTATTTTACTTTACAAAAATGATTATTTCAATCACATTTTGCTTTACAGAATGGACAATGCATGGGCTAAAAAGTGTGACTACACTGGATTCATGCCACCTGGTAGACCAAAGCGATGGCGGTCAAAATGCCTTGAAGTACTTCAAACTTCCATTGCAGCCCGGTAAGGAGTGTTTTTCTTTGAATTGCAAATAAACCTTTTAGAAAGAGCTATTCAATACATTCCACGAAAGTGGACTGGAAACACTATTGTAGACTCCTTGGCCCACCACGGAGGGCAAATTCCACCAACAGAACAGGCTGTAAGTTTTCACCATGCCCTGGCTATAATTTAAAAAACTGAAATGGAAAAGTGGTTTGAGTGCTGGGACAAGTCCCAAAAAGCCTGTAGAGTCTGGGAGCGCATGAGGTGCCCTGACCGCACTTCCCCATAGTGGAGGCTGTCCAGGCCTGAGCAAGCTATTATAGCACAGTGCAGGACAGGCCACTGTCCTGTTGGCTCATACTTTTCATGGCTATGGCCAAATTTCGATTCACTGTGCCCCCGCTGTGGGGAAGAAGAAGAAACCATGCCTCGTATTTTGTTTGACTGCCCCAGACATGCTGATCTCTGTCTCGAAAGGTCTGCGAAACCTAAAATTCTCAACCTGTATGGTGACGCCTATGCACTACGCAAAACAGCAGGGTTTCTGTCCAGGACTTATGCAAGAGAGGATTTAAGCCTCTCAAGCCCTCACTCAAATGGAGTTTGATGAATGAATGAATGAATTCAATTCATTATTACATTAAACAAAGAGTAGAAATTCATCTATAATTCTTTTAGATTCACAAATATTCTTCTGCTAATGCACTATTAAAACATGTTCTCTGACTGTACGTTCCTGATGGTCTGGAGAAAAGGAACATTGCCTCAAAATGTAACCATTTTCACAGCTGTCTGAGCAAGGAGACGATGAGAAAGTGTTATAGATTATCTGACATCAATTAGATTAATTAGGTAGTTGATACAATCAGGCTGTAATGTAGATGGCCCAAACCAATTTGGCTCCATACTATTATTATAACGTTATTTCTATAACACAGTTACTAAGTTGTATAAATTTTTTTTTATACATGGTCCTACAGAATAGAAGGGAGCCAATTGGAGACCAGAGACCAGGATAAAATGTGGTTGGTTAGACACTTGGAGAACACTAGACAAATCATGATTGATGACTTAAAAGTAGTCAAGGTAAAAACATCATTTTTATTCTTCTTTCTGAACTGACAAGAAATGAAAACAAATCAAAGGATAGGAATTCTCAATGTTCTCCTTTTATTTTAAACAAGTTTCATGTACTTTCAACTGCGTAACCTTGAAAAAATTTGTTTGCAAAATATCTTTGTTCTGATTTTGTATTTAGAATTGAGCTAACATTTATTTTTAGTTGTTGTTGTCATTGTAGACACTGCTGCCACCTGTGTTCCCACCAGAATATGACATAGTCAAGAGATACATCAAAATGTACCACAAGGCTCTGTCACTTCATGTAAGACTTCTTTCTAAATAAATGATGTTTGTTATTAGTATGCAATTGTTCCTGTTTTGTTTGTTTGCTGTGTTATTTTATAGGTCCACAAATCAGAATGTGTTTTAAATATCCATGCAAATGTCTAAAAATTGTGCTTACATTTTTTGTTTAAAAAATTTATTCTTACATTTTCTTTTGATCTTGTTTTTATGCTCTTTTTACAATGTTCATTAATGTCTTGAAATAATAAAACCTGATCTGTGTCACATAGTTAGAAGATCTCATTCAACAAGAACTCGAGGGCAATGAAGTTGTTTCCCTGCTGCAGTGGGTCAAGGCTTATGAGTAAGTGTTCGCGAGATAGTTTTGTTTTTTTATTGTTTTTTTTTTAGCTTATGATTTATAATTGAAAAATTTTTTTTAGTAAGTAAATATTTGTTAATGTTAGATTTTATTAATTAATAAAGTTTTGAAAATAAAATGTACTTTTTAAGAACAAACTGAATTTATTTATGAAAGTGTAATTAACTATGGGTTGCAGTGCCTGAGTGGTTCAGCTTCTGAAACTTGGGTCCTGGGTTCAAATCTTGGTGAAGACTGTAATTTTGAATTTTGGCATTTTTAGGGTGCCCCTGAGTTTATCCAACTCTAATTTGTACGTAACTTTAGCTGGGGAAAACTAAAGTTCTTTGGTCTTTGTGCTGGCCACATGACACCCTGCTCATCAACTTTTGACCATAGAAACAGATGACTTTAACATCTTTTGCCCCATAGAATGCAAGGTCTGAAAGGGGAAATTGTAATATACTTTTATTATTTGTTGTTTTTTTTGTTCTAAATATGTTAAAATGGGAATGATACTAACTTTTTTATTTTTCATTTAGCTCCCCTGATCTTATGCGACATCCAGAATTAAATATCGATGTCAAAGAACTAGGACCTCTACTAGAGAATAAGTGGATTTCAAGATTACAGAATCAGTGAGTGTCATTGTCATATACCTGATTTGTGGCATGTGATCTAAACCTTTTTTTTTAAGAATCCAAACCTCAACTACTTTGCTGCTAAACCCAAATATTAGAAAAGCTTTAAGAATCTACCCTGAGAAAAAAACAGAAGTTGATGACCCTTAAGCAAGCACCTTTTAGCCCAGGCTCCCATCTCTTCTCCAGGAGCCATAATAGTCTTAACAAGTGGTGGAGACCAATAGAAAAGTGTGCATCTACAACAGTCGTCTAACCAATGTAAAATCTAAGTTGTAAATATATACAATATATTTGTTTGTTCTCTTGATTGAGATCATTTTGAATATTTTTTCAGGTATTTGAAAAATATGAAACAAAATATTAATGAGTGGAGCAGAAATACTTTACGCTCTGATATGAAGGTTACTTTTTTTTTTTAAAGTTAACACTAGAATAAGATAAAGTGTAATGTGTTTAAAATATCTAGGGCTGCTATATGCAACACTATTATTTAAAGCCAAAGATTTTTTCCTCTTTAAACAAAAATTACAGATTTAATGAGGTTCACCCTTGTTATTTTTTATTATTGAACATTATTGCATTATAGCTAGCTTCACTGTTTTTAAAAATGTAATTTCATTGACATACATATTTCAATAGTTTAAATATTATTTTAATATTTATTTTAATTTTTAAACCAGGATTGGATTAGGGATACCATTCCCGACCAAGATGGTAATGGTTATTACAATACCCAACTTCCAGTCATAATATTTCAGATGATGGAACAAAATGTAAGAATTATTTGCTTCACTATTTAATAAAGTATCAGGGCTAAGATATTTTATTAGTTAACAATATTTCCTAAATGACTTTCACACCTTGATATCTATAGGGCAGATGATGTAAAGGTTATCTGTTTCTATGTCTGATAGTTAACAAGGATGTCATATGGCCAGCACATTGACCAACCACTTTTACTGTCCTAATGTCAGGTACTCATTATAGTTGGGTTGACTCAGGAGAATACTAAATATCCCAAGCACTTTAGCACTCAGCCACCCCATCTCCAGCAACAGTAGTGAAATTCAGTAAAATCTAATATGGCTTCTTCAAAATTTTCAATAAAATTAAAACTAATCTTCTGTTTGTCAGAAAATGAATTTTGATTAAATATTTCAAAGTAAAGTTGATAAAAATTAGCGATATTTGTCAGTCACCATGCCCCCAAATGAAGATTTAGCAAAGTATTTATCCTGCAATTTTTTTTTCCCAGTTTAAGAACAAGTTTAAATTTACTTTTTAAAAAAAAAATTATTATTCATTCATTATTTTGATGATACTATCTTTGATCATTTAGCATTGCCCCACTTTTTCAATGGGTCATTTGAGATTTGAACCTGGAACTTTTACTTTGTAGCAGAATTTACTGGCTGCTCTGTCCAGGAATGATGATAGCATCTACATCTTTTAAACATATGTGAAATTTAAAAATCACTGATAACCTTCCCTGGACATTGAAGCTGTGCTTCTTTATCTTCACTATTCACATATTCACACCAGGTGGACATTAGGAAATCTCTTTTTTTTTTCTTTTTTGTTTTCAAGCTATACTGGCAAATGTATGCTCATTATTTAACATTTGTCAAAATGTTTTATACCAAGCAGTAAACGTGAAAAATTAACTTAAAGTCACCAGACTATTAAGGGGGCTAAGGAGCTGAGTACTTGAGAAAGTAAAGGTCATTGTGCTGGCCACATGACAACCCTGCTTGGTAACCATTGGCCAAAAGAAACCGATGACCTTAACATCATCTGCTCCATAGATCGCAAGGTCTGGAAGGGGAACTTTACTTTATTACCAGCCTATTAAGATACAGTAAGCAAAAGTAATATTATGTTGCCAGTAAAATAACTTTGCAATTTTTAATCTCCTCATCATCTCTTTCATTGACACTTTGCTTTGAAATACACAGTCTCCTATTATTCATTGTTTTAGACTTCTTTTTTTTTTTAAATATGAGTCACATTCGTCTTTTGTTTTGTAAAGGTTGTTTATCTTTGTTATGCACATTTTTAATGAGGTATAACATTAACTTATGAATGACCTTGTACCTTATTTAGCAGAAACAAAGTTTAATGCAATTTATATCAAGCTTTTCCATTATTGGTTTTGTTGTTTTTTTTCCTTTCCAGCTTCAAGTGGCCAATATAATTGGACAAGACCTAGTCAAGAAAGTATTGGAACTTTTTGCAGAAGAGCTCAACCGATTTGCTCATGAATACAGAAGTAAATTTTATTTTTTAATCCTATTCTCCAACATTAAATATTTGTTGACTATTGTAACTACATTTGGAAAAGCAGCAGAGTTTGGTCTGATTAATTAAAATGTACAATAATCTTCATTATGCCAATGTTACTTTTTTTTTTCTTAACACAGATTTATTTTTTTTAGTATTTGAAAATTATTTTTGTCATTTTGATTCTCACTAGATGAACTTCAGAATTTTGAAGAGAGACATCTTGCAGACAGAAAAGAGCCCAAATGTTTTGTCCACTATGTGGTAGGTCCATTTTTGTTGTAACACCTGACATGTATTGCTAGAAAAAAAGCTTAACTTTTGCCTTTAAGCCATTAAACAAATGAAATATAATTATTTTTGTAAATCAAGTCTTCAAATAATTGGGTAAACCAAACATTAATATATTGTTATTGGGGAAAAAAAATATGAGATCATACCAGTGGCATTCATTTCAATTATAAATAACTGTTTTCCAAACATCTCTATATTATCAATAAATACAAAGCATCTCCATAAAATCAATAAATACAAAGCTTCTCCATATTATCAATAAATAGAAAAATCTCCATTATCAATAGAGAAGAGAAACATAAGATCAAACCAGTGGCATTCATGTTAATTATAAACAAATGTCTATAACATTCTATGTTTTCCAAACATCTCCATAATATCAATAAATTCAAAACATCTCCATAATATCAATAAATACAAACATCTCCATAATATCAATAAATGCAAACATCTCCATAATATCAATAAATGCAAACCATCTCCATAATATCAATTCGAAACATCTCCATTATATAAATTAATTCAAAAGATCTCCATAATATCAATAAATGCAAAACATCTCCATATGTTGACTTACTCTCCTTTTCCTTTATTTCATTTTCACATGCATTCGCTCCATTCCACATTTTTATCACACTGTGCACTTTGATTAACTTTCAACTTTTGCCCTTTTCCAGTGTAAGCTAATAGAAGAAATTCTAATAAAAAGGACTTAATGAATTCCAATGTTTAAACAAAATATTAGAGAGAGCTAATGAGATATTTGAACATTTTTTGTGTGTACAGATAGCTAATGCTAACAATTGTTTGGCATTTGGTGAGTACATGAAAGAGCTGAGGAAGAGATACATCAAGAATGAGTTTGATGATGAGCATGATGATGACACAGAACAGATCAGGAAGGACATGTTTCAGCAGCTGACTGACCGTTTTTTGTCACTGTCTAAATTTTGGTAATGGCACTTTTTTTTGTGGGATTTGGTTCTTGTATTTGAAATTGTTTTCAACCTTCCTTTATCAAAATTAGGTTCTTATCACAATTTTTTAATAAACATCTATTTATCATTTTTGTGCTATCCTGATTAATATAAAGTCTCTTATGACATATCAACTTAATAATGACAAGTAATATTTAAATGTTGTCTTTTCAATATTATTTTTCAATTTTATTTATATAATAACTTAGCTCTTCTCTTTATGGTCCCAAAAAATTCTCAGTCTTCTTTTATTTTTTATTGACCAACATTTATATATTTTGTTTACCAGCTGTGATATTGTATTGGAGGAACTTTTCATTGACTTGAGAGACAGCAACTGTCTTAATGAGCTGATGACTAGAAATTGGTAATAAATGGTAGTTAAATATTGTATTAATATCATCTTATAAGCTACAGACAGGATGCCTACCTGGTTGTGGGTATGTGCTATAGGTTGTCTCATTGGTCCCAGGTTTATGCCATGCCTGCTGCAAGGACCAATCGTCCAGCAGGAAGCTTGGACTAGGATGTAAATTGTCTTCAACTCTGAAGGAATATCCGAAACATTTTACAAACAAACATATGTAGCCAAATGATTTGTAGCTAAAACTAAGACTAAAAATAGGTTGGGCATGATTAAATGCTTTGATATAAGTCTTAAATTCTAATTATTTTTTCCTGCCTCTGCAGATTTTTTTGGCTATGATCTTCAAAACTGTATTAGTATCATCTTAAAGGTTACAGACACTCCTTCAACATGAAGTTAATTACATCCAATACTTAACTATACATTAATCTAGTTGTGCATGTTAATTAAGATATAAACTCAATTACATCATTGGTTTTCCTGGCTGATTCAGGCAACTTGATTCATGCTCTAATGGCATTAGGAAAAAAAGAGCACTTATTCAAATTTGTCCTAGTATATGGAAAAAGAAATAGGGCTTATGCAAATGTATATACATTCAAATCCAGAACTTTGGTTTATTAGGATCTGAACAATCACTCAATCAATCAATTAATTAATCTGATCTGACTGTATAATGTCAAGTTAATCACATATCAAATAGGATTTAAAAAAGCTTGCTAATAACAAAAATATTATTTAAAGTTTTTTTTGTTTTTTTTTTAAATTAAATTTTATATTTAATTTTTCATTTTCAAAAAATCATATATGGTTTTGTTTGTCTTAAAACCTGGCAGGATGGCTAACTCTAGCTCTGTAGAGACTATCATTGCCACTTGGGCTGACTATCATCAAGACTTTCTTCACTTAAAGCCAGAAATGTATGAGATCCTGCTAGCTAAAGGCATGCAGAGAATCATTAAGGAGTATGTTAAAGCCCTACTCTCCAGGTAAGCTGATGAATGAGCACAATATCATCATATTAGCCTTATACCTCATTAACTTCGTAAAATATCATAACCTTGTACAATATTATTAACATTGTACAATATCATCTAACTTTGCAAATACTTGTAAGTAAAAAAAGCCAAACTTTTTTTTTTTTACTTTAGCTTTGTTTTGTTTTATAAGTTCTTCAGAAATATTCATCTTAGAAACATTAAATTTTTAGCGGCACCCGTAAGGGGAAAAGCATCTATTAGTTTTGTGCAAACTGTCCGTCTGTCACACTCAGGGCGCCAAAACTAGAAGAGATACGAAAAATATTATTTCACCATTAAATGCGGCTTGAAAAGTTTAGGTGCAACGGCTACTTTTAGTTTTCTAAAAGTAAACCGTTTAATTTATACAATTAATTATGCGAGTGATTTTTTAATAACAAAACACCAATTCTACAACAATTAAGTAAATGTAAGGGAGGAAATGTTACAATAAGAAATGCTCTTGGCATGTAGATATCACGCATATTTTTTAAAATGAACTTTTAGCAGTGAATTTTGTGTACTAGCGTAAAGCCCGGCCATACACATGATTCTAAACTAATTTCTTAAACTTTTAAAAAAATTATATATTTTTTAAAAAATTTTTTTAGTGCCCCCATTAGAATGAAAGAAGCATATTTTTGTGCGTTTTGTCTGTTGGTTAGTCTGTCCGTCACGGTTAGATAAAAAAAAACACTATTTTGAAAATATGATTTAACCTTTACTGTTCTTTCAGAAATAATGCGATAGTTTAAGTATCTATAATAGATTGTTCCGGATGTTTATGTCTATATCTAATTGCTCGTGTGGCATATTGTATATTTCAGGCTTTTAGCTTGTAACCAGTTTGTTATTAAGTTAAGAGCAATGCCTTGTCGTGCGGTTGGCATGCTGAACTGATTATCTCAACAATCCCGGGTTATGTGTCTGTTTGTTGTACATGTTTCTAATGTATCTTCAGAGTTAAAGATAGTTTACTTCCTAGTCCAAACCTTCCGCAGGAGGGGATGGAAGCATGCAGGAATTGAGCCAGGGACCTAGGATAAATCCTAACTACAGTCTAGTGCGCAAACATCAAGATAAGGCAGGTTTATACCCTGCTCGCTGCCATCCTCCCCTCCGTCGTCCAGCGAGAAGTTAATTATTTTCAACTTAGAAGGAACATCCAAAACATCTTGGGAATAGGCGGATCTGACAGTGATCCGACTCCGATGGGGGCCGCCTCTGAGTTTGTGTATCACACAAACTCTCTTTGTAATCTTGTTTGTTCTGATTTTAATATGATGGTAAGTGGTAAGGCAATGGACTTTCGAATCTAGGGATCATGAGCTAGAATTGAAGACTGTGATTTTGAACGTTTAGGATGTCCCTGAGGCCATCCAACTGTAATGTTGGTACCTAATACGTTGGGAAGTAAAGGCAGTTAGTCATTGTGCTTGCAAAGGTCATAAAAACAGATTAGGTTAACCTCATCTACTCTCATAGATATATAGGCTCTATAGGGTTACCCTTATTATTATTCTTAAAGATAATGTGAGATTAATGTTAACATTTTCAAAAGTATTGTGATATTTTACTGAGCTGATTAAAAGAAAATAATGTGTTTGTGTTTTCAGAAAGTTGTCATTTAAAAACTATGAGGAGAGAAAAATGTCAGCAGAGAAAATTGTTTCAGAATCTGAACAAATCAAAGCTCAGTTTACAGACATGTCTTCTAAATTGGTAAGGTTCTTTTAATTACAAACAAAAAATTATTAATTACATATTTCATTTACTGGATTAAGAAAAAGTAGTTTTGCTTAGTCTCCTTTCATACTCTGAAATTTGTACAGATGGCCCAAGACTTAATACCATAGTTCTACTCAATGAAGACTAACATTTTACCTACTAAATATCAGTCATTCTTTTCTTAAAGCCTTCACTCTAGTATTTTATTAAACATTTTACCATATTAGGATGTTTCCTTGTTTGATGTTCTGCCTGCCATGGCTGAGGGTTTGAAACTCAAAGACAGCTCAATGCTTGCCCTAGAAATTATGGTAAGTGTAATTTTGCTTATCTATTTCTTTTACAGAACAGCCACTCAAAATACTAAATTTTATTTATAAGAAGAATGTGAGAAACATTGACTAATTAGTCAGATTGTCATTTTGAATTTTAAAAAAAGATACTAAATAGGAGTTTTCTTTACTGATATTTAAAACAACTTTAAGTGTACTTTAAAAAAAAGGAAATTCTTAACATTATTGGTGATTCCAATTATCCTTCAAAGAACTTGAGATTAGTATGGATTAAGTGTGATTTTTGTTCTTACACTACCAATTATTTAATAGAAGGTCGAAGTTATTTTTCTCTTAGATAAACATTTTTATCCCTTGTAGAATTATGTATTTATCTAAAAATATTGTGCATGTGCAGAAGTTGTTTTTTTTTATTAGGAGAAATTTTATGTTAATTAAAGTTTACAGTATTTTTTTTTTCCTGTTCTGTCTTTCTTTACTTTTGTTGTATGTAATCTACACAATATCCATTGTACAGTTATAATGATAAGCAGTTACAATGTAGTTGTTGATTACAAAAATGATGCTATTTAAAAGTATTTAACTTAGTAACTGGTAATGGTTTGCTTTTCCAGGGTTTTGCCAAGAAATATCCTGACATACGCCTGGAACAGCTAGTCAATTTAATCTTATGCCGAGGTGATATTAGTCGATCTGATGCTAGACAGGTAATTTCTTTTATTTATTATTATTTTATTAATTCTAAGCTTTTAACAGAAATGTAATTTTTTTTTAAAACTTTAAAGCCTCATACACATCTCAAGAGTTTTCAATTGAAGTCTAGTAAAGTAAAACATACTTTTTTTTTTTCTTTGCTTTTATTAATTTTAATTATTAATTTGTTCTGTTTATTCATGGTATGTGCTGTTAAACAGGTTCTGGATGAAAAGGGTTAACTTTTTTTTTTCATTACACTAAACTTTTGATCAAGAAATTATTATCACTTTACATTTAGATTGAGATTCAAAATTAGGGATTTCAAAAAACAAAGATTTTTTTTGCAGAGTAAAGACTTAAAAAAAAAATTGCAGAGTTTAAAAAAATATATGAAATATTAAAAATATGATATGGAAGTGTTAAAAAACAAATATGCTTTTAAAACCTACATAGTCATACTTTACAAAGTGTTGTCAAAAGTTTTTTATTGCATGTTTATCAGAAGATGCCATAGCTCTCCTACCAGATATTTATGTTTATGTAAAGGAACACGAATGTAGCCTTAGTCTTGAGCATAGAAGCTCTACATCACATTATAGACAACTAAATGTACAAGAGTAAAAGCTGATTTGTTTCCCTTGTTTTCAGCTGGCTGTGGACACTGTGGGTGAGGATGATGCATCCCAGGCTAAACCAAAAGGCATTTTCTCAGAAATAGCAACCTCAGGCTGACATGTTTTCAATTGGATCACACTCATTTTGGTTTAACTCAAAATACTTTTAAATAGTGTTGATTCTTGTTTCAAATAAAATGAAAACCTCATTGCATGATATTTCTAAGGACAACTTGAATGATTAGTTTTTTAAAATCCAAAATTTAATATAGAATCAAGTGGAATAACTACAGGCTCTAAAACTGGATTGTATTTTATTTACACATACATTAATTCATGTTGATTAATGGTTTTATAACTATGACCCTCACTGAAAAAGTGAAGCATGAGTTTTGCCACATGTGGTGACCAACATGAAGCCAAGCAATCGAGGCACTAGTGGAAAGAACAAAAGGCTTTAGTCTACTTATATTCAGCGTCCACTTCTATTGGACATTTTCATACATGGTGGTAAAACTAGAGACATTTTTGGTGTATCTGGTGTTAAGAAAGTGTTGATAAGCTATGTGTTTTTTTTAAAGATGTATGAGAATTTTTTTTTGCATTTTTTTTTAGCACTGTAGAATCAAATATTCTGAGCTCTTTCCTTTGAAGCACAAAATAATTTCAATATGGAGGAAGCATTATGACTAGTGTTAATATAGGTGATTTTGTATGACTATAAACTGCCATGCATTGAGATTTTGTTCAAATCTTAACTTAATTGTGATTGTATTTAGTTGGCAACCGTAAAGCTCAATTTAGCAATCTTGACATTGTTTCAATCATAAAATCTCTATAGTTTGTTTTTTTTAATCAGAACATGTTCAAGAACATTTCCTACATTTTGGAATATCTTTAAATTTAATAGTAGCATATGTTTTAGTCTGCTTTTCATCATTACAGTTTCTTTTATTTGTTTACCAATAGCTATCTAGTTAGGTAGATTTTTTTTTCTTATTAGCAATAGATACATACATATATCAAGGGGAGTTGCTGAGTGGTAAAGCACTTGGCTTCTGAACCCAGTGGTCTTGAGTTCAAATCCTGGTGAAGACTGGGATTTTGAATTTCAGGATTTTTATAGACTTCCCTGAATGCACACAACAATAAAGGGTTTGTAAAATGTTTTACATGTTTCGGATGTTCCTTCAGAGTTGAAGATAGTTTACTTCCTAGTCCAAACCTCCCGCAGGACAAAGGGGGGTGCTAGCGGGCAGGGTTTCAACCTGGGGCCATCGATAAATTCAAACAATAATCCAATGCATGAACCGCACAACCCAGCAGCCATCCATCCTTGACTTTAATTGGGGAAAAGTAGAGGCGTTTGGTTGTTGTGCTGGCCACATGACACCCTTGTTAAAACATATGACTTTTACATCATCTGCCCTATAGAAGGGGTACTTTACTTTTTTTAAAAATCCTTTGTTACTGAAGAATGAGCACAATTTTTTCTTCTTCTATCTATAACTTAAAAGCTCATTACATTTTGGACCTTTTCTAGTTCGATGTGTTGGTTACACATTCTTGACTCCACAATCTTTTGTGCTGACTGAACTTCTATTGCATGGCTCCACATAGATACTTATATAAAGATAATCATTAGCCATATGAACAACTTTACCTTGGCCTAATTACTGCCAACTGTGACATTTGGGGAATAACATGACCTGGTATGCGATTCTGTTGCTTCATATGTGTATTTTTCAGTTTTCAGGAAAACAGTGCATTTGTTGTTGTATATTAGTAACACTTTATTGTAGTACTATCTAGTTTTCTTTTTAAGTTGGTATTTAATTAGTCATATAGTTGAAGTTGCCAAACTTGAAAGCTGCTTCAATCTTACTTACAACCTGTCACTCCTAAGGGAGTATGGCCGCCAATAATGGATCTCCATAGTCCCATGTCGTGGGCCATCTTTTCCATCTTGTAGCAAAAATTTAAGGTGCCAGCCTCTATTTTATACAACCAAATTTATTTTTAAAATATGAATTTAGGTAATGCATTTATTCAATGATTTGTTTATAGTGAATTATTAGTTACATGTTATTTCATTGTCCTTTGATTCATTGGAAATTATAAAAGACTAACTAACAAAGACTCAGTTGACATTCCCATAACTCAATAAATGCAAGATTTCTCTTGTAGGATAATTTGTTTTAGTAGTTTTGTTGCTTTAAAAATTATTTTTAGTTTATTATTAATTCTTGTTTTAAATGATACTGTACTCACAATTGCTTAGATTTGAACGGTAATAAGAGTAAAATAAAATGTATTAAACAAATGTACCCTTTGCTATGACAGCAATTTTCTTATGCAGTCTCGTGAACTAAAAAATTGATTTTTAAAAAAACAGCGATGGTCCAACATAAATACAATTTTAAACAGATTTATTTTGTAGTGACCATTAACCATTAATGTCCACAGAATTTGATAAACTGATTTCTCAAACATAGTTCCCCTAGTAAATTTGTATTCGTGATTACTGTATATGAAGCTAAAATCTAAACTCGCTATGGGCAAAAGAAAAACTGGTCCCCAAAGCAGTGGACTTTGATTTTAATTGCTTGGAAGACAAACCCTAGACCGCACTATGTCGAGACCATTGTTATAGAAGGCCTCAATACTGACATGTAACGTCACAGCCTGTGGGCTGTCTAGACCAACAGCTCGTTGCCCTGTACAGACCTGTGTTCAGGACTTCTATAATGATTGATCTCGACTATGTGGACAGAGATGGTGACAAAGAATGCTATGGACAGTGAAAAAGCAGTGTCCTATCTCTCGTAGAAAAGCGAAAAAAAAAAAGATATGGTTTCTCTACCACCGAAACAAATACCACCTTCACCTGCTTTGTATGTGGTCTGGCGTTTCTCTCCAGAAAAAGGGCTTTGTAGTCAACAGAAAAAAAAGCTCTACGAGATGAACCCTAGTCGTTCTACGACTGAAGGAGGCCAACAAGCCACACTACATAAAATAAATAAGCAAGCATATTCATAGAAAATAAATGAGTTTAATCGTTTTTCTAACAATCAACCTGATTTTAAATAAAAATGTTCTAAATATGAAAGAAAGTATTTTTTGTTCAAATGTTCATGGTCTCCATGACGTCATACAAATCTCCGTCCTCCTCCCGAGGATCATAAATTTCTAGTCCTCCGACCTTCCCTTTCAGCTGTCCGTGTTTCTCCTCTTTCTTTGGTGGCGCTGGTAGGGGCCTTTTCTTGTTGTGAGTCCCTGTCGCCGGGGATCCTTTCGGGGTTGAAGCACGACCCACGGGTGGCGTCAAGACCGGAAGTGCTTCATTACGTTTGTTTTTCGGTGAAACTTCTGTCGCTTTCTTGGAAACGGATGAGGTGGGCGGAGACCTGTTTCCGTTTTGAGCAGGCTTAATTGGTAGTTTTGGTCGTTCACCTGTTTTGTTTTCTTGATTCTTCGATGCGCCTTTGTTTTTTACAGGATAGTTAGGTTTTTGAGGCAAAGCTGGTGTCAGCGCTGTAGGGCGTGACGGCAGAGGAGGAGGTGAACTGGGCGCTGTGTCGAGCGCGTCCAAACTTGGCTCCGACTTTGCAGCTTTCAATTTCAAAAGCTTCATCTCTTTGGCGGTGCTCTGAAACGTTTGTCGGACATGTTTCGGAGGCTCGAAGGGGATCAAATTCGGCGAGGACTTGTACTGGGCGTCTGTTTTCTTGGACTGCGGAGGTGGAGGAGGAAGTGGCCGGGCCGGCGGTGGAGGGGGCTCGTTGGAAAGTTTGCTAGTACTAGAAGACTTCCAGAGCATTGCTGTTTTCTTTGATGAAGAGGTTAGTAATGACGTGGGCGTCTGCTCGCCACTGGGGGAGAGAGGAGGAGGTGGGGGGAAATCGTCGTCATCAAATTCATCATCGTAGTCATATTGGGAGCTAGGGCGCGGATAGAGAGTGAAAGATACGACAGGGTGTGGCGGTGAAGAAGAGTCTGACGTCGCTGGTGGAGGCGGCGGTGGTGGAGGCTGTGATGGTGGTCGCTGCAGAACTGAAAGGGAAAAAAAATAAACGAATAGTGAGGCAACATATTTTTCTTGTCTTTGACAAAATTTAGTTTAAAATAAAAATACTATAGCGAAATTTCAATGTTTAATAAATGTAAAAAAAAAAAAAATTCTAACACATTTGGGACCCCCCTCAAGTGGGGACCCGGGGGGATTTCCTAATTCTCCCCCCACCATAGCTACGCCACTGCTGTCATATTTTAAATCGCGCCCAGTTAACCTCCTCACTTCACAGTTGCACTCATTTAGTGTCTGCCAGCGCTTCTTGTGAATGTTTTTTTGCGCAAAAGGCAATCTGGGACCGTCAAGACCAAGAGACATAATTAAGTGCTGAACAGAAAGAACTTGATTTTGAATCTTTGTTAAGATATTTTTTTCCCAGGATTTTAAGACGCTCTAATGGGCCTGTCTTTGCTGATGCTAACAGGAATAGCTCGTTCTGAATACCGTGATACCATAGGCCAGATCACTTGCTCCATGGATCGCAGTTTAGAAGTAAATGTTTACAACTGTGAACATTATAATAAGTCAAAATGCGTTCTTTGTGTTTCGTGACATATAAGTATATAAGGAAAATGGCGGGGGTCTTAGTGTACGCGGCCTCTTGCCACAAGTCTGACCCACTCGCCAGACAGAGCAGTGTACACAGTTCTCATTCAGGCCGGTGAGAGGGAGCTCTTGTTCACTTTTGCTGGCCTAGAGTGCCAAGAGCCAAAGGCTCAACTCTACCTGACAGTTTCAATAAGTGTCATTCAGACGCCTAGAAAAGTATGGACTTTGTCAAGAATTAACATTTGCAGCCAAATAATTTATCATGTACAGAGAAGTGGCTGTACAAGTAACCATAACCGTAAAAGTATACATATAGTCAACAAATAAAGTTAAAAGGTTTTCTGTACAAGTGTACATATAGTCAACAAATACAATTGAAAGGACTTCTGTACCATTTCTTCTAGGTGTCTGACTAGGATATATTTTCCTGATTCCGCTGAGAGGTTCTGGCAGAGGCACTGTAGCTATTGGTCTAAATGTGAACCGTCTTTGGAAACCTGAAAAAAATAGCATATCATTTCAAATTAGGCAAACTATTTGTCATTGCTTAAATTGCTTTTGTATCTCAAGCTTCTGAAATTGAGAATTAATCTTAAACCTAAATGTAAATACAATGTCAAAATAAATATTTAAAAAAGTGGAAGCTGTAGTCTAGCTAGCTGTTGATGATATACATGTCCTTATAGCTTCATCTTCCTATCTTCTAACTAAAACAGACTTTACATCAAAAAAGAAGATGGTTACGTCCTACGTGTGTCCCTAGGTCAGTCTAATCATGCATGTTAAATCAATGACTTAAACTCTGCCAAGTCGTTGGTTTTCCTGGCTGATTCAGATAAATTATTCAATCCAACTTGTACGAATTTGTCCTAGCTAATGGAACAAGAAATGTGCCTTTATCTTTGTGTCTTTCTGAGTATTTTGATTATTTGATTAGGTTTTGTTTTTGTAATTGAAAATAAAATTATGGTTCGGTATTTTATATATATTTACTACTTGACTTTTTAGTCTTCTATCCTGAAGATTTCTAAGTTTAATTAGTTTACTATGTTTTATGTATCTTGCTATAGGAATACAACGGCTGTTCCAACAATGGTAGGCCTACATTTTTCAGTACCTTCATCGATCATATTGTCAAGGGAACTTTTCCTTTCCGGTATAGGTGGCGGTAGATCATCTTCACTGTCCACTTTGAAATGTCTAACTGGCAATGCAGGAGGCACGTCATCTGACAAACTAAGTCTTTTGATAAGGTTAAGTTCTGAAAAAAAAAAAGATATTGGCTATTTTTTATTGGCGCTAACTATTTGGTGTATGTGGTATATGAAAAAAAGAAGCGTTAAAAAGCTATATGCATTTAAATAAATAAACGAAACAAATAGTTTTTCATTTGTTTAGCACTGCAAAATCAAGCTTGGAAAATCTTTCAACTGTAGTACAAACAAATTGTTATTGTTTAGTTGGAAATAGTGATCTATGAAATTGTTTAGAATGGCGCAAAGACATCGTCTAAATAGACTCATTAAAATATCACTCCTGAAGAAATATTACTTTCCACAACATGAAAAAATCATTAAAGACAATTCACATCCATTAAACCCCAGCTACGTCTGATCTGGACCAAAACGGTCGGCCCCTCTCCATTATAGCTACAACAGAAAGATTTTAAAATTTCTTTATTATGCTGTCAATGTGTTTCAAGGTCACTTGTCGTCACATAAAAACGCCGGTCGTGTGTGCGTGCGTGTTGTTTGTATTTGTATCTATTTCGTGATTGTTATAGTAGTCATGATTTTTGTGTTGCTAAAAGGTGGTCGACGTAACAGAGGCGCCCCACGGAAACGCTTCAAAGACCAGCTTAGGCGTCAACTTTCCTTGGCTGACATAGAAGAGAGCACCTGGCTGCATGCGGCGTCGGAACGAGACGGCTGGAGGCCACCCACAAAGGCCGCGGGATACACATTTGAGACCAAAAGAAAATCTGCTGCCGATGACAAAAGCAGACGACGAAAAGAAAATCTAAATCGACTACCTGCGGACAATGGTTTTGCTTGCTCTGGATGTGGCAAAATATGTAGGCCACAGCTGGGACTGCACAGCCACGAGAAATACTGTATTCCTTACTAATCTTCGGATTCGAAGACAAGCCTTACTATTATTATTCGTTTGTTTTAAATCCCACAGCTCTATTCTGTTCTATCTCCTCAGTGATTTCCCTTTGTCTACATACAAATATTTGTTTTGACATTCGCTGTCATTGTAAACTAGGCAGAGAGATGTTGTCATTGGGAATGCTGCTGATGTAAACATGTAATCGTATATACTAAACATGCTGATAGTGGACATCATTCACTAATCGTAAACAAACAACATTTAGCCACGAGATAATACGATAAAACAATGAATAAAAAAAAACGTATCACGTGAAAGCCTTTATGCATTACGTAATTTGTATAGAAGAGATAGAGAATTACGTGGCTAAATTTTGTTTGTTTACGATTGGTGAATGAGGTCCATTGTGCTTCAGTACGTAATTTTTATCCATTATTCGGGGGGGGCCGCCCCCAAAAAAAAAGATCAATATTCACTTTCTGACGATTCTTCGGCTCCTCAGTTCTATATCTTAGTTATTCCAAGTATATAGTAAGTTATAAATCATTACCAATGTGTAGGCCTATATTTAATATTTTGTATCGCCACAAGAGGCCGAATGTGTAAGCTAGGTGTCAAGGATGAATGTGTGTTTGTGTTATCATCAAAATTAACTTGTGTAGGTCAGTTCGAATGTGTGTGTGAGTGAGCAGAAGTGTGTAACTTTGTGTGATGTGATGACGTAATAGTTTGTGTTTGTCTTTATGACCGTCTTAATAAGTTGTTGTTTTTTTTTTTCATATGTACATCTGAACCCGAGGGACATCTAGACGAGTGGTGAGAGACTAGTGTAAAAGAAAATAAAGTTCCCCTTTCAGACCTTGTGGTCTATAGGGCAGATGATGTAAAGGTCATCTGATTCTGTGGCCTACGATTAACGAGGGTGTTATGTGGCCAGCACAATGACCAACCGCCTTTACTTTTTCCCCAACTAATGTCAGGTACCCATTAGAGCTGGATGGACTCAGAGGCGCCCAAGGATTCCGAAATAAAAATCCCATTCCTCACCAGGATTCGAACTCGGGACCCCCGGTTCAGTAGACAAGCGCTTTACAGCTCAGCCACAGCGCCTCCTGAGAGACTAGTGTAGTTTGTATACAATTTATATATTAGAGAGCTGTAAAACTAGGTCTTTGGTTTATACTTAGCGAAAGAATTAAGATAAAAAAAAAAGGTTGGTGACACGAATCTTTTACTGAGTATGTTATATTTTAAATCAACTATTTTTACAGTGACATGTTTTCTTACAAGCTCTATGACTTAATTTAATAACTGAAGCAGTTTATGATTGTTCAGGCCACACAATGCCCTCGTAAACAATTGAACTAGAAACATCCTCTTCTGCTGCTCATATGAATCTTTACTTTAAAATAAAATCCCCTATCAGAGAGACGGAGAAAGAGAGAGTGAAGAGAAATATTTAATAGAAAAGAAAAGAACAATCGAAAGAGATTAGGGCATTGAACAAAATGTAACAATGACGACAAAAATAATTCTAAAAGAAAAACTTCAAAAAAAATTAGACAGACCTGACGTTAAAATCTGTTGTTGAATCATCAGCTCGTAACAATATAGAAGCAATAGCAAACAAGCACAACTCAATTTCCCAAAATATTTATTTGCGTTCAGTCGTCAAATTGTAGGCTAGATGATAAGTTCACATATGAAGTGTTTTTTTTTCAAATGAAATTATTCTTATCGAAATAAGCTCCATCCTTTACAAAACTTTTTCTCTAGGAAGTAGGCTAGTATACACACCTGGTTCACATTTCAAACCCCCTAGGGGTACATCGCTAAAAACACGAAGCCCCTTACACAGAAACAGTGCATTCATTTTTTTTATTCATTAAGTTTGTTTGTTGGTTTTCGTTTTTCAATCCTCAGCTCAGCCAGTTGAAGATCTAGGCCACCACGTAAAGCTGGGGAAATAGGAAAGTGTTTCACGGGCCAAAATCAGCCCGCAGGACCGTTTCATGTAATATGTGACCCAAAATGTAGCCAGATAGTTGCGAGCAGCTTAGAGATCATTCACTAATGACGTCCTAATGGAACGTTTATTTTGTTTGCTAAAGGGCCATTTAGTCATGTCTGTTGCACATAGGAAAAAATTATCTCAAAAGAAACGGATGACTTCCCCTATAATGATAAGTGATGATTAAAATGCAATGTTCAATTTGTACCTTTAAAAAAAAAAGTTTCCCTATCAGACGTTGTGATCTATAGGGCCGATGATGTAAAGTTCTGATTCTGTAGCCAACGGTTGACGAGGGTGTCAGCGACCAAACGCCTTTATTTTTTACCCAACTAAAGTCAGAGGTGCCCAAAGATCCCGAAATAAAAAAAATCCCAGCTATCGCCAAGATTCGAACCCAGGACCCCCGGTCCAGAAACCATGCGCTTTACCGCTCAGACACCGCGCCTCTGATTTGTACTCAAGGTTGCTTTAAAATAAAGTATCTCGGTGTGTTACATAATAACATACAGATTGCAGGCCTATTAATGGACTTCTACTTCATTAATCAATTATATTGAAGCAATCATAATTGCACTGTCTCTTACGTAACTTTCTCTTCTGGTCTTGTGACTTTTATGCGTCTGCTATCTTGCATGGAGACAAGAGTCCCATTAACGCCTAGGATGAGGGGAGAGCACCGTTCAATCCCTGCCATTGCATGGAGACAAGAGTCCCATTAACGCCTAGGATGAGGGGAGAGCACCGTTCAATCCCTGCCATTTCTCTCATTACTGCAAGGCTTATCTCTCGTTAGCATAGAACATTTTCCATATAAATCAAACAGTATGAATTACGATTAATCGATAAACACATTTTTTATCGATTCGCACCTTGTCATCGATAATGAAAATAAGTTTCAACTTGATCCGAGAATGGGAAGGGTGAGAAATAACGTATCTATACTCTTAAGCGAGCAATTCTTGTATATATATATATTTCTTCTATTTCGAAAACGGCTCTAACGATTTTCTTTTAAATTTCAACGTATGTGCGTATTAGTGAGAAAAAAATTCTCAACTCATTGGCCACATCGGGAAAACTCGAGTTCGACCGTTATTTTGATATGAAAATGTCTCAATTTAATTTTGGTTAGAATAATTTATGAATGAAATGGAAAATTTATGAATGAAAGTTTTCCATGACGTAAACGGGAAAAACGCTGCTTACGTCACTAGGCTTACTATAGTGTATTTCTTTGCAAACAAGAACGCGTTTAGAGATATGAATGAAGGGATGTGTAAATAAAAAAAACAGACCACGGGCTGTAGCACCACTGGGATGGATGGATGGCAAAAGCCGGTATGAACTTCTTATGGTCAGACAGTCAGGCTGGGCAGGGCATTTATTTAACCGAGCAAGGCTCGGCCACCTGATATCTATACTCTTAAGCGAGCAATTCTTGTATATATATATATTTCTTCTATTTCGAAAACGGCTCTAACGATTTTCTTTAAAATTTCAACGTATCTGCATATTATTGAGAAAAAAATTTTCAGCTCATTGGGCACATCGGGAAAACTCGAGTTCGACCGTTATTTCGATATGAAAATGTCTCAATCTTAGAATAATTTATGAATGAAATGGAAAATTTATGAATGAAAGTTTTCCGTGACGTAAACGGGAAAAACTCTGCTTACGTCACTAGGCTTACCCTAGAACACTAAAATATTTCTTTGCAAACATTTAGAGATATGAATGAAGGTATGTGTAAAACTAAAAGCAGACCATTAATTTTGGTTAGAATAATTTATGAATGAAAGTTTTCCATGACGTAAACGGAAAAAACGCTGCTTACGTCACTAGGCTTACCCTAGAACACTAAAATATTTCTTTCCAAACAAGAACGCGTTTAGAGATACGAATGAAGGGATGTGTAAAACTAAAAGCAGACCACGGGCTGTAGCACCACTGGGATGGATGGATGGCAAAAGCCGGCATGAACTTCTTATTGTCCGACAGTCAGGCTGGACAGGACATTTAATTAACCGAGCAAGGCTCGGCCACCTGATATTATATCCTATACTCTTAAGCGAGCAATTCTTGTATATATATATATATATATATATTTATTTATTTATTTATTTATTTATAAATTTTATTTCGAAAACGGCTCTAACGATTTTCTTTAAAATTTCAAGGTATGTGCGTATTAGTGAGAAAAAAAATCTGAACTCATTGGCCACATCGGGAAAACTCGAGTTCGACCGTTATTTCGATATGAAAATGTCTCAATTTTATTTTGGTCAGAATAATTTATGAATGAAATGGAAAATTTATGAATGAAAGTTTTCCATGACGTAAACGGGAAAAACGCTGCTTACGTCACTAGGCTTACAATGCAAACAAGAACGAGTTTTAAAGTATCAATGGACCTAATTAAACATTTGCGCACCATCTTATTGAAGATTGATTTATTATAGAACTATGGAAGGAACGCGCTGGTAAAATTATGACCATGTGTTCATGCTTCAGTGTCTAATGTCCCGTACCAAAACAAAGGAAATGGTGATTACACAGCTGCTCTACTGCTCCTTACTTTCTCACACTGAACAAGATATCTAAACTTGGGGTTACCGTTAGGGCGTGGTGACGAAAGGCCCAGGAGATATATGAATGGAGGGATGTGTAAGAGCAGGCCATATCTTTCCATGGGCTGTAGCACCAGTAGCAGTAGTATATTACCTTTCTTAGTATAAATTATTTAACCGAGCAAGGCTCGGCCACCTGATATTATATATATATATATATATTGCAAGGCAAAAGACGGAGTCAGTTAATAAAAGGCCTATGTTTGTTTGTTCTCATTAGCTCTGAGATTGTATTCTTCATCTGTTGATATTTTATAATACCGTCTATTTTAGCACTACAAAACTTCTGGATCAACCCTTGCTTCTTTAAAGTTGACTGAACTCTCAGAAGTATGGTTCTATTGTCGGTTTAGTTGAACGCGCCTGCCTGGTAAATATGGTGGGTGGGTGTGTGAATGTATGGGTGGTTGAGGTTGTAATGGTGACATTAAGAAATATAAGTAGCCTAGCTAAAAAACACACAAATGTATAATCTATTGCTACCATTGCTAGGTAGATTGAAAATAAAATACGTAACAACTGAAAAGGATTTCTCTCATAAATCATAGACAGACGCATGGGCGCCCGCAGGAATTTTTGCAGGGGGGTGCAAACTCTGGCGGATCCAGGGGGGACGGTAGGGGCGATCATCCCCCCCTCGGCTGACCCCCCCCCCCCCAGAAGTAATGAAAAAACTTAAGAATTAAGATATGTAATGTAAATCCATATTCTGTAATAAATCCCAAAATCCAAACGTTTTTTTTCTCGGCGGTAACAAATCAATATTCAAAATCATGTTTTTCTGCCAGTAGTCTCTCCTTCCTCAAGATTACATCTCTGACGTGTTCCTCAGGATGGTCACGATGATTTTTTATTATGCCATCAATGTTACTGCTGAGCTGCTGTGAGCGGCCACTAAGTTAAGTTGGAAAGACTGCAACACCATAGAAACTGGTTCAAGAACAGATGAATAATTGACAACAATGATAAATAATTCTGGAATCCTCGATATACCATAATGAATCTCCACCCTGGGACGAAAACCCTCTTCCTACTATAAGGGATCACATTGAAAACATAAAAAGAAAATCTGACTACAGACCAACAGAGCTCAAGGAAATAGTGAACTGTTATCTTCAAACCAATTATCCTAGCAATCAGTGGATCTAAGTTTACACCAGTGATTCCCAAAGTGGTCCACAGGGACCCCCAGGGGTCCACGAGGACTTCCAGGGGGTCCACGAAAGTGAAAAAAAGAATTGGGGGTCCATGACATCCAAATGGGGGTCCACGAGAGTGGATCTCATTTAAGAAGGAATTGAGTTTAATATAAATCTCACATTAATGGAATCCCCTATTATATCATACAAATATACTTTATTTATACTTTATTATAGCTAGGCCATTAAATATTATATGTATTATTGGAATGAAAAACATATTTTAAATTTTAATAACTCATTTAAATAGCTCAATTTGGTCTAGAGATAACAAATATTTAACATTTTAACATAAAATAGACGATGGTGCTAATTTTCAATTTTTTTTTCTTCTTTTCTCGTCCAACTTATATTGCCTATGTGTCTTTTATTTAACATTTTATGTAATGATACCATGAAACCACCTAAGCTGGAGGATCGTCGGAGACAAAGCCACCCTGATTAGATTTGAAAACCTATTGAACACTCCATGATAAAGTTGAGAAAAGATCTACAATGGACAAAATATTTGCTTTTCAAATTTTAAGGAAAATATAATGGTTTGCTGTGTCTTAAAATATCTTGCAAAATTATGAAAATGACATACAGTTAGTGAAAAAAAAATGAATGATTTAGCCAGCCGCTGAAGTTTTTAAAACTATTTGTACACCAACCTGCATCTGATATTTGCAAAGAATTCTTCTAAGCAACAAATAGTTCAAAGGTCTATATATGAACCGAGTTGTGCCTGTCATTATGTATTTTTTGGGCACATGTTCGTTTATTTATGGATAAAGAAATTCACGACAAAATTTCGTTTTGTGAAAACTGATAATTGACAATAAAGTCAAACACATTTGATGTTTTGAAGGAATCGTTCGAAAAAAAAGCAAACCCTGTAACTATTATATCAGTAGCAACAAATGGAGCAGTATTAGATCTTGATTGCAGGAATATCTTCAATTTGTTATCAACGAAGTTATGAGAAACAACATACGCAATTACTTGCTCAAATTTTTATAGAAAATGACAAGAACATTCATCAGTTGAATCACAAAGCACCAGGAGAGGACCAAATTACAGCAGAACTAATTCTCAGCACAAAGGAGTGCATGATGTATGTGTGAACAATTGTTATATTTAACTATATAACTATATTTGCATAGTGTAGTTTTGTCTAGCTATAACTTTAACAAAAAGAAATGTAGACTGTACAGCGTTAAGTATTTGAAATTGAACTTCATTACTTCCTTGTCAAACAAGAGAGTGTTAATGTGCCATTTTTTATGATGCAGTGCTCCTATTTCTTCTCAGTGGTTCTCATAGAGCTCATTAGTTATAGTGATCTTAATTTTTAAATTATTTTTTCTCCACTAGGTCATTCAATAAGTATTCCAGCTCCTTCGTTTGTGGCGGCTATCTGAGAACAATCCATGAAAACTCTGTTAGGCCAATGGTATTGTAGAAGAGTTCACTAAATTCTTTAGCTCTGTTGGAATATAGTTAAATATTTCTTTCTTCTAATGTAAGTCTTTGCAAACAACATATTTCTGCAAACAATATATTTCTCTATACAGCTGGCCGAGTCAACCCTGTCTGGTAATGATGTATTTTTTTTATTCAAATTATTATGGCTCAAGAAATCCACGAAAAACAGCTCTTTGTGAAACCTTTTACTAAACAACAAATCTCTATGAAAAATAATCCCCGTAGCAATGGAAGTCGAGCTTGCAAACCTTTAAAGACAAAAAGTTTCCAATGTGTTTAGTGATAGTAAACGATACATATTAACTGTTACATAATGGGTTTAAATTTCAATTTCGTTAATAAATTTATTGTAAAAATAATGAATTAAACTTAAAAAGTAGTTTTAAATGACTTTTTCACTTCTCATGTCACTGGTTGAAAATTATTTAAACAAGATATGTAATTTGAAATTCATGAATTTTCAAAAATTCAATATAACTTAAACGGGGAAGGGGGGGAGGGGGTCCACGGAAAACCA
Organism: Biomphalaria straminea; assembly: GCA_021533235.1. Taxonomy (NCBI): domain Eukaryota; kingdom Metazoa; phylum Mollusca; class Gastropoda; family Planorbidae; genus Biomphalaria; species Biomphalaria straminea. Next base: position 6,725,922 of record JADKLZ010084329.1, read on the forward strand.
GAAAACATGTCAAGGGGTCCACGAGACAAAAAAGTTTGGGAACCACTGGTTTACACCGATGGATCTTCCCATAAAGCCACCACAAATGGAAGAGCTGGCATTCTCATTGAATGGCCAGATGGAGAAAAATCTATTGCAACTGGAGAGCTCCCTGACAGCCACAGAGCAGAAAGGGAAACACTAGGTGCTACCATGATTAGCAAATCATCCAAGTTCCCCAACAGTCAGATTGTCTTACTATAAGCTATCCCGACAAGATCAACGTCTAATCTTTCGACTTAGGACCGGACACAACAGAATGCGACAACACATGTATCGGAAAATTGGAACCAGTGAAATCTGCCCATGTGGAGTGTCATCAGAGAATGCCGACCACGTACTCCAAGACTGCGCTCTTTACCAAGAGGCCATATAAGACACTGGCCCCAAAACATCCCAATAAAAAGAAAACTTTATGAAGAGCTCCCTGATTTGGAAACCACTTCGCAGTTCATTTCATATATTGATCTAGTCATCTGAACCCTCCAACATAACAATGAGAACGAAGAAGAAGACGACGACAATGAAAAGACAAATTAGAAACACAAAGGAGGAGACATTTACTAAACATGTGCAGTTTATCTGGTTCACTTGCAGTCGTTATTTTAAGATCCACCAAACAGTCAAAGATACCTAAGTTGAGACTTTAAGCTTGAATAGATTCGTATTTTCAGTTCATTGTGTCTCACACAAGAGGTAAATTAAGCACCAACGCTATTTCTAGGGACCGATACGAAGAAGATTTCTAGCCATAACAGGGCAGCCTTGATCGAGTAGGTTGTCCATGTCTAGACTGTACAATGACGTTAGACACATGTAGCATGTCTCTCTAAACCACAGAAACTAAACTAATGAAGTCGAATACAATCCCAATAAACAAACCGGATACACAAAGACATCTGCTCAGTGCTTGAGATATCTGCAGTTTCATCACAAAAAATGCCCAGCAAATGCAGTTAATTCGTGATGCTGCAGCTTGTAGTTTTTGGGCTCTTGCTGCTGCCAGTGCTCCGTTGATCCAAATCAACGTTTTGACTCGAATGGTGACATGTGAAGAACTTTCTTGTATCTCTTCTATTGTAAACTGGTGCACATGTTTAACCCGCTGTTTTATCGAGCGCTGTCACCGACCATATATATTTTTTCCCATCGAAAGATAATTGGCAAAAAAATATTTCTAGACCTTAGCTAAATAAACAAATAATTGTAGCATTGTACGTCTCAAGACGACTTTTTCCCTTTGCATCTTCTTGTGTGACTAAAGATGCCAATCCTTTGTACTGCTATCGTGTCTGGTATCTGCAATCCAGGAACGTCCTTAAATGCTCGATCTTCATGTGGATCTATCCAGTTCCACTTTCTTCCAGCTGTTGGTGTCGATTTTGAAGACCTTTATGTCGCGTTTGCATACATTAGTATACCTTAGCAGTGGATGACCAGCGAATCTCCTGCCTTCTGTTAAATCATAACACAGAATGTTTTGTGAAAGTCGACCTTGTGGCATTCATAATAACTATAGCTATGTGGCAAATATAAACAAATAGTCACGACTAACATGCTATAGAATATTTGACACCCTTTATAGAGCAAAGAATTGCACGCCTAGAATAAATCATACATGGTCGGACATGAACTACAGATTTGCCTATTATAGTTATACTAATAGCTTATCTTTACAACTGTTTTTCAGTGGAAGCACTACTTTTTAAATTATTACACTTTATAATATTCTAATGATAGGCTTTTAGATTTAGAAGACCAAATGTTCCTGAATATTAATTTATTAAACTCTTGAATCAATAATGCAAAGGGCACCCGTAGGGGGTACATGATAGTGCACGTGCACCCCCCCCCCCCCGGGTTCGGACGGAACTTCCAAGTACCCTGGGTAATAAAAAAAAACAATAGAGAAAAATGTATTTCATTATTTTAAAAAATGGCTAAAATGAGGATGCTTGAAATTCAAAGGCACATACATGGTTGGCCATCCATTCCATACGCCTAGGTTTATCTACTTATTTCTATCACTACATTAACCAGTGGAAGCACTACTTGTTCAGTTGCTAGTTAGAAATTAATTGATTTGATGGTGCGAAAAAATGGCTAGAATTTGGCTACTCAGAATCCAGGGGGGTGCAAGTGCACCCCCTTGCACCCCCC
>JADKLZ010084329.1:6728520-6767167 GCA_021533235.1 Biomphalaria straminea
TGAAACGATGAGGACCAGTTTTCGATACAGTCGTTAGCCTCCTTACCTACTTCCACACAACTGTCCACCTGGGTTAGCGTGGGGGGGGGGGGTTAAAATCCTCTGCCAGGCTAGCTACAGACCACCTCATTCTTCTAGCCCGACTTTAATAATTGACTTAATATTTATCTTTGGACATTACCTGATGAACAGATATATTGTAGAAGCTTTTTTTCTTTTATCGTTTGTGTAAGAGTAACAATGAATTATAGATATCTCTTAACTTGTAGCCTAAACAATAATAATGCACAGATCTCCTTGCTTCGTTCAACAATTTAACAAAAAGTTATACAGATCTAGGCCCTATAGCATACGTTTGTATGTATATGCTTATATTTTCATCATTTTTATCAAATGGGTAATTTTAGTGGGAAATCTGTATTTTTTTTTAGAAAACTAAATTACGCTGGTATATGCCAGAGATAAGCAAGGATTCAACTTTAGTAGATTGATGAAGGCGAGAAACTAAATTAGTCTACTAAGTAGTGGGATGGCCGCGCCTTTCCCTTGATTTTAAAACATTTTATTGATGCACAATAAGGCAACATTTTTTTTTAATTTATAATTTTGCATTTTTTTTTAGGAATTATAAAATCTAATATAATTAATTTTCCTAGTCAAATTTAGCCTTTAAAAATCTTTGTTTTATAAAATGTAGAATTTTGAATTAATATTTTTTTACTGAAATTAAACAAATGAGATATTCTTGCCTTTTTTTTCGATCTCAAATATTTCTATTATAACGTGTAACATTTCATTTCACTCTCATGTTCGTCGTACTCAAAAATATAAAAACTGCCCTTTCCTCGGCACTGTTCCAAAGAAACGGGCCCTCCGGGGCCTGCTACGAGTTTGTGTGAGAAAACTCCTTTTCTAAACTTGTTTTATTGCTATATAACTTCGTTTTTAAAAACAGGTCATATATTTTGGCGATAATTATGTTAGAGTATAAACCTAAGAACAGTCCAAAGTACTCCAAAGCTACAAGTTTCTTATGCTAACTTTTTACGAAGGTGTATTTTGAGAGCAGTAGACAACACTATATCCTAACTTCTATACCTCTAACAAGATGGCTAGCTTTTAGAACCACCCTTTTATACAATTTTCCTCCAAACATAATAATAATCAATAGTTCAAACAGCAATTATCATACTTTAAGCAATTGGCCAATTTATATTTTTTAAAAATCACACACAAATATTACTTACTAAAATCAAGCTTGCCTATCCGAACCAAATTGATTCCATTGGTTTTCACAGCGCCATTTTTCTTTTTATTGACAAGATCTTCGATGGATAAAGCAGACTCAGACTTTCTCCGGAACTTCTCCGCGATCAATTCTCCAATGGTCATGTTATCCTGGTTTTTAGCAGACGACAGATCCACATCTTTACGTCTGTTTTTGCCGCCAAAGAAGCCGCTTATTTGAGCGAGTATGTCGCTTTGCATGGCGAATAATGTATTAGAATATCTCAATAATAAATGTCTTCATAAATAGAGCAGCAAATAATAGTGTCCATTATTAAAATCTATGTCATTATTGTATTTAACCAATCACAGTGTTTTCCTTTATCTTAATATAATGTTCACTACATCTTCTGAGCTACGTAAGTTGGCTACATAGAGCATGTCCTTTTTGTCTAGATGATTTTTTTTCCTTGGTGATGTTAGTTATCAATGGGCACATAGAGATTCAAACTCTTTTTAAAAAAAAAAACTCATACTGTGTGATTCATAAACTGCTTGCGTTAAAAAGAATTCAATTGTATCCCCTCCCTCTTAGCATAAGTGGTAGGTAAGCAAATTTGCTTAAATTTTTTAATTTATTTGTTTAAGGTGTAGACCTATTTAGTAGACATGTTTCTATATTTCTATATAATATTATTGACTTTGTAAGCCACAAGAACAGAACGTAGCCCTACATAGAACCGACAGTCTCAGTGTTTCGGGTGTCTACCTTGAATGCTTTACACTTACATAATTAACCATCCAGAATTCCTTACGTTTTCTATGAAAAAGTATTTTTTAACTTTATCGTAGTCAATTTATAAAATGAATGAGTAAATTTCTAATTTTCATGTAATATTCCTGATATATGTAGGTATAATATGTATATATTTTGTACATATATTAGGAATATTATGTGAGTAAAAGTGCGAAAAGTGCATTCTATACAATGCCTAGGCCTCAGTCTTACGGCGTTTTTTTCTTACAATGAGATAATTTATATGAAAAACAAGGTTACAAAGAGTTTTTGTGGAAACACAAACTCAAAATAGGCCTCCGAAGTGGTCCACACGGGCAGGTAAAAGGGCAGATTTCAATATTTTCAAAAGAATATCAGAATGAAATTTTAACAAAGGCAAATGACAGAGAAGACTGAAAAAAGAAGGCTGACAAATTTTGTGTACTGCCAAAGATGGAAGAACGAACAAACAAATGAAAACTCCTCTCTACCCAGAAGAAATGATGAAAATAATAGAGTGTAGAATAAATGAGAATTGGACCAGTTCACATTCCAATTACAAGAAGGATGCTTATAAAAGCTCGACATGACCAACGCATAATTTTTCGACCTGGAACCGGACACAACAGAATGACACAGCATATGTTCCGATAGCCAAAAGTCGGGACGAGCGAAACCTGTCTTTGTGGAGCATCTCCAGAGAATGCTGACCATGTCCTTCAAAGCTGCATACTCTATCAAGAGGCCCGAACAAGACTCTGGCCCCATAATCCTCCTATAGAAGAAAAACTATAAGGAGAACTGCCTACTGCCTGATCTGGAAACCACTGCGCAGTTCATCTCAGATTTAAGATTACTGATCTGAACCCTACGACGTGTAAAATGAGAACGAAGAAGAAGAAGACCTTTAGGTGAGGTATAAAAGCATGGGTCTACAGAGGTAATTTTAGTCATAAGAAATCTAGTTGTTTATTTGTGTGTTTTTTTATTACTTTGCGTGACACAGCAATAGTCATTCTATAGAATTGCTTGGCGAAATAACAAATAGAGAATCATGTCCTACTTTTGCTAAAAAAAAAAAAAAAAAGCCCGGCATAGGCCTACTATAGAATGCCTGTATGTCACACTTTGCCGGTAACATATAGATCTACGTAAAAAAGCATATATATCTATATATCATTTTTAGCCATGCAAAAAAAAAATATTACCACATTATGGAAACACTTGTTCAACTTATTATTTTTTTCACATCCTTAGGAAAATGCATGTAAAAGCAGACACTCTAAAGGACCCCTTATTTCCACATCGGCTATTAATCTGTAATCAAATTTCATGGCAAATATTTTCCTTATCTCCACGAATCGGGGGACACTATCCAACAGAATAAAACACGACTTGAACTTATTGTTGTTTATTTCATTTCTTTACTCCATGTTTTGTTTTGTTTCACTAGTAGAAAGCACGCATCGCATAATAATATGATGAACCGTTTCAAATGAAAACAATGCAATGAACAAAAAATGCTGGCCAAAATGTGTATTATTCGATTTGACAAACTGGCACATTGATCTTTTGCTTGAAGCCCCCTTTTTTTTTTCTTTTTACACCTTGCCTCCCCCATTCCCTCACCACCTGACACTAAAATCAACAATAATCTGAACGATTCGCTCCCCTTGTATAAAAATAAAAGGGGGACAACAGAGACGACAAAAAGGGAGATAATGTTGAATGTTTTTCTTCATTTAAAAAAAAGTTGAAATTCTTTTCATGCGTTTTTTTTTTCTTTCTTTTTGCCTTGAACAAATGAATCACGTTTGATTCGAAACAAGACAATGGGCAGTTTTTGTTGTTGTTTTGTTGTTGGTGATGTGTCTATATATATATCTATATATATATATATATATATATTTCATCTGTCGATGGTAATTTTTGTCACGATTATCATAGCTATAATTTCCAGTTGTTTGACATGTTTCGGATGTTTTCTAAAAGTTGAAGATAGTTACTTCCTTGTCCAAACCTCCCGCAGGACGACGGGGGATGGGAGCGGGCAGGGTTTAAACCCGGGACCATCGATAAATCCAAACGACAGTCCAGCGTGCAAACCGCTCGACCAGGCAGCCATCCATAGTTGCATGGTAAAAGAAGGAGAGAGACTCAATAATATAAAATAAAAATTGGATGGTATGCATTAATATCCAAATCTGCATAAAAGTAGTAGACATTTATTATTTTTATTAAAGATATTATGGATTACTACTTTGTCGGGTTCTTGAAATGGCGTCACTGTGGTCCCTAGTTCAACTCTGCCCGCTACCATTTCCTGCTTTCATGCAGGAGGCTATGACGTGGTAGTCTTCAGTTCTAAAGGAACGCCCCAAACGTATAAAACAAAACAAAGTTTACAGTTGCTTCACGAAACCTTAATTTTAATTCAAGTTTATGGATTGAAGATAGATTGGTTAGTCGTCTATAGCTGCCAATGAAAGGACATGGGAGGAGATTGCCTAAGATAGAACAACATGGAGACAGATTTTGATTCATCATACCACCCTAGCAAAGGCCTGCATGCAGGAGCTGTGGCTTATTATGGGCTGCAGAATTCGCCTGTTTAGGGATGGCTGTTAATATAAGAACTGAAATGTCTGCCAGAAAGATAATCTTATTCTCTTTGTGTAAGCTAAATACAAGAAAATATCCTTTCAACTTATGGCTGAGTGATAATCGCTTTACTTTCAAACCGGGGTCCAGGGTTCGAATCTGGGTAAGACTGGGATAAGTTTAATCAGGATCTTTAGGTCACCTCTGAGTAGTTGGCATCAGTTGGGGAAAATTAAAGGCAGTTGTGCTGGCCAAAAGACGCAATCGTTAACCGTGGGCCACAGAAACAGTTGACTAACAGACTCACAAGTCGCCTAATCACAGAACACGGAATCAAAGATAACGGAATCACACGTCACAGAAGCACATTTCAAAGAATGACAGGTCACGGAATTACAATTGTATGCGTGTTTGGGGGAGGTCATGTAATGGATGATACAGACGTTTGCTGAAACCTAACTAAAGACAAGAGCTAACTCAGACGAGAGGTGAGTGAGGTCGAGCGTCAAAAGAACCCGCACCACCATCAGTGCCACAAGTGGTTCAGTATAAAGGTTATTGTTTTTGTTTTGTATTTCAACAAAACATATTGAATGCTATTAACAGGTGTCTGAAGAGTCGTCGTGTTTCTTTATACTGCTATCGTTAATTAAGGACCACACTGTCTATAGCCTGAAGGAATGTAATTATCATCAATCATGCTAGGCTCGCCGACTGATTACAGTGACAAGCGCTAACATGGCAAAGGTCAAGCTAGAATATCTATTTTTACAACTTGTAGGCCTATAGTAAATGTGTTTGGTCTAAGTCTAAACGTGAAAAATAGTTTATGTATGCCAGTTCCCTATTCTTCACCCGTAAACTATTTAGCGTTAGGCTTGTCATGTAAATATTTTGTCGTTTAAAAGTAACTAAATGAATTTGTGCCAGGTGATACCATTTTAAGACAGAATGGCGCCATTGCTTAAATAACTTCCCGGAATACGATTGCCCACCATCGCCAATAAAAAAAAATACAACACCCAGCATCCTCTTATTAGACAATTTCCGCCAAAGTTAAATGGGGAAAAAAAAGAACGAAGGGAGACAACAATGGTGGACTTCTTGTCGAAGTCAGATGTCGACATTGTCAATTTGCACACGGACCCTTTTGACAACACGCCTTGACATGTGTATGTGTGTGCTGTAAGGCAAGGCGTCAGTAGCCTTCGAATTGTGGATGGCACAAATATTGGCGATTCCCGATTCCCGTCCCTGAATCTTCAGCAGGTGTATTCTACTGGCCAGGTTTCTCATTTTTAATTGGCCAATTGTGGAGTGAAGGAACCAGGCGCTCTGTGAAGAGTTTAAAAGAAAATTATACTCTGTTTGTGTGGGTTATTACAAGTGGCTAGAGTTCCACATTAAATAGCTCTGATGCATTTCAATATAGGTAAACAAAATACAACACATTTTGTAACGTATATACCTGGTAGTCTACCCAAATCTGTAGCAGAGAGATAATGTTGTAAATATATGAAAACTCGGCATTTTAAGATGTTTTATGTTTCAATGTCTCAGAAAATAACGATCCAAGTGCAAAGTGCGTGTGGACAAGTGCATTAATGTGTTAAGTGTAGAGCTGACCTTCACAAAAATCAAGTGTAAGGATTGGGCAAACTACTTCCGGTGGTGGAAATGTGATTTTTAATCTGGCTTCCTGTAGATAAAGATTATCCTCCAATCATAATGTATGGTTGAGTTTCGATTTTTTAGGATTCAAATGTTAATACAAAAAATATTCCTTGTGAAAAGGAGACAAGTAACTTTGCTTAATAAGAGCTGTGTCATTGCAATATTAAGTAAGGCATAAAAGATATTGTAAATCAGAATATTTAGATTTTTTTTGTTTCAATTTGTAATTTTCATATTATTTAAATAAACATCGAAAATTTTATACCTTTTAAATTGTCTTTTTATCTATTCAATTTTAAGTATTTTTCTTTAAATAAAAATGTATTTCGAAACATGGGCTCCAAAGAATATTGGATACATTTATACAGGGCGGAAACACAGAAAAATAGCTAGAAGCTTTTTGATGTAGACCTACCTCTTTTGTTTTATCATGCTATATATTGGCCTAACCACGGTTAAAAAACACTTTGATTTTATGTTCTACTTTGAGTTATAGAAATTTCTTTTAATTTAATAAACCCTAATCTAAAATGGTTACACAAAGAGAAGTCATCTAACTTTTTTTTTCGTTTAACCTTCTAACTTTTTTTAAACTGTGTAAGGAAATCACTTTTTAAATCCCGATGTGTTAACGTTGTAACATTTTAATTACGACGCCAATTACATTTTATTGTGTTTTTTTTTTTCGTTTATTTGTTTAAGCGACAAGTCATCGACGCAAACCCTTACAAGTTTATAGAAGGAGACTATATGCTATAATCACTTTTTAAAAGTATAAATACCATGAAATTTTTAAATATCAGAATGGACTACAAAGATTTGAACAGCTGTCTATTAGAACAGAGTTGATAATCATAAATGTACGTATTCATTTATTACCGTTTTATTTGCTTTCAATGTACAATTAGATCGATCTATATATCATAATATATTTATTTATTTTTAATTTTCACAGCAAAGTCAAAATTTAATATGGCTTTACACATTATGCAAAAGTAGATCTAACGGCATTATATGTGAAGTAGCCTACTATTAATTTTTTGACGTTTCATCACCTTGGCAACTGTGAAATTTAGTGAATAGAAATAATGGAACAAAACAGAGTCTGGGCTAAATCTATAAACAACTGTCTATCCAACAGTAATAGTGTCTGGAGAAGAAACAATCAGAACATCACTGCACTGGTAATATGTTGGTGTTGTGTTGGTTACATACGTTACTTGCAGAACCATGTGACCAGTTCTGAAACAAGAAAGTAAAATATAAAGATGATCAGTTCTCTCTATTGAGATCAATAGACAACAATAGTATCCTCATAGATATCTAATGTTTCATTAAAAAAATCTAAGACATCCTAATAAAATGTCAAGTAGGCGCCATTAATCCCGATTGACCATTAGAAATGATTTTCTCCAACGGACAGGCATGAACCAGGAGCTCATCACCCTAAGTCCTTCCTGATGGTACCACATTGGTAATGCCATTAATGGTCTGGGTCGCACCATATACGTAGCATCCTCAACTCGTTTCAGGTCCTGTACGCTACAACCTACAAGAGACCGAAGGTAGCTCTACCCACGGGGGAGAGGAGAGAGGGGAGGATTTCTTCACATTACTATTCAGTAACCACCACGATGAGGACCGCGTGGCGGATTTATTGCCTGGGTCCCTGTTCCGAGAGCATTCGTTGTATTAGGCCTCAACACTGATCTGCGACGTAGCAATTTGTGGGCAGTGGGGACCAATAGTTCGTTTCCATGTCGTACAGACATGTGAGGTGCCAACAATCTATTGGTCTAAACTACCTTACTAATTGTGACGTAGCGGGTCAGTGTTCAGGCCCTCTATGACGATTGGTCTCGCCTGTTCCATCCTCACACCCAGTGAGATTTTTTTTAAAAAAGCTTATCCAAGGTGCCACTTCCTTTGTTGTGTGGTTGTTATTAGATGTCACAACACTTGAAGAGAGTGATGCCGGGGTTTGTAATATTTGAAATAACAATATTGAGTAATATTGACGATGACGATCAAGGAATCAACTGAGTAAAGCTTTGACTATAAAATACAGGAACATTTATTTAAATCCAACATAAGTACAGCTATGTACAAATAAAAATTAATAACACTTGTCAATAAGCAAAGACATACTTTCTTATATAAAAATACTAGATATACGAATGCGACTGACTTCTAGCAGATTTCTAGCTCGACTGTCTGAACGCACTTTTCTGCCCGCTTTTTTTGAAAATGTCTCTTTATTCAAACCGACCAATCAGATTTGAATCTAGACGTGTGCAACCCACGTGACTGAGATTCCTGGAACAAACTAAAAATAGAAATTCCTGGAACAAACTAAAATAACGCTGCTGAGGCTACAAATAGCTGCTGGGATTTTTAGACAGATGTCTACTATGTGACACAAGGTAACCAGGATAGGCCTGGTTCGCTACCAGTCATATGTCTATATAGTGCAACTACTAGTCTACAGAGGTGCCACGATGAAGCTACGGGAGTTGAAATCCTCCGAGTAAAAGTGACAAGAAAGTTTCAACCCATGCATCAAATGTCTATAGTTCTTTATAACTGTATTTTAAGAAAATCTAACCTTAAAATAAAAAAATATCGATAGCACTAAACCGCCAATTTAGCTCCACCCATCAGTTTCCTCAACATCTCCCATCCATCGCTTGAACTCCACCCATTATTCCCTTCAACATCTCCCATCCATCGCTGAACTCCGCCCATTAGTCCCTTCAACATCACGCATCCATCGCTTGAACTCCACCCATCAGTCTCTTCAACATCTCCCATCCATCGCTTGAACTTCACCCATCAGTCTCTTCAACATCTCCCATCCATCGCTTGAACTCCACCCATCAGTCTCTTATACATCTCCCATCCATCACTTGAACTCCACCCATCAGTCTCTTCAACATCTCTCATCCATCGCTTGAACTCCACCCATCAGTCTCTTCAACATCTCCCATCCATCGCTTGAACTCCACCCATCAGTCTCTTCAGCATCTCCCATCCATCGCTTGAACTCCACCCATCAGTACTTTCAACATCACCCATCCATCAATACAACGTCGAGTTAACATATTCGTTCCACCGATTCACCCTTGCTCTAATCCAGCCATCTACAGACTTTATACTCACGTTGAAGGAACATTCACTGTAGCTGAGTAGAGTGAAAGTGAGGGGTCGCTTGTGTCTGGAATTCTTTTGATTTCTTTCAGTGTAGCTTCAGTGGCGCCCAGTGAGATTGCAAAATAGCCCTAAAGAAGCATTCAAAACATTAATGTTAGACGTATGTCAAAGCCAGCATGCCAACGGTTTAAGATAGTTGTCAAGATAAACAAGTCACATAAGTATATTAAGGCCTACCTAGTGTTGCCTACATTTTCCAAATATTATATACCAAAAAGCAAGCGTAAAGTTCGCCATAAAGAATGTCAAACAAAGCCATGACAAAAAAGAGATAAAGAGACGTTACCAAAAGGCATACATGGCAAAAAATAATAATAATTCTGAAATTACATTATAAAAATGTCAAATCTAGTTTTCATCTTCTTCTCTATGAAACTCTTGCCTAACATAATTAGGCTTTTTGGATAGGAGATTGACTCTTCGCGTTTTTTTACTGTTTGAAAATTTCTAATTAACAGAAAGCGGCACTGGCGGATCCAAGGGGATGGGGCGGTAATTGATTACTAAGAGAAAAACAATCGCTAAATAAAGTATTTTAATTAAATGTTTTTCTTGTTACTCTTTCATTGTTTGTTAGTGACACTTAATAATTATGCAAAGTTTCAACTTAATCCAAGAATGGAAAGCTGAGAAAATAGCGTCTACAAAGTAGCAGACAGACAGACAGACAAACATGGTGATTTGATTGATTTGTTCTTTGTAAAAAAATTTCCAATCTCTCTATAATTCTCTCATTATTTCTCTATCTGGCAAAGCAAGCACTGCTTTTGTTTTATAAATTAACTTACCGGGTTGGCAGCGTTGTAATGGTTAATGTTCTTCTGTATAGACACTGTCACGCTCTTCCCAGCCCTGAAATAAATTGGATACATCGTCAAGCCATTCATTTAGAATTAGAAATAAAGATTATCCCTCTTTTTTTCTGTAATATTAGGCAGTGAAAGACTTCAGAAAAAATGTCACAAATTTTTCGCAGTCAAATGAAGCAGATAATTTAACAACTATTCGGCCATTAAAAGTAAAAGTTGACTTATTTAAATAGTCGGGGTCAAACATAACAAAATATCACTAAAAGAAATGTTTTAAAAAAATCCCCATTTAAGCTTGGCATTTTCCGTCACGAGTAAATGGACAGAAATCTGGAATGGTAGCATCACCTTTCCAGTAATATTAATACTATTCTTTGTTGGTGGATTCTTAAAGCTTATATGGTTGCGAAATTTGGACACTGATTGATGAGGCTGGAGAAGACTCCATGCCTTTGAGAGGTTAAGCCACGGAAAACAAGTCTGGCTGGCAAAATTCCTCAATGCTGTAAAAAAAAGACAAAAGCTCAGCTGGTTCAGTCATTTATTTGTAAGACACGATTCATCTGACAAGTTACTGTGAGGAAGTACGAAGAAACGGACGACCACAGAAAGGATGGCTTGAAAACATCTTAATTTTCTGTTAGTAACAGTTGCTGACCAGAAAAACTGACCTAATGATCTATGTGGCAGATGATATTAAGATTATCTGTTTCTATGGCCAACGGTTAACGAGCAGAGTGTCATGTAGCCAGCACAACGACCAACCGTATTTACTTTCCCCAACTTAAGTCGAGTACCCATTAGAGTTGGGTGGACACAGAGGCGCCCAAAAAAATCATCCCACCGAGATGCGAACCTAGGACCCCAGGTTGAAAGCCAAGCGCTTAACCACTCAGCCACCTCTCCGCCAAACTATGAAATAACAGTAAAAAATATTTTTTAAAAGTCCAAATGTTTAATTTTGATACATATTTCAAGTGACCGAGTGATAAAACGCTTGACTTCACTCTCAAAAAAAGTATGAAATTTTTGGATGAATTTTTTTTTATATAAGTTTCAGACGTGCCTGTTGTTAGTAAAAGTAAAGGTGGTTAGCCGTTGTGCTGAATACATGACATCATCGTTAACCATCGGCCAAAGAGTTGTACATTACATCATCTTCCTTATGAGTTTTGTTGTTTTTTTTTTTGTTTTTTTTTTTACTAATACGTTCATAAGACAGACGATGATTTTATTTAGTTATTTAAACTTTTAAAATATTTTTTTTCTTATGCCAAAGAGGTAAGTTAACGCAAGAGTACAAGGCTAGGACTAGTAGGCTTTATTTATCGAGCAATAGAACCAAATACACAGATACTGATGACGCGACAATTTTGGAGTAGAGGCTGAGAGAGGGTTGTTTATTAATAGTCCAGACGACATTTTTGTTTCTGTGTTGAATCTTGTTATTTCTTAATGCAGCGTCTTGAGTATTATATATTACGGAGTGTGTGTGTGCGTGTTTCTATGGTGAGGGTGGGAGGAGATTAGCTATGCAGCGTAAATGATGCAAGATAAGTGTCTTTGTGTCGTCAGTTGTCTTACTGTTGACTTATTCTCCTGGGCTGAGAACCAATTATACAAGTCTAGATCACAAAGACTTCGAAAGGCGAAAAAAAGGAAATAGGTAGAATAGACGATTCCAGAACGCCAGAGTGAAAAGACGTGTTATCGTAGCGAGTTAGATTTTGCTCAGAATACCATTTTATATTATTACTACTAAAATCTATTACATTCATTTTATCTCGAGTTAGAAATTATTTATATTGTTATAAAAGTTATAAGTTATTATATTTAAGTTTTTAAACTTAAGATATTGTAATAACTTCAGGGAAGGCAACTCAACGAGGACATAGATGTTTATTTACATAACATCACACGTACATAAAACAACAACTTCATTTAGCACTGTCTCTCCATCTTGGCTCTCAACGTGGACGGAAGTCATTATTCTCACATGTCAACATTCTGTTCTAGTCCGTTCACTATAGGTGCGCACATGTGCACTAGCCTGAATGATGGTGCGCAAGTCAGAGTCATTACAATATAATACGCCTAAAGCGGTTTAGTTGTCAACCAGCAGTTTGGTATCATAAGTCAAAGACCGTCAACAGCAAGGGAATTAAGAAACTGTACTCTAGAACTTCAATCTCGAATATACCCCTCCCCCTTTTTTAACCCGAAAGCTAACGACTCAACCACCCCTTCCCTGTACTATACATTCTAACCATCTGTTCTTATAGGACTTAGATGTTACTTCTGAGTTATTAGAGTCAGCCTGTCCCATACACTGTTAATATTAAAATTTACAATGAATCTCTTTCGACTTACACTAAAGCGGTTGCAGAGGACAAGTCTTGAGAACGTCCACCGCATGGTCCAGTGGTCAATGCACAATCAGCGGAGGCTAAAAGTTTACAAAGAAATATCAAAAGTAACAAAAAAAATTAATTGTAAGTTAATTCTATTTAAAGTGTAGTCATAGTTAAAACTACTAAATTATAAGTATAAATTATAGAATGCGGTTAAATGCATTGAAATGATAAAGTCAACATATAGGCTACTAAAGCCAATTTATCATTTTTAATCATGATTTAAAAAAAAAGATGTTAATTAAATTTGAATTAACAAATTAAGATCTTCGATGTGAAACATGGAGCCCAATATTCCTAAGTGCCTAATGATGTCAATACCGGGTGAAAAAAATCCAGTACTAGCTAATACAAAACCATAGCGTCATCACCAAAGATCTTGGAATATTGAAAACATTTAAAGCCCATATTAGTTTTTTTTTTCTGATATCATGTAATAGTATAGCCTATTTAGCTCTGTTATTTGATATAGGCTATATATATTTAATACTCTTATTGCAGCGCAGAGTTTGTTTTTAATGTAGATAGATTACATGCTCAAACAGCCAAGGAACCTCCCAAAAAATTCTCAAGCTAATGGCAGTCCTTTCAAGAAATACCGTAACATTAACTTAAATGTCGTGTTTGAGTTTGAGTAATGATTTCATCATTTCACGTGTTAGATAGTCAATAATAACCGCTGGCAAGACGTAAAACTTAAATTTGATATTATATGTGTTACTGAATCGTCTTGAAATTGTGTAACCGAATACTGCAATAATGAGAATTGATTCATATATCTTAGCAAGGAGGATTAAAGCTAGTAACTAATAGTAATACAAATTACTTTTGTTAGAAAAACAAGAATTTTGCAGAGGAAAAGGAAAACAAGGGTGTTGTTTTCTTCAGCACTGCCGTACAGGGTGTTGGTTATGTTGGGCTGTAGTGGTAGTAGGGTCTGCCTAAGGTGGATTAGGAAGGGGCATTCAAAAAAGGATATGGTTTACGGTTTCATAAGGGCGGTCGAAGTCTCTACAAAGGGGGAGTTGTGTGGAATTTTAATTTATTGAAATGGTAATTTAGCAGAGGAGTGTGTCCTGTCTTTAGTTGGAAGATTGTAGATTGCTCTTTGAGGGGGGGGGGGAAGTTAAAACTGTCCAGTTTGTTAGGCATGTTCATTTCCTTGCCTGTGTTTCCTGTTTATAATTGGTTGAGCCACTCCTCTTTGTGATTGTTGATTAACATTGATCTTTGGGTGAGGTAGTTAACAAGTCTATATGGTTGTTCATGATCCTATCTTTGAAAGCTTATCTGCCCTTTCGTTTCCCATGACGCCAATGTGTCCAGAGATCCACTGTTATGTGATATTGATGTAAGGAAACCTCAAACACACAGAGTTGTAGTGATCAACCTCCTCCACGCTCTGGTTCATCATCTTAATCATTAATATCATCAACAACAACAGTATGTAGTTAATTCAAAAGTCCTTACATAACGATGTCACGAGCCTGTCTACTCCTTTAACTTGGCTTACTTTTTTTTTCTGGTAATTTTTACGCGTGCATGTTGTTACAAATGTTACAAGTTAGTTTTATAAACAACTTTGTGTAATGACTCTTATCTACGAACTTATTCTTAACTTATCAAAATTCAAGATGTTGAGTATAACTTGGCGGTCAGAATTCGGATTTTTCAAATAAAAAATGACAACGAAGAAAAAGTAATTCTTTTTTCAACCACTATATAAAAAAATATCAGAAAAAAAAAACGTTGGGTTTCATTCTCTGGTGAAAATGTGCTAAATGCTTCAGTTGACAAATCAGATCTTTAGAAACAAAAGTAAAACATGAAAAGCATTAAAAATACTATTAAAAAAAAAAAAAAAAAAAAGCTTATACGAATTGTTATTGTATCAATCAATATGAATCAGTCATGCAATTCAATTTGTAATAGATCTAAACAATAGGTCTGTGCGATTAATATTTTTACCAATTATTTTTGTTTAGCGCTATTTCATGCTTTTAGCTTTCTCAATACGCTATGATTCTATCACTTATCTGGACCAGTTGGAAAATAGGGAAAGGGGGGGGGAAGAGGATATCTGGGTAAATTTTAACATAATCTGTTTTTAAAAAGCATTTTTTTTTATGTGAGTAATGACCTGAATTCGAACTATTGGCTTAAGCCTCCTTAAGCCTACTAGCCTCGGCTAGTGAAGTGATTAAGAAAAGATTGTATAGATATCTATTGTTTGATTCAAACTTACTTTAAAGTGGCGATCTATCAAGGGGACTAATTCAGTTTATACCGCCACTCCAGTCAAGTACAATTTCTTTACTTTGTTCGAGATACAAATTATAATATTTTATAACCAATAGTTAATTAATTTTTTGGATGAAAAGGAAATCTTGATTCTTGTGTTGTCAGGTAAAAGAAATAATTGTGCGAAATTTCATCTTGCTCCTTGATTGGGTGTCAGAAATAACGTGTGCAAACTTTGTTTACCAAACAGAGCGAGTTAGTATGAGCTTTGCAAAGAAGAATGGAAATATGAACGATGAACATACTAATTTTAAAAAGTTTCTGTATAGATCAAATAAAAATAAAAATCGACAACTACAAGCCTACTATTGCAACTTCTATAAAATTTGATTTAACTCTTTCTCTCCGTAATTATTTTCGTCGCTTCGATAGTATTATTCGTTTTGCTCATTTGCATTTCACTATCTTGTGATGATTAAACTTCAAAAATTTTTTGTTTGTTATCAGAAAATGTAATATTTGGTATGGAATTATAGGAGAATGCATGCTTTTTTTGCTCAATACAAATTAAGTTTACAAATCCTAAAACCAATTTAGTTTAATGGGAGTCAAATCAACATTGGCATCGTCAATTAAGAGAGAAATAGTTAAAAATAAAAGAAGATCTCGTTAGTGAATGTCAGTTTAAATTTTTCTCATATTGCGCTAAGCAAGTTGAGGACAGGCTTACAATGCATGATCTTCAATTTAAAAAGTACCAACCTGAAGAATGCAGATTATTCCAGTTGCCCCTCTGTTGTGGTGACACCAGACATAGGTGTCCTAGTGAGAGGCTGACCAAAGTGGTCAAGCAAAGGATTACTGGCTTAATCATTTTGTTCGAAGATGTCACGAATTACTGAAACATTAAAAATAATTATTTTCTTGATTAAGTGACGGTTTGACTAAAGCAGAGTGGCGAAATAGTGGCGAGTTTAGACCATAAAAAATAAGATTATAGGATCTTTTACGTTATAGGCGTTACTTCAAAAGAGAATATAAGTATCTCATGCATGTTAAACAGTGAAAGCTGAATAGAGATATTGTCATAAACATTTTATATTAAAATTCAATTGTTTTTAAAATACATTTAAAACATTCAAGGCTGGAATGGCATCTCATACCCACCTTGACTGCTCCTTAACCCGTTTACATTTAATTTTCCTTTTAATTGTTTTTTTTTAATTTAACCTACGTTGATTACATTTCCCTGCTGTAGCCTTGAACTAAGTTTTAATAGGCGTCTTTCTGGAATTGCGTGGGTACGCGTGAACTAATTTGAGATATGTACAGTTTGGGCCAACGTTTATCCCGCAAATGGGGCCCATGTGGTTAGCCCTTTCAGGCCCCTCAATGTTTGCCCCATACTGGCCCCATGAGGCATCTGGACCCCCTGCCTAAGCCCAGACTCAGCTCTAAGGGCGCCCGTTCAGGCCAACGTTCATCCCCCAAATGGGGCCCATGTGGTTAGCCCTTTCAGGACCCTCAATGTTTTCCCATACTGACCCCATGAGGGTTCCATCAGGGCTTCATCTGGGCCCCTTATTGCGCACAGACTCTCCCCTTTTGGGTTCCATTTGTGCTTTCATTAATGCCCCCAAAGGCCCAAGTATCTTTGGCCCTGTTGGGGCCCTCAAGTCCTTCTCCTTACTGGCCCCATACGGGTTTAACAAGGGGATTTTCTGGGCCCCCTGACTAAGCCCAGACTCAGGCCTAAGGGCGCCCGTGAAGGCCAATGTTCATCCCCCAGTTGGGGCCCATATGGTTAGCATGGGCTGGCCCAGTTGGGGCCCTTACTGGGCCCAAGATCTTTGCTATCAGGTAATGTCCTCATTTTGTGAACAATGAGGCATCACTAGGGATGTGACAATAATATGATCATGGCACTTCTCTTTAGGTCTTAGGACCGACACGAATAGTGTAACTGTAACAGATATAGCATATTACAGCCCTCGTGCTATTGTTTCTCTTTGGCTATCTTATTTATTTAAAAAAAAATACATTCATTTTTTGGCTAAAGCGCAAATTGGTCTAAGCCCTACATTGTAATTGAAAAAAAAATGAAAAAAAAAAAGCAAAATTAACATAATTTAACATAGGTATTAAATTTTTCTTCCCTTCTCAATGCTTATAGAACACACTACTTTAGTAAATAAAAAGATTACCTTGTTAAACTAGATTGACCACTAAGTTGAACTAAAAGCACCATACTTTTATATATTTATATATGTGAACGTTTTTTTTTTAGTCTATCGCCTGTATCGGTACAGCGGTAGTAAGCAAAACTATGGACCAGAATTAGTTCCGATGTCTTGGACTCTTATCGCAATTAAAACTATTTATTAGGCCCCTCAGTTGGCAGACCCAGCAGATAGTGATTTCACATTTTAATTGTAGAGATAATAATGTCCAGGACTGAATGAGATTTACAGTCTAGAATCTAAATCATAAAAAAAATTAGAGAAAATTGCCGGAAGGATTGTTATCACGTTTCTTGGCCTTTTGTTTTCTTCTGACCTCTTTCGTATTTTATTTTTTTCAATTAACTATAACAGGAGCTCTCAACCTGTGGGTCCGACCCCCTTGGGGGTCGATTGACGATTTGCTAGGGGTCGCCTAAGACCATCGAAAAAATGGATTGTTTTTGTCTATTTTTCTATTGATGTATGTGTGTGGGGGTGGGGGTCGCGGCAGAATGGGGAATTGTAAAGAGGGTCGCTGAGCTTAAAAAGGTTGAGAACTGCTGAACTCTAAGATGAGAACATGTCAAGGTTTAGTGCATTAAATGTAGTCTCTGCAAGTGCTACTTTAAACTGAACTGCCTTACATTTCTTCTCAGTACCACTTCAATCGTGTACAGTGAGTACACCGTAAATGTGTGGTTAGTGTCATGGTTGTTGGGCGTCTGTTTCATTCCCGACATTGCAATGCACTCGGTTCTTAAGCACCCAATGGGGGTTCTGTTTTGCTTCCCCTTTGGGCTCAGGGCCCACTTTTATGGTTGCTTGCCAGCCCACTTTTTAAAACAACTATTGTTATCAATTATATCATTTTATAAACATTTAGGCCTACATGCATAGGAAACAACTCAAACGCTATAGGCGCCAGTGGGTTTCTTAACTCTTTGACACCGAAATTATTTTCCACGTTTGGACGGAATGTATAGCTTTATATCTGGATAGAATCTACGATGGGAGCGTTGTTGCGAGGTCAAAGAGTTAAAGCTTCATCAATCATCTGATACACGTAACATCTTTAAAGTCTGTGACAAGAGCCGTGATATGCAAAATGTAAACTGCGCGGGGCCCCTGCCAGGCACGGGGCAATGGGTCAAATCAGCCTAAGGCCGGCGCTGATTGGATTAATCGTCTGCTCTTACGAGTTTCCACCAGGGGCGTAACGTTGATGCTGAGAAGCGTTGCCCGGGCTACAAGTAGAACTGCTGTCTTTGTCTCCAATTTCTTTATTACCACGACATTGCCTTAAGTAGAAATATTTGGATGCTGGCCTTTGAATATGCATGAACATTTCTACCCTTAAAAATAATCAAGCATTGGAGAAATAAAGCATGTTTAAAATATAGAACACGAAAATAGTAATTACAGTCTATGGATCATTCTCATGAAAATGAAATTAGCTGTGGTCGTAACAATGCCGCCCATACAGCAGTCTCCCCCACTCCCTTTTTTCGCTCCTCGCAGCCGATCTCTCCAAAGGTATGGCAAGTGCTGAAAACGTTTTGGGATCAGAGCCATCAGACGTCTACCAGGTTATAGCACTGTGTGCTTAAGGGAGTCAGCCCTACACCCAAGGCCTACACAAACATACACATGATTATCTTTCAAAACAAAACAACTAGCCTTGACATCGTTATAGATATACTGTGATTTTTAATTGAATGCTTTAAAAAAATTAGGTTAAAATGTATGGCTTTGACGTCAACCAATCAACAGCTGTGAAGAAGCAAAGTACTTTACAAGTCATTATACTTCATTTGAAGATAATCTCAAGAGCAAACATTAAATCTATAGCTGTTGCATTTTTTTATTGATGCATATAACTATATGTGTAAGCATGTGTGGGCATCTTTTTAATGCCATTACTTCAGAATACTTGTAAATGTTAACATAAATCAATTTTAAATCCCTTTTTATCACATCAACGTAACGGATCATTGGGAAGACATAGCTTTAGACCGCACTAGTTGGAGGGAGACGGTGACTATAGAGAGCGAGAAGTTTAGTTTTAGTTTTAGGCACATCGGTACAGTATAGGCCATGTCGTGCCCGCAGTCCCTTAAGGACTACTCTCCCTCTATAAAAAGGTCAAAGTCCGTACAATTAACTCATTAAAAACAAGGTCTATTTACAGTTAAAATAGTACAGGTAAAAATTTAGCCTAAATATTTGAAAAAAATCTAGTGTAAATAGTATGTGTCTACAGACTCACAAATCAGATCCTCGCAGACAACCCCACCTCCCGGATAAAGCCCAGTAGGCCTACTTTCCCAGGGTCGACAGTATCGAACAGTATTTGTAAGTCAGTGGCTATAAAAAAACTTCTCCCTGACATCCTGGTATCTGGGGCAGTCAATGAGGATATGTTCCACTGTGAGGCGAGAATCACAATACTCACAAAGTGGAGGCCCGTCTCTCTTCAGCACAAAAGAGTGTGTGATGTAGGTGTGGCCAATCCTGATTCTAGACATGGCCGTGCTACCACGCCTTGTCAGACCCTTAGATGTGGGCCGCCACCGGACATCCGCTACGATCTGCCTGAGTTTGTTGTGAGTCTCAGCCTCCCATCGGTCCTGCCACTCTTGATAGGTGGCAGTGGCAATACTTTGTCTCAGGTCCGAGTAGGGAATTTGGGTTCCTGACACTGTTTGGTTTAGGGCTCTCTTTGCTTCTCAGTCTGCGGCTTCGTTTCCCTCTATGCCTACATGGAAGGGGACCCAGATGAAGATGACATCCCTATGGCTGGCTGTTATTTGGTCCAACAGTCAGTCTTCATCCGCCCTAGAGAGCGAGAAAACATGGGCCTCGATTGTTGAAGAAAAGCGTGCCACACGGAAAATGGCCATCTCCTCTACCACCAAAGCGAAAGACAATCTGACATGCAACATTTGTGGACGGGAGTGTCACTCCAAAAGCTCCACAGCCATATGAAAAAGTGTTCGAGAATAACCATAGTCGTTTGACGACTGAAGGAGGCCAATGAAATTAATTTTATGTTTTTAAAGTAGTATTGGTGACTAGTACACTCAAGAGATTAAGGGTCTCATATGTGATCAGCACTACCACCTTTACTTTTCCCAACTAAAATCACGTAGGCCCCCTACACAATTCTAGTTTGGTGGAATGAGGGACATCCTAAAAATCCCCGAGAATTGAAGCCAAGTGGCTAACCAGAACACACACGCCAGAAAGTAAGTGGTATAAACCAATTAAGCCTGCTACATTTCGCCTAAACCAAAGCCCTAACACTTATATGTATTAGGCTACATGTGAAGTGTGTTTTTTAAATTATTATGTTACTTTAACAAAAGACCAATTGCTTTACAAAAAACAAGTTAGGTCAGAGGATCTAGATATCTGATTTTGTACTGTACAGAGCGTCTTTAAAGAAATAAAAGCAAAATGTACAATATTTTTATAACAGCTAATCATTCATCATAATTAGAAATATAAACTATGTCCTTTGATTAGTTTTTTAAGCTAAATCTGATTATCTTTTGTTTGTATAAATTCATATACAGTAGGCAACAATGCAGACTTATTCTGAATATTAAAAAAAAAGGCAAAAAATGGTACAAAAATATTTTAATGTACTTTCACTTTATAGAAACATACTATCATATAATTATCATCCTCATCTAACACAGACTGAGCAAAAAGAATCATATATGTACATATTGCCAAACTGAATGCAGAGAATAAATGAGCAAACAAATTTAAAGAACTTTATTGGTACTCTCTTTCAGTTTCTCTTCCAGATCAGCATAGTGATTGGCTAAGGCATCTACTTTAGTTTTGAAATCTGAATCAACTCGTGCACTTCTGGTGACCTGCGCAGCCATGAACTCATTCCACTGTTGCTCTCTGCTACGCCTCTGTGATTCCAACCATTCAGACTGAAAAAAAAATTAATAAAACTGGCTAGACAACAATATTATTTTGGTGCATCAGAAAGGAGAATAAAAGAAAAACTTTTAAAACTGCAATGATCATTAGCAGTGCACTAGACTTCCAGTTAAAGTGTCTTCCTTTTGCACATACAAATACTTTCCAACCTATGCAGACCCTATAAGCCAATTCTAGCCAAGACATGGTAATGAACAGTAGTGGGAAGCAAATGAGGGAGACAAAGCTATCATGCTGTGCTATAGACTGTACTGTAGAAATTAAGTGTTTAAAAAAAAAATATATATATATAAATATATATTTAGATATACACACACAAAAATATTTCATTTAGTTATACTAAATACTGCTATAAAGAGTTTATAGATAAGTTTGTTTTGTTTATAAATGTTGCAATACCATGGTTTTCAACTAGATCTACAACCTAAGGTTTTGCATTAGCATCACTTATATTTTGATATTGATAATGCATAATTTATTATTAATTTAGGTCTAGTAATTGTTGTACCTTACTGTGACAAGTTGGTTAAAGATGGTGGCCGTTTAGGTGTCTAGGGGGTTTTAAGAATTTTAGAACCTATCTTGCACATAAGATTAACAGGCACAGCGTTATGAATACAGGCAACAAATACTAGTAAATTAAATATATGTACAGTTTATTTACATAGAGAAAAATAGGTAAAGATAAAATGCTGTACAAGGTTAGGATGGGGCCTAACTATTTACATAAAATGAGACTATCATCATGAGATATGAGAACCAAGTGGTCTGAGTGTCATTAGGCTGGTTGCTTAGCTTTAAGTCCTATGCTGCTCTGACGAGACTGGTATGGCTGATGCTGACGTTGTCTGTGGGTGGGCTGGCGTGATTGATCCTAGCGCACGGGACAGTCCAACGATACGTAGCTGCAGTGACGGGTCTCTAGCTAGCGATTGTTGGTCGGACCCTTGTGTGTAGTGGGTAAGGCTGGTATCTTCAGATCTGGTGTCAGCAGACTGGTAACAGCGTTACGTCGATAGGGCTTCAAGTAGATGTAGCCTGTAATAAAAGCTGCAACAAGATGCATAGATCGGCTTAGCCATAATGATGACACTGGGATGTAGACGCCTTTCCGTGAAGGACATTTTCAGAATGTTAAATAGAAACCATGAACTAGTTTCACAAATAGTAAGGGGAGTTAATCAAATAAATATTGCATTCCAATCAGGGGAGATGACAATGATAATAATAATAATAGTGAAGTCCCACAAGGGCAATAACAACAAATAGTAATGTAAAGTTTGATGTATAGAAACTATAACTTAGTTTCACTAATATCAAAGGGAGCTAATACATCCATTTCGCATCTTATCAGGGGAGGTTTCAATAATAGTGATAATGGAGAAGTCCCACAAAGGGGAGTAACAAATAGTCAACAGTGATGTACACCCGCCAATGTGAGATCATCACGAGTAGCTAGACTAACAAGATGAAAGGGGAAGGGGGTGAGATGGCTGATGGTCAGCGACCATGTCGCTATTGTTTACATCTGGCCGTGTGGCCTGGACAATAGAGCACGGTTGAATGGAGACAGGGCCCGTTCAAGGCACACAATCTCTTGAAGTTAAAATTTAATACGAGGGGAGATTATTCATATATCTCTTCAAAGTATAGTATTAATGCCATTGACATTAACACGGCAGTCAGCCGAAGTAAGATAATGATAGGATAAGATAAATAAGATAATGTATACATGGTTTTACCTAAGTAATATGTTTGGCCAACTGGCCGATGAAATAGAATATATAAATGGTTACGGCATTCCTTGTCATGGAATGAGCGTAAATACATACTTGGTAATAAGACATGTTATATAAATATTATGATAGTTCCCGGTCAAGGAATTTATCAATCATAATATTGAGGGCTTGTGGCGGGCGGTAATTTATCCGCGATAGATTAATAATAGCTAAAGAGCTAAATGCATGTGGCAAGAATTGTTAATAAATTCTAGTCCAGATAAAGTGGATGACTTTGACTATTTAGTCGTACAAGTCATGATAATAAAATATAATACATAAAGTGACTACTTACATACTCCAGGATAAGAATTACACAAATATGTACACAAATATAATGCACTAAATAAATGCATAAATATATAAATACACTAGATACAAGGTAATTAAGCCCATCCAAGTACATACCGCCAAATCCAATGTAAGAATATAAGAATGAATAAGTAAGCGTAGAGCTCAATCAAAGATATGGATCTTCCCTCTCAGCTCTCCAGAAAGAAAATGACATGAAAATAGGAAATCCTGTATCTTTTACACGTGTGGGTCAGGAGGCGGGGCTTCCAAGGTGTCCAGCCTGCCCATCTTTAGGCAAATAGATTATTGCTTGACCTTGGTCGCAAGTGCCCAGTGTATAGACACAGGGATAGGCACTTATTGAATGACCGACTCGGGTCCCTTTGAGGTGACCAGTCCCTACCGACAGGGGAGGGTGAGGAAGGTGTTATCTGGTGAAAGGGGAGGAGGTAGACTCCGTCCAATGAATATAACAAAGGATGTTTGTTCAGATAAGAAGGGGGAGCTTACTCTTGTCGATAGACTGGCTAGACACGTGTCAGATTAGGAAGATACAATGTGACATAGATGCCTAGAGAAAAAAAAAAAGGGGGGGGGGGAGTAGGGGTGGTAAAACTACTCTCTAGCGCCATATGGGCTAAGTTGAAGATAACAAAAAAAAAATTAATTAAATGCCTAGACCCGAGTGATACCTTAAGTGGGCGGAATTTATTTTTGTCACACTTACAAACAAACAAAAATTTAAAAAATACAACTAATAATATTCATCATTATAAACCATAAAAATGTATTACTTCTCTCTTCAAAATAAAAGACAAGGACAAATGTTTGACTTTACTATTGGCAAAGTATGACACCTGTATCTGATATTAAAATTTGTCATCTATTTATTATATTTTCCTATGAATATATTAAATCAGATAGATTAAATGTTTTAAAGCTATTTAAAATAAAAAATACAGAAAGTTTATATATATTCATTATTCAGTAAAATACCTTTTTATCTTCTGAATCTTTTATTATCTCCTGACAAAGTTTCAAAGTTTTGTTAACTAAAAAAAAATAATTTTGTAAAGATTAGTAAAGTATGAGAATATAAAAATACATATTATCAATAACATATGAAATAAAACAGGAAATTAATAATTAGTAAAGAAATGTAGTGTAGTAACCCAGAAGGCATGTCTTGACTCTAGGCTTTATTGAACAAGAAAGACAAAACAGTTCACAATAACACAGTACACACACACAAGCTGACCTGGACACCATGACATTTTGACACACCAGAACAGATAAGTTCACAACACACAATAAGAAATATAAATACACAACATTCACCCCCCCCCCTGAACAGATCAGTTCACAACACACAACAAGAAATATAAATACACAACATTCACCCCCTGTTTAGTTTCTTTTCGCTCTACTTCTGAGGTTATACGAGTGCTATAAGGGAGTATATCTGGCAGGTGAATTTTGTCCATTTTCAATAATGTTTTCCTCTGCTCTTAAAGCAGGTGGAACCATGTTCTCTGCAGATGTCTCTATGTCAATGAGTGTTGGGAGACACCCGGAGAAGTCTCAGTGTTACCAGGAGCCAGTTGATGTTGAAAGACCTCAGAAGATGTCTCAAAGTCTTTCAGAGCGAAATCATGTACTACAGTCTCTGAAGATGAGTCGCCTCTCAGAGCCCAATGGTGTAGTGATACAGTTTCTTTCCGTCCATTTGGAAGACGTATGTGGGCATAGTTCTGATTAGCTTCAATAAGTTCCACTTCATCTACCAGCAGCTCATATTTGCTTTGCCTCGCATGCCTTCTCATTAGGACAGGCCCTGGAACAGGTAGCCAGGTGGGCAGAGAGACACCACAGGCAGACCTTCTTTTGTAGGAGAAAAGTCTTTCGTGAGACGTCATGTTTGTAGCAGTGCATAGTAGAGATCTAATTGATTGGAGAGCGTTGTTTAGGGCTAGCTCTCATTGTGTATTAGGTAGCCCTCTTGACCTGACGACAAGAAGAATTGACTTCCCTTTGGCATTATATGCTGTGGTTCTGCTTGTTACTATCGCTTTACCTCTGATTGTAGCTCTTCAGACATGAAGGCTGATCCCTGGTCTGAATGTATATAAGAGGGCGTGCCGAAAATGCTGACATTATTATGGTGTGTGCCACGACTCCCTCTCTCTAGGTGCTAGATGTCACGATCTGTTCTTGTGATGTTGTTAGATGTCACTAGCTGTTAGGATAGAAGTCTTGTGCCGCCTGGGATTGTATTTTTGTAATATAATAATAATATTGAACAATGACGATCTAGGATTCAACTGAGTAAATGCCTTGATAAAGAAATACTGGAACTTTTATTTAAACTCAACAAAGTACAGCTATGTACAATTAATATTAATAAA
Source organism: Biomphalaria straminea (assembly GCA_021533235.1). Lineage (NCBI taxonomy): Eukaryota > Metazoa > Mollusca > Gastropoda > Planorbidae > Biomphalaria > Biomphalaria straminea. Next base: position 6,754,131 of record JADKLZ010084329.1, read on the forward strand.
ACTTCTGAGTCCACATAGACATACTTTTTAATAAACATATTAGATCTAACAATGCGACTCATCTAGACAGATTCTAAGCCGGACTGGACTTGGCGCACACTTTTTGCCCCTCTTTTCAAAATGTCTTTTTATTCAAACCAACCAATAGATTTGAATCATGATGTCTGCCGACAAGCTATAAATAGGTGCCGGGTAAATCCCGAGGTACAGTTAAAAACCCAGATTTATATTTGCACACATGTTCTTACTAAATATGAAATACACAGATAAACCTCGAATTGCATATGTGACAGTGTGAACGTTTTTAAAAAATATAATCTCCTATTGTCAATCTCTTTCTTCATTATCGGGAAAGAATTCATTTAACTTCTTTATGTTCCTATAAATGTATACATTTAGTAAACAAATTTTTTTTCAAAAAAAGGAATTCTGTATAATATAAACATTGATACACATGTGAATATTAAATATAAAAAAAAGAATTATGTTAGCTACATTTCTTTTCCTATTTTAGCACAATTTAAAAGTAGCTTCTTCTAAACAATACAAATTGTTGTTGTACCGGTACTGGTGAGGTGAGAGAATGAGGCTTCCATCTCATTGTTTCAGTATTATAAGCTATTTTGGCATAATTAATGATCACAAAAGTTTCATGCAGATTAGAATTTTATGAACATTTAAGTCTAAAAGCAATCTCTAAAATATAGTTAAATGAAAAATTATACAAATACTTCAACAAAAATTACTTCAATGTGTGTGTCTGTGTGTGCAATTCCCTAGTTAAAAACATGACAATCATACCTGAATCCTTAAAATTATCAACATTGCACTCAAGGCTGTCAATTGTGGTTGGCAGAGCTCTATCTCTACTGTCTGTGACCAACTCTAAAACTCTTGACAATGATATTATCTCCCGATCACCTCTTTTTTCCTGAGAAAATATTCAAAGCCTTTGCCAAACATTTTTGTTATTTAAATGGTAGATAATGTTATCAAGGAGGTTTGTCATATCCTAAGCATGTGTTATGATCCAAACATTTGATAAACCATGTAGATTTTTATTTTAATAAATTTTTATAATTTTGTTTAACTTCAGGAAACATAACATGCAAAAGCACTTTGGGTAGGAGTTTGTTTGGTTAAAGACATAACATACAGTGTGAATGTATTTAGATGGAAATTGGTTTGGTTAAAGACATAATATAGTGTACAGAGTGAATGTATTTAGATGGGAATCTGTTTGGTTAAAGACATAATGTACAGTGTGAATGTATTGAGATGGAAATTCATTTGGTTGATGACATAATGCATGAGTTTCATCAATGAATTTCCTTACTAAGATTTCTTGACAAGTTAAAAGGTACAACATGGAGAATGCCCTTATTAATGTGATGACTCAAACACAGACAGATAGCAGACAGCATGGATGCTGGCACCATTGTTGATGTGGATTTTAATTGTATAAACTACTTACAGTTCTTAAGTACACTATTTCACTAAACATCATATTTTATCTAATAATAATCACACTTATGACAAAATTTTTCCATTCATCAAATTTTAATGTCACCTTGTAGCCTAGATCCTAATATTTTTTAAAGTCCTATAACAAAATAGTGGAAAAAAAAATGTGAAAGCCATTTAATAGCCAGACACTACCCTAGTAACCTGTGCCCTAATAAACTCCTTGCTCTCATTAATCATCTCAAAACGTAACAAGATATATTAAGGGTGCTTCAATAGATCTCAAAGACTTGGAAGTGTTGTCAAATTATAGTCTCCACAAAAATACAGTACTGATCTTGGTTAGATCATGATTCAGGAAACTCAATTAAATCAAATGCCAAGGGGCTCTATCATTTGGTCACATGTCTCAGTTTCAAATAGTTACCTCAAACTCTTTCACAAAGCTGTTTGTAAGGCCCTGAAGTGCAGCACGATGATTAAAAAGTCTTGAGTATATCTCAGTTACATCTATAACAAAAATTATCTTCATTATAGATCAATAAAAAATGTACCAATCTATGTTCAAGTGATAAATTAAAAAAGAAATGCTAAAAAGATATTTAATGAACAACAATCAAAATATATCTAAGAACAATTACAAATCTGTACAAGGAATCAAAGTCATCAAAGTCAATTTATCATTAAATCATGGTTTTAAAATGAGTCGAATTTGTGTGCATATAATATATTTAGTTTTTAAAAAATATATAGTATGTTTACAGTAAACCACATCTAGTTGCTTTGTAACACATGCACAATTTAAATCTATATTTTGCATTACATTATTTTGAAAACAAAAACAATAAAAGTATGTTATGTCTCTTTGTTGTGTATATTCAACATTAAATAGTGCTTGATTCTTTGAAAAGCTGTGATAGGGAGTGATCAAGTACTATCTAAGGCTATTTAACCTCACTTTTCATGTTTGGGTTGCAAGGAACAGATTAAGCAATTAATTGTATCTACTTTGTTCTTCCCATGAGGTAAACAAAATACCAATGCACTTTGTCTTTTATTCCAGATAGAAATTGTCTTCAAATGTAAACAAAACTAAATGTGTCTAAGCTTTGAAGAAATGGAGAATGCACAATATGAATGTTGATACGTAGGTTATATTATTCAAACACCTATTCTAGTTAGGTGCACAATTTTTGAACTACACCTTTAAATTTATCTTTATGGCATCTCTACAAGAAGTTATTGATAGGATTGTAGATTGAGTCATTAGAGTGGGCCAGCATTGTGCCTTTGTTGTTTAGTGGCCAAATACATACTAATGTGTTGTGTTGATATTATGGGACTGCAAGTTAAAGGGTGCTTACTTGACTATTAATTTTTAACATAATATCTTTTTTATAATATTTGTTAAATTCAATAATAGATTATGTTATCATTGCTCTTCATTGTAAATAATATCATCTCATTAAATATTATATTGATATTTTAACATCTAGTCAAATTATTTATTGTACACATGAGGTGTATGTTGAATATTAGGGGCCTGGGTAAATGAGCTTCTAGAAGGATTTAAACACAACCCTGACAATGAATACCTTATTATACCAATGCACTTTGTCTTTGATTCCAGGTAGAAATATTGTCTTCAGGTGCAAACATAACTTACAAAAGGGCAAATTTTTTATTAAAAAATGGTATGTGATGCTCAAGTCACTCAAGATGTATAGACCTATCTCCAGAATTTCTTTTTGGGGTGTGGTTAGAGGATGTAACTTTTGTAAGTTACTCTATCTAGATCTATTTACATCATTATTTATGTATATTAATATATGGCATTACAATGATTACAACATTCAACACAAGAATCTAATTCTTTAATAGATGATCTACAGACTAAAGATAATTTGATTCTTGTTATTAGATTTTCCATGATAGAAGTTTACAATATAAAGTAACAGGTTTACCAAGTAGTATAATAATTAATATAGACATAGTCTATAGATCTAATCTATATCAAGTATATCATATTTCTAGACAGGTGATACTGATACACTGTTATTAGTGTTATACAGTGATAGAGTACATTCTAGATCTAGAATCCTTATTTTAAACTGAGTCTGGCTAAGTGTTAGTCTAAAAGGCTAGATCTATTATACTTATTGCCTAGGTTCTAGACTAGATATATATTTAATATACAGATCTATATATAATAATAATAAATAATATATATATATTTTATATAGATTCTTCTAATACTTCTATCATTAGTGACATTACTAATCATTAGTCATGATTAGTCATTTGATTAAGCCTTTAACTACTTTAAGCCTTAGACTTAGTCTTATTTAGTAGATTAGTTAGTAGGTGTGAGATGATCATGATGTAGTAGATCTTATCTAGAATTCTAGATCTATCTATCAGTATCATTCTATGTCATTATGATGACTGATGATGATCATGTGACATGTCATGACAGTCATATGATTATCATGTACACAGTGACAGTTACTATAGACTAGATCACTAGACGACTAGATGATCTTGATACTTGATTATTCTTTTTTTTTCTTGACAATCTTGTCGATCTACTATTTAGACTCTAGATGTCTAATTATTTAATCTATTCTATTTTTAGTATTTACTATTTTAGTATTTACTCTAACTAGTCTAACTAAGTAACAGTAACACTTTCTCTAACTCTAACTTTCTAACCTCTAAAAACAATTTCACAAGTCATGTTAAAGTCTTCTTTTGTTACTATCTTCAATTGTCTATCATGTTACTAGACTATTCACTATCGAGACCATTGATCTAGATTCTTGGTTTACACTTTAAGAAAAAAAAAACTTGAGCAAAATCAGATGAGATGGGTGTTGACTGAAAAATCATAGATTGTTTACACTATTTTTTTTATCAACTTTTAAACTGCTGAGAACTAGATCTATGGATCACTGGACTATATAAAATATTTCTGTGAAGGCTTTCAACTCAAGCATGAGCCCTGAGCCGTCAGGCTAAGCCTAAAAGTGTTGTTTAGTCGTATAATCAGGGGCGGCCCTAGCAGTGCGCGGGGCCCTGGGCGAGTGTTAAGTGCGGGGCCCTTAACCGTGACGGTAGACTATATAATATACTGAATACTGAAAACTTATCAAGCTGACAGGCTCATCCGTCTCTAACGATGTAACAATAACATTACAGTATGTCAGAGGGGCGGCCATAGAAGTTGATTTGTTTTTACTATCGAATTAGTCGAATTATTTTTTGTTGTTGTTGTTTTTTTTTTGCGTCTGACTCTTTGTTCCTTGAATTTCAAATCGTCGTTCATTTGGAAGCAATTTCCTTTGCTATGATAATTGCACTAGAGAAATCAAGTCCGGTACTTTATAAAAAGTGCAAGAAGGCCTTTGATGTGCTGTATTGCCTGCCACATTGAGTTGTATATCAGCAGGTAGGAAAGTTTTGCGGACTGGATTCATAACCATTAAATAGAGCATTAAACCGAGAATAAGCTCGAAACTTTCTTGTTCATAGTTCGGCTTGACTTTTTCACCAGTGAATTATTTGCGGTGTTAGCGACAGTCAACAGCGCCTCTCTGAATTCTTTCATTTGATATCGTAGCGCTTTCTAACGTTTTGAGGCGGCACTTTCACCTTGTTTATGACAGTGACTTTGAGAATTGCATTTAGCAATGTCTCCTAAAACAAATTTCAGATTATGGCAGCCGCACGGAGTGTAAAATGCTTGACTGTTAATGTGAATAATGTGTGCCTTCAACGACTTGGTGCTTTCCTTTCATGTTTGAATCATTGTCAGATTCCTTGCTACCGCAATCGGCTAGGTTCAGATCAAGCTCTCCAGCACGACTCTTTCCTGATGAGTTGTCAAAATCTAGAAATTCGATGAAGTGTTCTCCACCTTAACGTCTCTATCTGATACGTCCACGTGACGTACGGGACATCTGCTTCTTGATTGATGTTATTAATAATATTCCCTTTAACTTCTGATACCACCAGTTCCATAAGCTTGTTTTGAATCCTATGTCCGAAGTAATGGCCGTGAGCCTCAGCGTTCTTAATTAGTCGAAGATGATTGGGTCAAATTAGACCAGCATCTCAACCAAGCCTAAAATTGACCGGTGCATAAAGTTGATATGTTCTCGCACGAAATGCTTGTTGTTCAAACTTCGCGCCAATGCATTTTTTTTGTGTAATTTGTTCTAGCATCCTGTTAACCATTGGGCTACCATTGGACATTCTCAGAGCTCAATCCAACCACGCTGACACACACTGAACGTGATGTACAAAAACATCGTGCTGTCGAAGTTTATTGCAAAAATGCTTCCAGTTACAGTAGCCTTAGTTTGCTAATTGGCATTCAGTAGCTATCGTGCCTAGCAATTTATAAGGAAAACGCAATAGTGGGAGCCTACTCTGTCTTTAGTCTTTGGTATGACGTGTTAGATAGGAGATACAGTAGTTTGCAGATCCAACTATTGGAAAGGGTTTTAAAAAAAAAAATAAGACAAAAAAAAAACTCCCGCGTTTTTTTTTAGCCTGTTAGAATCGGCAAGTCCTAAGATGCTACCTTTTCCGAAAACCGAAACTGAAAGGTATTTCGAAAAAATATCATGTTAAGAGCTTATATAAGAATTCGAATCATATAAAATCATATCGTATCAAACACCCTAGTTTATGTGAACTGATTTTCGAAGCTGACATTGACAATGGTATCTCCGATCGCGGGGCCCCCCCTCAGGCGCGGGGCCTGGGGCGGTTGCCCCACTTGCCACCCCCTAAGGCCGCTACTGCGTATAATATATATAATTAGCCAGCCATGGCTAATGAGCCCCTCCTGCCCGAAGCTTACTGGTTAAGGCGCCAGTTACTCGCCTGTACCCCTTCTCCTGTTAGTAAGAACAGTCTTTTCTATATCTGAGCCACACGTGAAGGCCAGGAGTTGGACTGGTTGTCAGAGGCTATTTGAGACGCATGCCATTAGGAAGCATTTTATAGGTAGTGGAGTGCTTACATCCATTACCACTTCCTGCAATGACAACCTTGCGGAACCTAGGAGAAGGAAAACTCTGAATTCAAACCTCTGCTGCCTTGCAGCTATACCCAATCAAGGGAAAGGCTTCGGGAGTCAACCCTGAGGAAAAATCAGGAACTGGCGACCCTAAGGCAGTTTGCAGCACCCAGTGCTACACTCTGGCAGAACCTGCGACGCTGCTGACCCTAAACTGTATCTGCACTGCCTTTCCTTTGGATACATCAGCTGCGTGGAAAGGGGGGAACTGATGAGTGGGCGACATCGTTCCGACCACAGCTTATGCCCAGGCATTCATCTCATTTCCATGAGATGATCCATAGTCGCTTCGAGACTGACGGTGGCCATAGGATATATAATTATTATATTTTTATATTATTAGGAATTTATTTTTAGCGAAAATAATTTTATAATCTATGAAAGAGAATGGAGTTTGAAATATTATAATATATTAGATCTCATTGTTCCCCCACGAATCTCATAAAATAAAAAAAAAACACTCCATAGCAGCTCTATATATTCCATAGGTCTAAAGTCCTAGACTCTAGTGTATACAGACAAGAACCCTAGACAAAAATTTAAGCAAGGAAAAAAAAGAAATATAGAAATTTATTATTGCACTGGGCCTCTATAACACTAAATCCGGCGATTAGGGTTTAATGCTATATTAAGATTAAGCTATCCAGTCTAAGGACAAATACTCGTATCCGAGTTTATATTCATAATTGTAAAAATAAATTATACCAAATATGAACAAAAAAAAATTTGTCATGATGATTTGTTTCTATTATATATGCATGAGTTTTTAACTAAATTTCAATGATTGGAATTGGAGAGCGGTAACAAAGTGACGGTATATATCATAGACATAAATAAATACACAACTATTCTAAAGGACTATGAGCAAGAATCAGGGGAGGTAACTATGTATATTCTAAATAAACTATTGTAAGGGACATAACTTTTAAAAGCTCAATGGTACATCTAGTATTCTTCTATAGCGCTTTTCAATTAAACAAGATATATAATTTTTGATAAATATTCATATTAATAAATTAATATAATAACATATAAAAATGAATTATATTTATCAAATGATATTATCTTTCAAGGTCTCAAAGCAATATTATTTCAAAGCTTAGATTTGTTACGTTAATTTTTTGAAGACGTCCCCAAACACTCACCTTTTATTCATACTTACCTGGCACAGGAGATACAGTGATCAATAAGGCTGTTCTCCCAGGTCGAGGCTCATCCATTGCACTTCGGGTGGGTTGAACCCTGCGATCACCCCAAATGTGGGTGACTCGGGTGCGTAATTTTTGCGTATGGGGGACTGCGTTCGCGCTATCCCCTGAAAATAATAAGAAATATAAATGATGAAAGTTAAGTTATGTAACCTGTGTTATACAAAGTACTATGGACCTAACTTAGGACAATTAATAATGTTATGTCACATTATTATTTCCTCACGCTTCACGTTTCATATACAATTGAATTGCATGTAATCCGGATGTGGATAAGTTAACCTGTTTGTCTTGTGTGTTACTGTAAACGAAAGTATTATCTGAATAAACTTTAAAAAAAAAAAAATAATAAGAAATATAAATGATGAAAACTGTCGTCGGACAATGGATATGCGTTTCCTGATTGTGGCAAAATATGTAGGTCACTGCTGGGGCTGCGCATCCACAGGATATACTGCATTCCTTACTAACTTCGTACTCGATGGGGAAGTGCCAAAACCACACACCAATAATAGGCTTGTCTTCGAATCCGAAGATTAGTGAGGAATACAGTGTTTCCCGTGGCTGTGCAGTCCCAGCTGTGACCTACATATTTTGCCACATCCAGGGCAAGCAAAAACAAAACAGGTTAACAAAAACAGTTATGTTATCTTATATGATACAGACGTTACTTCAAAAAAGAAGATGATTACGTCCTACGCGTCATGCATTTAGTCATGCATATTAACCAATGGCTTGAATTCTGCTAAGTCACTGGTTTTCCTGGTTAGCTCAGGCAACCCATTCCATGCACCAATAGCGCTAGGGAAGAAGGAGCATTTGTACAAATTTGTCCTAGCATACGGAACGAGGAGTGTGCTTTTATCTGTGTGTATTTTATTAATTATTATTAACGTTATTAAATTTTGTATTTGAAGATCATGGTTGACCAAAATGATTTTTAAAAGAGTGAAGCCCCTTCTACTAGGACAAGCTCAGTACTGTAGCAGCCCTGAAAAAAAAAATGAAGTTTTTCTGAACCACTTCTTGCTAGACATATATTACTGTAGAGACAAAGACTTAAAAGCAGCCCTCGTGTACATTTACTAAGAAAAAGCTTTTGACATAATCGTTACATGGTTACTTATTAAAAACACTAGATAAGAAAGGCATGGCCAAGACTTTGATAAAATACAGCAAGCTAGACTACACCGATGCCACAAGTCAACTTATAATAAATCACACTTAGTGTGTTAGATTTATGTTCTTGTGTAATCGGGTTCAAACTCTACAAGCGGCAGTATTCGGTGTGGAGAGAATAAACGAATAAATCAACACTAATAATAGTAAACTCATGTGTACTTCAAGGAAGTCTTTACTTAAGATTTACATAAATGGCAAAAGTCAGATTATTTGCAGACGATTGCATAATATATAGTAGAAGTATACAAACATCTCAAAATACTAAAACTTTAAAAAATGAATTATAAGTATTAAAAGATAGAAATTGGAATCAAATGGGAGCATGTCTTTCCACCCAGAAAAAAATGCCAGTTATTAAGAGTAGGCTTAACAACAACAACAACAAAACCAAAACAAATTTAAAAAAAACCTCCTTATTCATTATTATTCCTTATTCATGCCTCATGTAAACCAGTTACTCAGACTAAAACTCAAAATATCAGTGTGCGATAATAATTCAAAAGTCTCTGCCATCAAATCTGATCTGTCCACTGGCGTTCATCAAGAGGGCTGTGACAGCCTAACCAAATACCTTCTTTTTTCCCTGGTCAGCGGCTGTAGGATATCAAGATGAGGCCGGTCCATTCTTTTCTATTGTCCAGCCAGTTTTTCTTGACGACCCCGTCTTCGTACAGACCTGTGACGTGTGAAGAGTATTGGTCAGTGTTCAGGTCTTATATGACAATCGGTCTTGGTCCAGCGCGATGATTCCTTATGTGTAACTGCAGTGGCGTTACAGCCCGGGAACTCCACAAGAAGAGTGTAGGGAGTGTATGCTTGAAGCAAGCTTGGAATAAGTAAATACAGCTCTGGATTTACGACAGCGCGTCTACAAAGGGCCTTACACTCCACAAAGTCCAAACTATAGGCCTACACTTTTTAAACTAAAATGTGCATATATGCTAAATTTTTTTGAAAGGCAAATTGAGATTAAATTTTGTAGTAGTCTATTTCTTTTTTCCAAAATAAGTTATAACATGTTTTTTTTTTTAGATATATTCATTCATAAGTGGAGCTTTATTAAAGCTTTTGAAAAATGGTATGGGCATCTACTAAAATTCTTCCCCCCCCCGGGCCTTTATTATACCTAAATTCGGCTTTGAATTAAGTTTGAATAAGACACGGTTTAATGACAGAGATTTTGGAAAAAAATCTTATGTTTAATGTAAGATTGATTTCAATTTTTAGAAAATATGCGATGACAATAAATTACGGACTGAAAGTCAGACATTTACACAAAAAAAATTATCTTTTAGGAGTGAGTTTGCTGCTCTATGCGCCGAACAATTAGCTCAAGTGTCATAGTAGTGCGCAAACTCGGCCCCGAACGGACACTCACTCGGTGCACCGCCCTAATAGTAGAGCAACAATATTTTTTTAGTCAACAACAAATCTCTTTTAATTTGTTTTCAACACAGGAACATTTTACAATTGAAGAGAGAAATTTTATTTTAGCAAAGAATTTTCTACGAGTGTTATTTTCAGTACAGCATTACAGTTTGCATAGAGTTAATCTCCAGCGTCTGTCGTGGTAGAGACGACTAAATGAACTCTGCAAACCCCTGATGCCTTGACCTTGAGGTAAACTGAACGTCATCTCGCTGTCATACTCGTTGAGGTAGCTGGTGGTGTTGCAGCCACCAGGACTCTCGCTTGCAGTGCAACAGGTGAACTTGAACCTTCGATCTTCAAACTCGTTCTTTTGGTAGCTCTCTATGCCCGTCAGGAATTTTTTTGAAGGACACACAAAGTTGATGGGCTTCCTAAAGTCGTTGACGTAATCTGGAAGTAGCAAACGATGTATATAAATAAGAAATTCTAACTTATTAAGCTATAATAAAAAAAAATGGAAATTTCTTTGATTCAGAAGATTAAGGACGAGTACATAGTGTTTCATAAGACTATTCTAACCCAGTTGCAATCTGCATATTTTGCCACATTGGATGCAGACAAAGCCGTTGTCATACGGCCATCTATTCAAATTTTCTGTTCGTCTTCTGTGCCTGTCATCAACAAGGGTTTTTCTTTGGGTCTCAAATTTGTGTTTTTGTCAGAACTCTCTGTCTCTTTCAGAGTCCATCTATGACAGTGAGCGCTTGGGTTGATCTTTATAGCGCTTACGTTGGGCGGTGGGTGGGAGCACAGATTTCATTTAAGCTCGCCATAGAAGATAGCATTAAGAGTGACTTTAGAATCCGGGATACTAAGTGTCCGACTTATTTTTTGTAAAGGTTAAGTTAACTAGTACAATAGGCCTATTTAGTACGGTGTTCCTAGGTAGGCCACATACAATTTGTTACCTTAACATTAACCAATCAAAATACACTACGAGACACTTTTAGTGAAAAAAAAAGGGAACTCTTATAAAAAAAAACAACAACTAAATTACGGCAATTCGGAGTCCCCTGGAGCACACAATGAAAACTTGTTTCGGAGCTATATTAATGTGTAGGTTAAATAAAATATAAAATAACTATAAAAGTTGAAGAGGTTTTTATTCGCTAATGCATACTTAATTTTGTTAAAGAAAAGTTATGCTTATCAACATAGAGAGAACTTCTCCATGCCACAGCAAAGTAAGAATTTTAGATGTCACAGATAAAAGGATACTTCTTATTCAATAAACTAGGACGAATTTATTCCTATATATTGTTAGTAATATTATTGCTCTTTCTTCCCTAGTACCATTTCTTCCCTATTACCATTTCTTCCCTAGTACCATTTCTTTCCTAGTAGCCTACCATTTCTTCCCTAGTACCATTTCTTCCCTAGTACTTTAAGAGCATGAAACGAATTGCCTGAATCAGCCTGGAAACAAAAAAGGATTAACTAGAGTTTAATTAGCCCAAGTCTTTAATTTACATGCACGACTAGATTGACACATTGATACGCTAAGAACGTCTGTAACTGATAAGATAAGATAAGATTTACCTGATTGTGCACAGTCTCTGGTGGAAGATACGCTTCGGCAGAAAATGTCAAACACCCTGTCCTCGAAGCGGTTGTCATGGACGCTAGAAAGATGGCTGATGATCTTGTTCTCACCACACTTGAAAGAAAATGGTCTGTCCAATTCGTTGACGTAGCCGTGGACCAGGGCAAGGCCCAGTAAGAAGATGTGGGCAGTGGACATTATGACCTTCGTGAAGATCTAGACTTTCAATCTGGAAGGGAAAAGTGCAGACTTAAAAAGTAGTACCCGTCATAAAAAAAAAAATATTAAATTAAAGTTTCCCTTTCAGACCTTGCCATATATAGAGCATATGATGTTAAGGTCATCTGTTTCTTTGGCAAAGTGTTAACGAGCAGGGTGCCATGTGGCCAGCACAATGACTAACCGCCTTTACTTTTCTCAATCAAAGTCAGGTACCCATTAAAGTTGGGTGCACTAAGAATCATAAAATTTAAAATCCCAATCTTCACCAAGATTCGAATCCAACACCCACTGGTTTGAAAGCAAATCCTATGAGAGAGAGAGAGAGAGAGAGAGAGATGGACAGATAGACGGACGGACAGACATGATGGATAGATAGATAGATTAATTTATATTTTTTATTAGTAACTATGTAATTGTATTAATAGGGCGTTGACTGTTATGACTCATTTCATCTTATATAAATATTTTTGTATACAATGTTTTATATTTTTGACAGTTATTATCATACTTGTTGAAAAATGTAAAGGTATATAGGCCTATAGATAAGTAAATATATTGTAAAGCGGGTTTGTATTTACTTGATGTAAGGTATGTCAATATTATTCTGCGCATTTTGGATAAGAAATGATCAAAGGCCAATGTGTGGTGGAAGTAGTGGAAATATTTTGAGAGATGAGATCGATTAGAATACTTATGATCAGGCCGCTGATAACTTATCTCCTGACGGCCGTCTTTCACTTTATCTTCATTTGTCAAACGTTCTTTCATGAATATGGGCGCGTCATTTTGTACCTTGATAAACAGTTTTATTTATTCTATTAAACGCTGACTTCAACCCTCCGATTCATGTCATCGATTCATGTCACCTATATAGGCTACTCTTTGTGATTCATGTCACCTA
>JADKLZ010084329.1:6769267-6795499 GCA_021533235.1 Biomphalaria straminea
AATCAGATGAATTTATTATTCATGGTCTAGATGATTGATTCCAAATAATTGAGGCAATTTCTCTCAACCTAAGTTTTTATTTTTAAAGTTGTTGTTTTTTTTATTTTACTTATTTCTGATGATTTATCAACCCAACTTCTAACTGTGTCTAGTAATAGGAATACATGTACAGTAGGCAGTGTGTATAAACCTTTAAAGAGATGCAGTAGGCAAAAATGTATAATTCTTTAAAGAAGATGTTTATTGCAACAACATAGTTAGAATTACAAAATATATTTAAGTCCATGGTTGCACAAAATGAATCATATGCATAATAAACATTTTGTAAACTATATTTATAAAAAACATAATCAACATGAAAGAATTAATGTGTTCAAAAATTTCAGTAGACGTCTTACAAAACAAAAAATGCTTATCTTTACAACCATACCACAAAGTAAGAGAAGAATCTGTAAAAGTTATCGAAAATTACTTACTTATATAAAGTGAGTCTTTTTCTGAGTCGAAGAGTGCAATTAAAATTGTTTAGTAATTATTAATCTTTAATTGTAATAAGGAATCAACACTAGACTGGTTGGAAAAGATGGGTCTGTAATGGGGCAGGCACACTCGGCATCACACACACAAAATAGTGAATGGCTTTGAACCTAATTTATGGGCAAGAGAAGTAGTCTACTGAGGACTAAGAGAAGTAGTCTACCGAGGACTAAGAGAAGTAGTCTACCGAGGACTAAGAGAAGTAGTCTACCGAGGACTACTAGAAGTAGTCTACCGAGGACTAAGAGAAGTAGTCTACCGTGGACTAAGAGAAGTAGTCTACCGAGGACTAAGAGAAGTAGTCTACTGAGGACTAAGAGAAGTAGTCTACTGAGGACTAAGAGAAGTAGTCTACTGAGGACTAATAGATATGCCAGTAAACCCACATGAGACTAACAGACATGAGTTTTGAATGTGGAAATTCTATTTGAACTAAAGTATTGAACCTATAGAATACTACAAAACATGAGGAATAAAACCAAGTATGCCTTGTACATACAAAAAAAATAAACTTATAGAGACTATAATCAGAGACAAGTCATCAATGCTGTTTACTTGAAGTGCTTTTGGAATTTAAAAAAAAAAGACCATGGAAAATAATTTGGCTGGAAGAATCTCATCAAGGTAAACAGAGAAACAAGTCAAAACACGAATGTAAATAAAAACAATACAAGCAACAGAACCATTCATCCAATCAAAACAAAAATTACCCGTTTTATTATATTTCTATACAGTTTGCTGCCATTAGTTCATTTTTTTAAATATAGTTTGCATTTTGAAATCAATTTTATTAGCAGTAACATGAAAATGTTGTGTTTTTTTTTTTAAATAAAAACCTAAATAAGATTCATGACTCAAAACTTAGAAAAACACAAGCCGCTAATTCTAAACCAATGTATGTATAATATACAAAAAGATAAAGTAGTAAAAAAAAAAATAAATTCGACAACTTGACATATAAAGCTGTTGGTATCCAATTATTTGTATTTCTAAATTGTATTCAATGCAGTTAATTCCAGAGAAGAAAAGAAAGATTAACAACTGACTTCTTCTTTCATTTCATGTAGACTCAATGTAAATTTCTATGAAGGAATTTAATCATCACACTTCTAAGACAGGGTAATCATGATCTCTATGTATGAATAATTCATTGAAAAAGGGCTATACTTGGTGGTGGAAACCATAAATTAACTGCACTATTTTCTGCCAGGTACACTGCATAAAGAGTAATTCTGACAATGTAAGTTATACCAAAATTGCATCAGCTATTTCTTATCCCTTATGTCAAAAATCTGGGTGACTGATTATGTACAAGAGATGATGTCTGATTGTCCTTAACATACTGCTTACGTTTTAGTGACCTTTACATAGCTTTGCTGTTGGTTAAGACTATAGTTGCCACAGTTCATGCTTTAAATAAAATTATGAAACATAATATATTTGAATTGAGACAGAAATTCATTAATAATATATTGTAAAAAAATAATGTTCTTACAATTAAGAAAATTGTTTCCCTTTCTTAAGAGCTAAGAAAAGTATTACACTCCTTTGGAGCACTCATTCGAAAGCACTGCTCATATCAACATACACAAAGAGTGGTGTTTATAAATTCTGATTTACAAAGAACATTTTAGAAAAAACTTCCATGGATGAGGGTATGGGAAGTTCAATTAAAAGACTGGATTATCTTTCTTGCTTCATGAACACCGCTAAGATATGCTCCAGAAACTGTTTGTGGAAACTGACGATTGGTGGCCTGCAAAAACAAAAACATGACAAATCATTGTCGGAACTTAAATGGTCTTTCTATATTCAATACAACAGTGGTTGTGTCTTAAGTAATACTTCTATGTAGTCATAAAATGCTGAGATGATGTAGTAAACTTTAAGGCACAGTACATCCAGAGATATTGAGCTTTTGTTTTTTTAAAGGTATGCAGGCTTATGTAGCAAAACAAAGAAACATGCTATGATCCTTTGGTCTTAAGCCCAGAAATGCATCCTGGAGAGGAATCCCCTGGGCACATTGTCTCTCCAGAGAGAAGAAGTGGGAAAGCAGACAGATTATGTTCTCATTTGTGATATTAATAATAAATGGCAATGTCTGTGATTCCAAAGATTAAGGATGAGTGCAGTGTTTCACATGACTAATCTAACCCAGTTGCAACCTGAACATTTTCCTCATCTGATGCAGACAAAGCTATAGGTTTTTTCTTTGGATCTCAAATTAAATATACATTCTATGTATTTGAAAAGGATGATATTATTTTGAATTATGCTGTTCTGATGAACATTTGTTAGAAAGAAATTCAAATACAAATGTATGAGCATTCATCATTACTAATTTTAGAAAGCTAAATATGTGAACTAAATTTGTTTTGATCCTTTGGTAACACCAGTCATGGATTGCACATAAGATCAAACAGATTACATTGATTGCCTTAAAGCATGTTTAAATAGAGACACTATGCTTTTGTTGATTGTAGTACCCTCCTTCTTACCATACGTGATCTGCTAAGTGCCACAAGGGAGTTCATAGCCTATATTGATAAACACTAACGTAAAAGAAAAACGATTCTGCTGTAAAGATGATGTTAACATATTACCTCTCCTGCAAAATAAATTTTGTCCTCAACAGTCTCTGCCAGAGCGTGATAGGCCTCACCATCACAGCCCACTGGGATGTAACTGTAAGCCATGCTAATATCAGGGTCAGCGGCCCAGTGGGTCACTGTGCTCCAACAAGGTGTTGGAATTTCCTTTCAAAAAAAAAATACAAGAAGATATAGATTCGCTATTTCTAGTAACAGGTTTAAAACATATTCAATTATTAAACAAAGTTAACTTTTCAGATTCCTTAAGCCTAAACTACAAGTCATAGAAGCAAAGTCATGAAGGAATTGGCTGATATTAAGTTTGAATCTTGAGAGCATGTTTTATTGAGAAATTTAGAATGGCTAGCAGACCAAAGAGCTCTGTTTGAACGTGACTTAAAAATAAAATAGAAACTGTCAATGTGATGTTCATGTTTTCAATGCACTTTAGATCCCCAAACAGGTGGACCTTCATGCTCACAGATAAATGCTTGCATGCCAAAACTTTCCATAAGTTTTTTGCTAAGTCATTGATTCAGAATGTGAGACTGTCGGCTAAACCAATCGATAATTGGGAAAAGGATTCATGTATATTGTAGAACATTTACAATTATAACTATTATAAAGTATTTACATTTTATATTTATAGCTATTACATTTGTTAATGTATTTTTCTAAAAATTACTATAAAATCTGTATCAATGGCTAAACAAAAATTGATATAATGCTAATCTTAGCCTTCTTTTTAGCTGTATTATTCATTTTTCTATTTTTTATTAATATAATATGAAAACACACTTTGCTATGATTATTCCTAAGTTTAGATGACTTGGCAATTTTAAATGAAAACACAAAACTTAACATTATAATTTGACTTCAGCATCATTTCTTTAGACTAACATCACACATGGGAGCTAGACATTTATCTTAAGGGAAAACATTTACACTTAATGATACCAAGCAACACAACTCTTTGTGATTGTTACCTTGTCTGGGAAGATGCTTCTTAAAATATCAAGAAAGACATGAACTATCTCCTCGTCAGACTTGCCCTGCATCTGGGAAAGCCCATTGCCCACAAGGTAACTGGAAAGAACATGTTTACCTGACTGAAGACAAACATAAAAAGGAATATGAAAAGATATGTGCAATGTTTTTGGCAAGTTGAAAAAAAAATTTTTTTTTGTTCCCATTAAAACAGATTTAGTAATAACACGATGTCTGTCTAACAAATAAAAAATGACTCTAACAATTATTTTATTTTTACATATTATCAGTGCTTTTTTTAAACCAAAATTTATGTAATTAACACAAATTTTACATTCATTTTTAAGATGTACCAAAGAAAAAACAAACAAAGTTGGGTAAACTCCCACCTTTTTACAATGATAGGAGTAAAAAACATTGAAAAGACCTCGATGAGATTCTGATTTAGGAATACAACCAAATACTGGCAGTTCTTCTTTCTTTGACCAAAAGTTGTGGTCAAACTGTAACATCACCTGTAGGGGGAAAAAAATTCAGTTTTAGACACATGGTGGGAAATGACATAAGGAATAATAACATAATTAAATTACGAATATGAGTTTGTACATGAAAAGAAGCTAAAAATGTATGAGTAACTAACAAGTAAGGAACTCTTGTTTTAGTTGTGAAGGAAGCAAGTTTTATTTCAGTGTAGAGGATGGAGTATAAATTTGAATATAAAAGATGTTAATTGAAGGTGTTGCACTAAAGGTTATTATATTTTCCTGAATAATAAGAGAGACTAACAAAGATTCTAAGATCTTCAAGAAAAATAATGCTTTTGTTAAATTTTGGCACTGCTGATGAACAGGGCTCACAAAGACCTTCCTTCATAGAACAGTACCAGGGAAAAAATGAAACGACAAGAGAAAGTGATGACAACATAAAATAATCGGCAGGCCTGTCATTGAAAGAAATTCAATCAAAGACAAAAGAAAGAGGGTAGTGGAAAAAGAAGGTCAACAGATCTTATGTAGTGCCCTAATGGTGCAACAGATTTTGTGTGGTGCACTTATGGTTCAACAGATCTTATGTGGTGCCCTAATGGCTCAACAGATTTTATGTGGTGCCCTAATGGCTCAACAGATTTTGTGTGGTGCCCTAATGGTTCAACAGATCTTGTGTGGTTCCCCTAATGGCTCAACAGATTTTGTGTGGTGCCCTAATGGCTCAACAGATCTTGTGTGGTTCCCCTAATGGCTCAACAGATTTTGTGTGGTGCCCTAATGGTTCAACAGATCTTGTGTGGTGCCCTAATTTTTCAAAAAACTTTGTGTGGTGCCCTAATGGTTCAACTGACAAAGAAGGAAGGTGATGAACAGAACATATTATTGTTTTATGTATTTTTTTTTTATATAGACCTCACCTTCTCCACCAAACCAGCACCAAGAGAACTGATGGCTTTAAGTTTTGAAGTCGGTAACTGTGGTTTGAAATTAACTGTCCCCGCCTTTAGTACAGCCAGAGGAAGAGTGACCAGCACCTGCCAAATAAAAAGTGGCCAAAAAAAAAATAGTATTGACAAAAATAAAAGCTATTCCAGTATTAACTGAAAACTCAAAATTGAGCTTCATAATGTGTTTCTAAATTTAAAAAAAAAACAATGAAACATTAAAAATAACAAGTACAATTAAATAATAATTCTTTTTACTTTTTTTTTGAGAAGGTAAAAACAAGCAAATTTGTTTAAAATTTTGAACAAAAAAAAAAAGGCTAATAAAATTATTAGAAAATATATGCATTTAATGAAGATTTTTATCAGAAATTTACTTTTTAATTAATGCCTGCCAAGGTTAATACAGATTTTAGTGTGCCAGGACTAAAAATTTAGAGGAAATAACAATATCAATAGCTAGATCAATTATTTTTCAATCTGGAGTGTATGCCTTGATAAAATATGTATTTAAAAAAAAAAAGAAACAATGTATTTAGAATAAAACTGCTTAGATGAAACTAACATGAAGAACTTTTACAAGCAGAGCTTCAAATAAAATCACACATAATTAAATGAAGAAAACTAAATTTGGCAAACAAATATAATCCATCTTTTACCAGTTAATTTCAGTTTCAATTGCAGCATTCCATTGACTATATTTTATGGTGTACAGCACCAAGATACAGTTATACATTGACAAAACTATCAACTCTACAAGACAAGAGATTCTGAAAGGATTCACATGTTTTTAAGAGTTGACTTCTAATAACATTAATATTTACATTCTACTAAAATAATATTCAGAGCTAATATATTAATTTAATTAATTTTTCGTCTTTGAAAAAAAAGTATATTACAAAATTATGATTCAGAAATGGTTAATGTCCCTATAGTTATTTACCTTATCTGCATGAAATGTCCCACTGTTTGACTTAACAACTATTTTCTGCCCACTGTAATCTATATCTGTTACCTGAAAAATATTAAAAAATAGCAGATCAAAGAATACACACAAAATTATCAAATAATGACATAAAATTTTTTTTTTAAATCCTCATGTGGTAAAGAAAATAAAATCCTCATTAAAAAAAAACAACAAAATTCTCAAAGTTCAATTTGAAAAAAAAATAATAAGTAAACACAAGAAGAATGTTTTGTCCTCACACGATGAATC
Organism: Biomphalaria straminea; assembly: GCA_021533235.1. NCBI lineage: Eukaryota > Metazoa > Mollusca > Gastropoda > Planorbidae > Biomphalaria > Biomphalaria straminea. Next base: position 6,776,034 of record JADKLZ010084329.1, read on the forward strand.
AAGGCCTTTACCTTTGTATTTAGTCTAATATCAAGACCTTCACCCAGCTTAGCCAATATTGAGCCGAAACCTTGAGTCAACTTCATATGGGGTCCACCAAATTGCGGTAATAGTTCATTCTGGTCCCAGTGGAGGGCAGATACCTTGTCCAGAGATGTCCCACAAGCATACTCCAGGCTGCTGTGGTGGAAATCTATCAAGCGTTCTTCTTCCTGTAAAAACACGCCCTTTTTCATATGGGTCGAGATGAAAAAATGTATAAATAAAGCAAAGCAAGCAACAGCAACAACAAAAATTAAAAAATAAAAGTTGCAATAGCAAAAGAACAATAGGTAAAGCAAAACAAAGCATTTATATGTGATTATATTGTATTTCACTTATATTATTACATGAACAGTACACAGGGCTGTGTGGCTGAGTACGCTTGAACTTGGCTTGGCTACCAATGAAGGGAGCTTGAGGTTCGACACCTGACTAGAGCAGAGATGTGTTTACTGAGCTGCCTAAAGGCAGCCTGGAAAAACCTTTTCCCAAACACCTCCTTCCCCCACTGGTCCACAAATGAGATTGCACCATAGCACTTGGAGAATACCATAAGCAAGAAAGTAGTGCTATATAAAAGCTATAATTTATTTTATTTTACTATCCCTGTATTTCATACTAACTTAAGTTGTTGTTGTTTTTGTTTTACATTGGGACGTTTCAAGTATTTTAGAACTGCATAGATTTTGAGCTGAATCAAAGTGGTCCTTTTTGAACAGATTTTTTTAATACAAGAAAATATCAAAATAGTATGTGATGAGGCCTTAAAAACAAAAAGATTTTAATGTTAATATAAAAAAAACGGAACAAAGAAAAAGTTTTAAATAATTTCTCAAATAGTTGAGGGAAAAAACATGATTTTTAGATTGGTGAAAAATGTGAATTCCATGACTAGATATGCCACATGACATTTCAATAGATCATTTCATTTGTTTCAGAATGCTATGACATTTGAATAGAGCTGGCAGTTGTTTCAGAATGATATGATATTTGAATAGAGCATGGCAGTTGTTTCAGAATGATATGACATTTGAATAGATTATGGCAGTTGTTTCAGAATGAGGACATTTGAATAGATCATAGCCAGTGTTTTAGAATGTTATGACATTTAACTAGATCATGACAATTGTTTCAGAACAATATGACATTGGAATAGATCATGACAGTTGTTTCAGAATGATATGACATTTAAATAGATCATAGCCAATATTTTAGAATGATATGACATTTGAATAAATCATGAAAATTTTTTCAGAATGATATGAATTTTGAATAAATCATGACAATCGTTTCAGAATGATTTGACATTTGAATAGATCATGGAAGTTGTTACAGCAAGATATGAAATTTGAATAGATCATGGCAATTAGTTCAGAATGTAATAAGACCCTGCTAGAGTTCATTAGTAATTTTTAAAACTTTATAACAAATAAATTTGTTTAATAAATCTTTTGTGACATAATAATGAATATAAAGTTTATAGGATATTAGTGAAAATACTACACATTCAAGGTGAATCACAAACAGCTAGGCAATTATAATTTTTCTTAGTACATTTGTGCACAATTATACATCATAACATCACATATATGCTAGATATATTTCTATATTAATATATTATTTTCAAGGAATACAAACTGTGTTTCTAATTCAATCAAAGATATTTTGTTTTTATTGTGATTTTGCAAAAATGCATTATATCTTGATTTTTTTCATACTAAACATTTAAATAATTTAATTTTTGGCTAAAGAAAACTAAAAAAAAACATCATTAAAAAAAATAAAGAAACACAATTTTAGAATGATACCAGCACAGCACCAAACTAAAAGCAAAACACAGACAACAGAGCAAAGAAAACAACATGCATAAAATGAACCCCCATTCTTGGTAAATAAAAAAAAAAGCATACATAAGTTACCAGCTTTTGTGCATGAAAATATGCAGGTCACAAATGAGTTTGTATACTCATGTCAAACACTGCATTTCTCCTTAATCTTTTATTATTATTATTGTGTATGATCTGAGTAGCCACTACCTGCATGACAAGTAACTATAAACAAATGTATTATTTAAGAGCACTACATAATAACACTCATAAAAACAGAAAAGCACAATGACCTATTGTGACATAAAGTTTAGTTTTTAAGACACAATGTGGTCAAAAAATGTAAGCTCAATAAGAAAAAAAAAGTTGATCCCTTTTTCCTAGTTCAATGGGATAAGCTATGGGCATGTTTTAGTGAAGATAGCAATGTACCCTGTATCAGAACATAAGATAGTGATGTACCTTGTGTCAGAACATAAGATAGTGATGTACCCTGTGTCAGAACATAAGATAATAATGTACCTTGTATTAGAACATAAGATAGTGACGTAGCCTGTATCAGAACATAAGATAGTGACGTAGCCTGTATCAGAACATAAGAAAATAAGATAGTGATGTACCCTGTGTCAGAATATAAGATAGTGATGTACCCTGTGTCAGAACATAAGATAGTGATGTAGCCTGTATCAGAACATAAGATAGTGATGTACCCTGTGTCAGAATATAAGATAGTGATGTACCCTGTGTCAGAATATAAGATAGTGATGTACCCTGTGTCAGAAAATAAGATAATGATGTACCCTTCATACTTCATACTTATTTTTTATTCTGTTAATTAAGTGACTTTATACCTGGATAACTCCAATTTACCTCAGTTGTGAATGACTTGTCAATGTTTTGATTTATGAGGATGACCAATGTGTAAATCGTATAGAGGGGGCAAGTAGACCTATAACTTGTAAAGAAGGCCATATTGTTGACTTAAAATATTGTTTGTCTAATGTCAGCTGTTAATTTTGTTGTTGATAACCATTGTCATCTACCCACTTTTAAAGGGGCCAGTGTCTGGGTGTTAACTGTGTCTTTTGAGAAGATAAAGCAATTTTGTATCGCCCAAGAATTGAAGCAGTAGATGAATTGATATTTGCATAGCTGTATTCTGATAAAAGACTTTCTTCACCACTAAAGACAAGTTTTTGGTTGTAACCTTTGAGTAAAGCCTGAGCCCTGTACAGTTGTAGCTTATGTAGTCAAGTATATTTTTTGGAATATTGTTAATTATTGGTGACTACTCTTTACATTCTCATTTTTTACTAATGTTATGTTCATGGAAGCACCCCAGGAAGTCAATTATTATTAAAATAATTAGTTTCTATGTTCCTGATGCCCTGTCAATTAGATTTAGTTATGTTCTATAAGGGCTTACTCAAAATGTTGATACTCACCACTGAGAAATAGCCTTGAGTCTCATGAACAAATTCCTCGTGCAACTCTTTAAACTTGTCTAGAAGAAAATTTTAAAAAAAGCATTAATTGTTGGTAAAATCAATCTTGTTAAATTTAGGGATTTTTTAGAACAGGATAGCAGACAAAATTTCAAAAAGTATGCCATTAAATTAATATCATTATGTTGAAAAATGCAGATATTCTAGTTATGTAACACTATAACAATCCCAGTGTGATCATCAAGAGAAAGTGTGATCACCAATAGTACCACAAACTATATTGGTTAGTTATTGCTGTTCTTTTTTACCCATAAGATTAGTCATAGTTGTCTTACAACTGAAGAAGGACAATAAATAAATTCTTAGGAATTCTTTAGTTATTTTATTTTGTCCTTAATTGCAATAGAATTGTATTATTAACAAATTACCAAAAAAATATTGCACAAAAAATAAAGATGTCTCTAGCTTCTTAAATACAAACAAGAAAAACAAAAATGTGATGAAGCTTACACAGCAAGGGAACATCAGCCACCTCTTTTTTACTTTTCCTCCACTCAGACACAATGTCTAGTATTGCGTTGTAGTGGAACTCAATTCTACGGTCTAGCCGATCATCTACTAAAGCCCCAGTGTCTGTGATCAGCTGGCATATGTCTGTCTGTTCTTCTAATTCAATACCAATCTAGAAAAAAAAAAAAAAAAATAAAATGTCAAAAACTCATGACAAAGCACATCACATCTCACCTACTTTTAATGTGGTTTAAAATTCACTAGTTTGGTCGATTGGCGGCGTGGTGGCTGAGCGGTAAAGCGCTTGGCTTCTTAACCGGGGGGTCCTGGGTTCGAATCCTGGTGAAGGCTGGGATTTTATTTTGGGATTCTTGGGCGCCTTTGAGCCCACCCAGCAATGGGTACAAGTAAAGGCGGTTGGTCCTTGTGCTGGCCACATGACACCCTCATTAACCGTAGGCCACATAATCAGATGACCTTTACATCATCTACCCTAGAGACCACAAGGTCTGAAAGGGGAACTTTACTTTACTTTTTAGTTTGGTCAATGTACACTTCTATTCTGCAGGTATTCAGAGCTCAATCTTTTAGAAAAAATTTTCAGAATTAATTTATTATGGATATTTATTTTAATACAATAAAAGATTGTAAGTCCAAACTGATAGTTTTAAAGTTTTAAAGAAGTTTTATTCTTGTTGTTTCTCTATTGGGCTTAAATATAACTGATCTCTTATTTTCAAAGGGTATCTTTAATTACTTTGACACTGATTTTATTGATAATTTGTATGAACTTGAGTAACTTGAGAAGAAAAGAAAGCAGAAGTGATGAGAATTCACTAACAGGGTTAGAGCATAATGGTACAAAATCTGAGTCAATTTTTTGTGGACATCTTTTTGTATGGCTTAAAAATGAATTTCTCATTTACATTGGTAACATACCTGAAATGCCATAATAGCCATAGGGTTGTTATAGCAACCATTCAACATCTGCCCACCAGTGGGCAGCACCATGCCATCCTGAATGATGTCATTGACTCGGCCACCAAGCCTGTCCTTGGATTCAAGTACAATCACCTGGAGAAAGAATTAAAGAAAGTAAAGCAAAACAAACAAAAAAAAAGACTGCTCTATTTCTATCAAGACTGTGGTTCAGATTTTATGTTGGCCACATAATAAATAAGATTCAATAAAGTATGTGTGTATATGTGTATTTAGAATCATTTCCCTTGGCAATTGTAGTGAGTCTTCTGTTACTTCTGTTGTATTATGTGATGCATGTTAATACAAGTCATTCATGAATCTGGCCTATGGCATCAGTGGTGCTTCTTCAATAATGTATCATTTAGCTTATTATAACTAAAGGATGGGCAAAAATTATTACTAAACAGAACTGAGGTAGAACACAACAGAAAAATAACCAAGTAAGTTTTGGGTTGTTGCTTTTTTAGTTTATTTTTATTTATTTAGTAATGATTAATGATATATTTTTCCTTACTGAGTCAGTATGATGAATAAAACGTAAGTGATAAATTGAAATACTTGCAAAGGAAGGGGATATAAGCAAGTTAAAAATAACTAAAAAATAAAATTGGACCAAACTAATATTAACCAGTTCTACTTAAGGTGATATATTTACTTCAAATCCATGAGAGTTGAGTTGATAGGCAGCTGCTAGACCACTGGCACCAGCACCAATTACAACAACAGAGTTCTAGGAACAAAGGTAAGAAGGCATACTAACAATGCTACTATGGAATTAATGCTACAATGTTACTATGGAATTGAAGCCAATCTTCTCATTAATAAATCACATTGAAACGTTTAAAAAAAATACTTGTATTCAATATAAATCTGAATAAAAATAATATCTTATACACTTCAAAGACTTAGTCTAAGCAGACTTTATTTTCAAAATATCACTCTCTTAATTTACATGTTAAGTTTAAGTTTGTAAAACACAAATAAAGCAGTTAGAATAGAATATGACCCCCGCCTTTCCTCTCACTGCCCAAACAAAAAATTCTTTAAGTACAAATTTAAGGTAATGCTTTTGGAAATAATTTGTAGTAATAATAAATTTAAAAAATGGCTTATAGTTATTAGTCCATAAATGCTTCATCACTTTATAAGGTTTGAATGTTCTTTTCTGCTATTAATCAGTTCAAATGTTTCATTGATGATAATCAGCTTGAATTTTTTACTGCTATTATAAAGTTTGAATATTTCACTTGCTAGTATAAATTTTGCATGTTCTATTTCTATTATAAAGTTTGAATGTTTTACTGCTATTATAAAGTTTGAATATTTCTCTTGCTAGTATAAATTATGCATGTTCTATTTCTATTATAAAGTTTGAATATTTTACTGCTTTTATAAAGTTTGTATGATCACTGCTATTATAATGTTTGAATGTTTTTCTAGTATAAGTCTAAAATTATATCTAGGTTTGGTTTCAACTTTTATAAGAAAAAGAAAGTCTTAGAGAATATCACATGCTGGCCAGATTAAACTAAGTCTGATTACGGTTATTATGTTTTTTTTACAAGTTTTTTTACAAAAATAGAAAGCATGGGAATCAGCACTTGCCCCATAATTTAAGAAATGTAGCTTTCTGTCATTTGTTTAAATTCAACTTATTATAAATTTGTTATTTTTAAATTTCAGTTGTTCAAAAGCCATCAAAGTCTAATAGACAAAAACGTTTATTTATTTATGACAAGTGGACAAAAAAAAAGTCCAATACCAGCAATCAGTCGGACTGGCGTTTACTTGCAAGTTATATTTTTTTAGATGTACATTTGCTGTCAATCTTGCATCCATGTATTATACAATAGTTGATCTTGATATATATTTTCATAGTAATACATTGTAAATTGTAATGGTTATGAAGAATTTATAGAATGTGGGAGGTGGTGTGCAGAAAAAAAAAAGGCTATTTTGTGCCCACTAAATGACAAAAATATTGCAGATCAATAAGTAAGCTAAATTCTTACATAAAGTGAAAAGCAAAGTGCCTTGTTCTTTTTAAATTCAAAATGTTGTTAAATGTATTTAATTGTATACATTAGTCCCTGAGAATAACATTGTTGCACCTACTAATCATTTTTTAAATCTTTACAAATCACAAGTTAATCATTTCATCACACTGAGCCCCAGAACTCACACAAATGTTTACAAATCAATCAGAATAAATAAGATTTCACAGAAAGAAATAAAGTACTTTGTTCAACACAACAGCAAATGTTACCTGAGAATTTTTGTTATATACAAGTGTGGGTGAAGGTTTCACCAATCCCTGATTAATGAAGTTATTACACGTGAGGAATGATAAGATCTGTGGCAAGAGTTCTATACAGGTGACCCGAATCAGGCCTCTACAGATAAGTTGGCTCATGCATCTTTCTTTTGTTACCCATTCCTACACACACACACAAAAACATCAAAATATATTTATTTATATTATAAAAACATTTCCAGTTTTGATATTCGCATGAAATCATGTGTCAAATGTTAACAAATGTGATATAGTCACAAATAACATATTTAAGAGAATAATAACAGTGTAACCAAACACTTGTAACAATGACAAGGTGGATAAATATATCAGATCTGCATTTGGAATTTCATGGCCTGTTGAAAAAAAAGGTTTTGTTAAAAATGTGTACTCATTGCATAAAATATAGGCCTAGAACCTGAAGATTAAGGAAGAGTGTGCTCTACAAATTTCACCCCCATAAATAAAATGTTCTGATGTTCATTTCATGAGTTTATTTTTTTAAATTTTTTAGGTCCTTAACCAAATGGAAAGATACATCTATTTTTAGAGACAAATAGCCCCTTTTCCATTGGCACAGTTAAGATGGATATAGAGATCAAACATGCTGCTTCAAAATAAAGAGGAGATTTCTTGCTTATCATAGCTTTTGAATGATTGTGATAATTAAACATAGTAAATTACAGCGAACACAGTGCGCAATTGTGTTCAAAACACAAACAGAAATGTTTTTTATTTAAAGTTTCAACTTTTTACATAATTAATTTGCTTTTATTTCAGATTACATTCTTTAAACAATATGATAAAGCAGTTATAGAGATGCATTAGAATTTTGAACAGTAATGATAGGCTAATTTTTTAAAACAATTTCTAAATATATATATTTAATACTCACTTTAGGATTTAATGCCCAGATCACTAATACAAGATTTCTGATGGCAAGGTAAACATAGGGGCACTCCTGTGCCATGAGAGGGAACTCTTCAATCTCTGATTCTAGCATCATATCAGGAGTGACAACAAAGGCTTGCAAAGGCTGGTCTCCCTTGGGGAATGGTGCAATGTAAGGACACAATTTCTCTGTTGGGGAAAAAAATGAAAGCATCAGACCTGAGTTGTTTTACCCAAACTTTAGAATAAAGAAAGCATTGATTTTGTCCCAAATATATGTGAGGCAAATCCCTGTACTTATTCAGTGTAAAGTGAACATACAGGCCCATGTGGCACTTTTGAATCCCCTTGGATATGAACAAGTGAAGCCTAGAACTGTATTCATTGGAACCTGCCTTAGGAATATGCTTAGGACCTGCAAATAGTTATGAGCATTAGCAAGGACCCTAAAAAAAAAGTTTCAAACTGTCAACTTACCCTTCTCAGATTTTGTTGACTCCACCAATGCTTCTGTAGGACTAATTCCTACTCCATCTGGGTAATAAGCACTTAGGAAAGGGGCAGCTGGAGATTTCTTGAAAAAAGCTGTGCATTTGCTATGAATAAGCCAGAGTGGACTATGCACATAGTGAACTCTCTGAAAAATATATTTATCATGCCCATTAAACTTTAGAATGATTAAATTAACTGTTAGATTATGACTAAGGAGACTTACAATATCTAATGAGAGTTTTTTTTTTTTAGAAGTTGATTATAATATCAATAACAATTACAGATTTCAGTACCTTAAGTGCTAAGACATAAATAATATAGTAAAAAGAATAGTAATATAGTAAAATATATAATAAAGTGAACGGGCAAGTGTCAGGCACGAGAGAACTTAGCACTGGAGCGCTGCAGGGAAGCGTCCTGTCACCAGTATGGTATACCATATACACAAATGACATTCAGAGCTTATCAGCTGACACTCCCATCATAAAATTCGTTGACGACACAGCAATCATTGGCCTTATTGCAGGTGACGAAAATATGTACCATTCAACAATTAACACCTTTTACCAATGGTGTATGAATAACTTTCTAATTTTAAATGTTCAGAAAACTAAAGAAATGATTATTGATTTTAGGAAAAACAAGGACTATAGTGCAGAAATTCAGATAGCCAACCAAAACATAGAGTAAGTACAAGGCTATAAATATCTAGGCACAACTATCAACAACAAACTGAAATGGAGTGAACACTGTCAAAATCTATACAGGAAAATTAACCAGCGACTCTTCTATCTCAGAAAGCTAAGAAAATTTAACATAGACAAAACAATAATCCAACTCTTCTACACAGCAACCATCAGCAGTCTTATTAACTTTGCCATCACCTGCTGGTACGGTAATACTTCACTGGCACAAAGACTTAGAATAAATAGACTAATTAAAAAAGCATCTTATATTACTCAAGTACAGCTACCATCTCTTGAAGAGCTTTTCCAAGAAAGATGCCTTTCCAAATCACTCATGATTCTTAAAGACAACCTTCATGTTGTTCCAATTGTCATCAACATTGTTTTTGTACAGTAGTTACGCTGAGGTTGTCAATTGTAATCAAACTGAATTTCTATTAGTTTGGATAAATAAAATTATCTTATCTTATCTTAATATAGAAAGTAAAGTACCACTTTTAGACTATGCGATCTATAGGAAAGATGATATAAAGGTCATCTGTTTCTATCAACGACTCTTAATGATGGTGTAATGAGGCCAGCACAACCAACTGCATTTACTTTCCCCAACTAATGTTAGGTACTCATGGACTCAGTGGTGTTTTAAAAAATCCTGAAATTCAAAATCCCAATTGCCACCGAGATTCAAAATTGAGACCACTATAATCAGAGTCTAACTGCTCTCCCCCCTCCAATGCCCCTTAAACAATATATACTATTTTGGAGTTTAAAATTTTATTTCTAACCAAGTAGTCTTACAGAAAATATCTGTCCTTTAAAGATTCAAAAAGTTAAACAGAAATTAGATTTTCATTTTATTTATTATTTTTAAGAATTACCTCATCTTGTGGAATACTGCAATCAGTAAACTTCATTTTCTATTGAAATAAATAAAAAGCACACAATTTATATAAATATATTCTGCCTTTAAAAAAAAAAAATCAAACTATAAGATCAAATCATAGTCCTTAAAAAATATATTAAATGGCAACCAACCTTAGAGGGGTTTAATTTAGTGGTAGTCATGCCACATTGAAATGTGGCAATGAATTCTTCAGTTAGTTCTGAATCCTTTGTGAGCTGTCGCCATTTCCCACAACCAGAAGCTCGACACTGTACCCAGTAAGGAAGAACTTGGTCAATCATCATTGATGTAACAGAAGCTTCAGTTCTAGCCTTGGCTGCCCACAATCTCTTCCATTTGTCATATTCAGCATAGCCTGCTTTGTGACTGAAATAGACATTCAAGTGGCCATGCAAATATGTGAATCATGTTGAAACATGGCTTTTAATATAAGGATCCTCTGACAACAGTTAAATTGACAAAATTTTGAGCTAACCCTAACCCAAACTCATTAAGTTATCTTTTTTCGAGTTTACATGTGAGGGTATATAGTTGAAGGTTTCAGTAATTCAATAAATATTCAGAAAACAGAAAGCTCAAGTTAAAATCTGAAAAGAAAATCCCTAGTCTCCATTACAATTCAAACTCAAGGCCCCCCCCCCCCCCAGCCAGATAGCTTATGTTATTATGACTCAACCACAAAGGTCAACTACAAGTTTGTGAGTAACACAATTTTCCTACACTTTTTTTTTTTTAATCCTGTAACTAGTTTTTTTCATATAATAAAAATTATGGTGTATTATTTATTTTAAATTAAGGTGGAGATTTACTAGATATGTCTACTAGAATTTCACTAAAACAGAAATGGCCAAGAGTGAAAAGAGTATTCCACGATGAACATGTTGTCACATCGTATAGACCAGTGACGTGGCAATGGGCTACTGGTCTAAACCGCCCACAGGTTGTGACATTGCAGGTCAGTGTCCAGGTATTCTATAACGATTGGTCTTACTTTGACTCACCTTCTGTAGAAAAACTCAAAACATTCATTACAGTAGTGCTCCCCTGGTGTTATGTGGTACCATCTAGAAGTCCAGTTAGATCCTGCACATCTAAAATTAAACAATACATTATGTAAAATTGTTTTCACAGAGATATTTTAGACTTTAACAAATTAAATTGCCTTTAAGGTCAATTTATAATGGAATGTGGTAGAAAAAAGGTATGACAAGTATCTGCGAAACTGAGTGAGAATAATGTTCAAATCCCTTAGGAGAAATACATTGAGGTCAAAAATGGAATTTTTATTTTTAGTTTTTCCTTCAACATATATGGCTGAAACTGGATTTAGTGCTGTAACAAACATAATAAAAAATTATGTAGTCATAAGAGGAAACCTTTGAATTGCTTTCACTAATTTAAAGCCTGACTTTTCTAATATTGTTAAACTACATGAGGCACAAGGTTTTTATTAGTTAAAGTTCAATTTTTTAATGACTTTAATGAGTTTCTATTCATATCAAATATGGAACTAAATGTAAAATTAAAATGTAAAAAAAAAGTAATGTTAAATAAATTGACAAGGGAAAAAGAAATAATCTAAAACAAATGTCAAAAACAATTATGTAAATTTTTTTGCCCTATTTCTGTAAGCTATTTTACATATTAATTTTTTTTACTTTTAGATGCAAAACCTTGATTGAAATTATGTTAACAAATATTTTTATTTAGTAGTAGTTAATGTATCTGCTACATCATTAGCTTTACTTAAGCTCTTAAGATTTTTCAGGTTTCAAGGAACACTGTAAAGACAATGTCACACAGCTTAGTAGTTGGAATTAGATTTAGTATATCCCTTAAAAGTACTCTACCTTTCAGATACTCTAGCAAAACAAATGGGACGAGTTGCAAGGCAACCTGATCGTCCACATTCCCTTTTTGGGCCACCTGAATTTTTGTCATCGTCTTGAATGTATTTTGTGTTTGGTTTTATTTGACGACCTGACCTAAAAAAAATAATTTTATAATAAATATATATTAATATATTTATATTTATTTATTCAAATTTTATAACAAAATTTTTTTAAGCTTTTCCAGAAGAGAAACGCTTCATGTATTCTCAAAATAATCCAAACTTCTAAATAAAATTTTTAAATTAACAAGCTTGAGATAGTAAAAGAGATTCAAAAAGCTAATTCAATAAAACTAGAAGCTAGAGGAGCAATTCCTAAGTATAAAAAAAATATGGCTACAACGAAAGTTTTTTAAAAAAGGTTTCTCTTTATGACCTAAAGGCTTACAAGGCAAGTGAAGTACAGTAACAGTTAACCATTTTCTGAAGACCTTGTGTATTATGTAAATAGTTTTACCCCAATGGAAACTAGGTGAACAAGAATATCAACATAATCTTAAATTCAGAATAGAAATCTCAGAATTAAAGCAAGACCACTAGATTAGAGGATAAATGTGTAAGCATTTTATTTTAAGGATCAAGGTTACCAAAAAGAGGTCAACTTTACATCCTGGCCACTACAATAAACGCCACAATTGTATGCATATCTTTCAAAAGAAGATAAATAATAAGAAATTAATATTTAAACTTATTTATTTTTAACTTACCTTTTCATTGAAACATGGATTTCATTAACTTTGCTTCCCATACAGCCTTTCATACAAGACTACAATAAAGGAAAAGCTCTTTCTATAGTGAATGCAGGAGCTGGTTTGCAAGATCTTAATATTCTGAAGATAGATTATTAGCAAAATGTATACAATGTACAGTGATAGCAGAATTAAAAAAAAAATGGTTCCTTTTTTTTTTTTTTTTTTTTTATTAAATTCCAGTCAACAGTAACAATCAAGAGATGGCAAGCGAGATAGCAGTATAGGAAAATGTGAAGTTTTGGATACGTGATACAAATGCCTTCACCTTTCCTAACATTGCTAGAGCACCATCTGTAAAAATATAAATGTATACATTTCTCTCAACCTTTGTTTGAATCATTGAAACACTTGAATGTTTCTTCTCCAATAGTAGATCTATGTCCATTTAAACATGCCACATGAGTAGATCTTCTTCAAAATACTTTTATCATAAATATAGATTTATCCATTTGTAATGCATATTTACTTCAAAGTTCAAGATGAATTAAATATTGTTTTCTATGTCTATGCCAGTAAGAAGATCTTTATTGTGTCATGAATAGCTGTATAATTGCATCTAATTTTTAGCAGCCTACTCATTAATAATATTATCCAACATGACACCATGTTAAGCACAGTGTCTCTCGAACTGTATCCGTATGAGCTCCAACATTATATAATTTATGTGATAAGAAGCATTTAGAATTTTAGATCTACTTAGGTTAGGTATTAATTGACACTAAAGGCTAAGGCTTAGTAACTAGGTTAGTTAGTTAATTACTCCAATTCTAGATCTACTTATAAATCAAGTTCATGGAACACCTATATCTAGAAATCTATAGCCTATAATTATAATAATATTCATGCTTCAGGGAAAACAGTTTTAAATTCACTTTGCTAGAAGCACTGAGAATGACTTGAGTCTGAAGTATTGCAGGGCATTGTATGCACATGTTGAAAATGATGTTGACTACTTATTTAAATTGCACTTACTTCACTATATATTTCTACATCTCCAACTGACACATTACTGAGTCTGAGTATCTCTATAAATAATCACTATACTATATATATAGTAAAGTAGTATACTTATACTCCTATTGTCCTATCTATAGATTGGAATAGATTAGAAATATTAGAATAAGAATTAGATCTAGAATATCTTGAGTCTAGAGAATCTTACAGTAAGATTATCATAATTCATGTCATGATAATGAATGATATTAATTATTAAACTAAAGTTACTAATAAAGTAAAGTCTGACTAAACTTCTAATCTAAGACACATTCTAAGTTAAAGTCGGATTAGATCTATATTTATAACGTTTAAGTCGACTAACTAAGGCGGATAAGCCTTAGCCTAGTGGCTAACTGCTAAGGCTAAGGCCTGGCTAAGCCTAAGCCACGGCTAAATTAAGTCTAAACTTTAAAGTAAAAGTTCTAAACTTAAGACTTAAGGAAGTTAAGTTAAAAGACATTAAAAAGTTAAATAAAACTAAAAGTAATAGAAACTTTATTCTTTAAATTAATTAAATATTATAAAAGACTTTTTAAAAGTAAATTTAAAACTCAAACCACTGAAATGAAACTGACTCACTTCTCAGTCAGTCTCACTGTCACTCACTCTGTCTTACTCTCACCCTCAGACGTTGAGACGACTCAGTTCACTCGGGAGTCAAGAGTCAGTGACTGGCACCTAAGGCTAAGAGTACTAAGACTAAGACTAAGTCAGTGACACTCACTAAGTCTAAGTCCTAAGTCTAAGTACTCTAAGTCTTAAGTCTAAGTCACTTACTAAGTCAGTCTAACTCTAAGTGACTTGACTTGAATGTAATTCAACTATGTAAGTGTAGTAACTAAGTCTATAAGCCTAAAAAGTCTAAGTTTATATCATAGAAAAGATTTATATTAGTGTAACTTATGATATCGATCTCTAAACATGCTAGATCTAGATCTAATATAGGTACATTGAACACTTGAAACGCTCACATTTATTTTATAATAATTGTTCAATTTGTTGTCCTGCCTTGAGTTCTTTAATACGGAGGTAAAAAAAAAAAGATATTTTGTCTATCCATATGTAATTTTCTATAAGATACGCGTGATTGTTCTTCACACCCTCTCTACCTGCATATTCCTATCTTTGCATTTTACAAACTCTTTCAATCTGTCTCTCACTCCCTCTCTCTCCTAAGAAAGAATTACAGGATTAGGATTAAAGATTCATAAAATTATAATTTTATTTAAACCGCAGAATGAACGTCAAAATGTACCGCCCTCAGTTTTGTAGTTAGGTCATTGAACATAGATCTATTAGGCGGCTAGCAGGACCGACAGATTGTGGGGTCCTATACGAAACGGATAGCGCGGGGCCTATTATGCGTTGTCATAAGGATGATAAGTGAAAATTAAGATTTTGTATTAGAAAATAAATTCAGATCTGCCTTTTAGATTTAGATTATATTTACTAGCAAAATATCGCTTTTGTTGTCGAGATAGATTTAGAATAATTTAGATTTCAGATCAATATGTAGGCCAGGCCTATGCCTGTGAACAGTAGCGGCCTTAGGGGGTGGCAAGTGGGGCAACCGCCCCAGGCCCCGCGCCTGAGGGGGGCCCCGCGCTGGGAGATTTTATTGTCACCAACGTCGAAAACTAAATGAGTGATCATAAACAAGGACTTGTTACTCAATATTTTCGTAGTATATTTCGTACACCAATTGCCATTTAAGCTCCCAGCTGAATTTTTTTTTTCAAAATACCGTTCAGTTTCGGTACAGACAGCCGTCACACGGGTACGGCTGGGGCTACTTCACTTTTTTCTTGTATTTAGCGCTTATTAATAATTTATCTGTATAAAAATTAGGTAATACATCACTGAGTACCGGCACCTATTTTTTTTATAGCACTGAAAATAACTAAACAATTATACAGTGTATACTCGACTGTTGCTGGTGATACGTCCTAAGACCGCACGCGAAGGTCATATTTTCGCAGTAGGCTGTTTAATTTCATAAACGTTTAATATTTTCGGATATAAACAGTATCAGCTTCCAGCAAGTTTGGCGATCTCTTTACAGCAAAAGCTTACTTAAATGATAAGTGATAAGACAAATTTCTTCCCTAGTGCCATTATAGCAATGCGGGGGTATTTTTAGTGGTCCCAGACGCTATTAGTTTTGTGTGGAATGTCTGTTCGTACGTCCGTCCATCCCGTTTAGATCTCGTAAACTAGAAAAGATGGTGCAAATCCGACATCATAATATTTTAGACCATTTAAAGTTCTGATGTAGCGGCTACTTTTTAGTTTTCTGAAAACTAAAAATCAAAATTTTAAAATCACTTAGGAAAGCAGTTTCTTTCAGACAAATGCATTACTTTTACAACTATTCACTATTAATTGTAACAAACAAGGGAAGCTATTTAATGTAGGAGATGACTATTTACCCTATTTTGAACAGGTTTATGCAAAAGTTTTTTTTTAAAGTTCTGTTATACTTACTACTACATTTATACATAAAAAATGTTTACTTTTTTATGAGAAAAAATCTATTTAGTATGTATATACGTTGGACATAATTTAAAACAACAATGCAGAGGCGTCACTAGGGTGGGTGTCACCCGGTGCGGTAAAATCAGGGTGTCACACCCCCCCTCAAGCGTTCCACTTATTCTTCAAATAAAAAACTATCGTTGTTCAGTTGTTGTTTTTTCTTGCGCAATAATACAGTTCGTTGATTGCTGCTCCACAA
Source organism: Biomphalaria straminea (assembly GCA_021533235.1). Classification (NCBI taxonomy): domain Eukaryota; kingdom Metazoa; phylum Mollusca; class Gastropoda; family Planorbidae; genus Biomphalaria; species Biomphalaria straminea. Next base: position 6,792,477 of record JADKLZ010084329.1, read on the forward strand.
AGTTGAAATGAGTATCGATTGTGTTTTTTTTCTCGTACATATTATCGTTAATCATTACATATTAACATCTACGATTTTTTAAATAGAAAGAAATTAAAAACCAACTGAGCATGTTTTCCTAAGTAAACATTAAACAGCTCTTAATGGAAACTTTTGAATATTATAATCACATATAGTGGTAGTTTCATGAGGACAACTAATGAAAAATGAAACATAATGAAAAGTATATTGATAGGTACAATAATTTTTAAAGAATTTTTTTAACATATAAAAGTTTACAATAACTTTAGAAAATAAATATTTAAATTTCCTTTTTAGGATTTCAAATTAGAAAACTTATTTAAAAAAAACTTTAAACTCAATATATCTTGTTACTTTGTTTTTAATGGACAGAATTGCTTGATTTGATTTCAAAAAATAGTTGTTAATTAATGTTGTTAAATGAGTGAACGTTGTTAATTGATGTTTTAATAAGAGACCGATATTAGTTAATGTTTGAATGAGAGAACGTTGTTAGTTGATGTTTAAATGAGAGAAAGTTGTTAGTTGATGTTTAAATGAGAGAACGTTATTAGTTGATTTTTAATGAGAGAACGTTGTTATTTGATTTTTAATGAGAGAACATTGTTAGTTGATGTTTTAATGAGAGAACGTTGTTAGTTGATGTTTTAATGAGAGAACGTTGTTAGTTAATGTTTTAATGAGAGAACGTTGTTAGTTGATGTTTTAATGAGAAAACGTTATTAGTTGATTTTTAATGAGAGAACGTTGTTAGTTGATGTTTTATGTTTTAATGAGAGAACGTTGTTAGTTGATGTTTTAATGAGAGAACGTTATTACTTAATGTTTCAATGAGAGAACGTTGTTAGTTGATGTTTTAATTAGAGAACGTTGTTAGTTGATGTTTTAATAAGAGAAGGTTGTTAGTTGATGTTTTAATGAGAGAACGTTGTTAGTTGATGTTTTAATGAGAGAAATTTGTTAGTTAATGTTTTAGTCAGAGAACGTTGTTAGTTAAATTTAGTTTTGCAAAGCTTCTTTTCACATGACGCCTTGTAAACATGCATTTAATTCAAAGGCTGGTAGAGATTCGTAGCCGTATTTCAAAACTTTGCTGCATTCTAGTATTCTAGTTTTAGTATTTCTGTTCACATATCTTGCCCTCAGGCCCAATATAAAAGAGATTGATGTACTCAGTATTAACTTCTTGCTCTCTATTTGAATAGTAAATCTTAAGAATACTTTCCTGATATTTTCATATTGTTAAAACGTATTTTTCATTTGCATTAACATGCTAGTTTGATTTAAGAAAAGTTATCTTAATAACATTTTGAGCTAACTTTTCACATATTTCGTAGAGTAAATGTTTAAGTGCTCGAGCTTAGCCACCACTTTGAAAATAATGAACACTTTAATTTGAAGGTACTTTTGTGTTTAGTTTATTTTTTTGAGTACATCTGCCAATAAGAAAGTCAGCAATGAAAGTTATGCATGTATTCACAGACAGCTGGCAATCATATTTGTGCTGCGCCTCTAGTGTTTGTATTTTCAGAGAGACGGCAAAGATTTTCGCCGTCACACTTTCATAAAATCATTCTTTCATGGGTCTAACAGCAACACCATGAGCACACCAGCGAGATGTTCATATGACACGCTGTCATTAATTATATTATCCTATCTATTAGTATTAGCGGCAAAAAAAGAAAACCCTTTTTCTAGAGAACCAAGAAAGTATAATTAGAAAATATTTTCCGATTAAGAATTTGGACCACATAGCTTAAGTAAACGGTGTACACATCTATTCAAGTTTCTTTTCTGTTCTTCATTTATTACTCCCTGCACCTCTTCATCAATCCTTGACATTGTAGCTGCATTACCATGTCCCTGAGCTCATCATATCGATACGTTAAGCCCATCTCTTTTCAGTCGTTTTAAATTATCAGAACTGATACACCAGATTTGGCCCACATTAAGAGGAATATCCTACATTTCTGTCATTTCAACATTACATTGCTACTGTTAATATATCTTACAACTTCAGAGATCTATGTTAGGTCTTATCTTACACGTCCACTATTTATCAGAGAAAAAATCTTGCTATTGATGTTTTCCCATTTAGAATAATTTTATTCAACAATTTCTAAGCTTTATGATTGTGCTTCTGTCACATTTTAAAGTTGGTATTTTTTTTTTTAAATGCCTTTTTACACTTGGGTGTCACCCCCTATCGGGTGTCACCCGGTGCGGACCGCACCCCCCGCACCTGCCTAGTGACGCCTCTGCAACAATGAATGATTAGTTGTTAATATTATCGCGTCTAATAATCTGGTAGGAGAAGTGGACGTCGAACTTCACATTCACTTTCACCTCTCCTTTGGTCAGCTGGACCGCTGAGGCACCACACAAGATCTGTCAATCTTCTTTCTCCATTCTACTCTGTCCATTGTCTTTGATAGAATTTCATTCTGATGTTCTTTCTGAAAATATTGAAACCTGCCTATTTACCTGCCTGGGTGATCCACTTCGTGGGCCGATTATGAGTTTGTGTTTCCATACAAACTGTCTTTGTAATCTTGTTTTTATATATTTTTTTTTTAAAACTCGTAATACAGTCCTTCCGCAAAAGTCGGTTCTGCGAAAGTGAATGGACCACTGTAACTTCTATAGCACACCTTATTCTTATAGAACATCCTATTGGCAGAGTGAGAGAGGAGACAAATATAAGTAGTGCCCGAGTGTTTTCTCTTTTATTTGCATCTGTTAATGCAGAACAATTAAAATACACAAACGATTTACTAAATTGTAGTTCAGGAACAAAAGATTATTCTTAGACGTTTGCATAATATATAGGACAATAGGTCGGGATGGCTGCCTGGTCGAGCGGTTTGCACGCTGGACTGTCGTTTTGACAGTTCAAACCCTGCCCACTCCTGTCGTCCTGCGGGAGGTTTGGACTAGGAAGTAACTATCTTCAACTCTGAAGGAACATCCGAAACATGTAAAACATTTTACAAACAAACAAA
>JADKLZ010084329.1:6803025-6821538 GCA_021533235.1 Biomphalaria straminea
AAAAAATAACTTTTATTTTATAGACTTTTCACAGCTGTGTGCGAAATATTTTCATTCAGTCTACAGCAGATCTAGACACTTGATCTATTTCACTAAATTTCACTAACTTTTCACGGCTGTGTGCAAATTATCTTCACTGAATCTCTTAGATCTAGAATCTATAATAGACTCTATAGATTCTAATTCTAAATCACTAAAATTCACTGACCTTTCACGGCTTCACTGGGTTAGTAATTATCTTACTAACTAGATTCTAGTCGTGATTTAGTGTAAATCTGAGTCAAGATCTAAGTCACTAAATTCGCAGACTTTGTCGCAGCTGTGTGCGCGAATTATCTTCACTAACTCTTAACGTAAATCTAGAGTCTAGATCTAAGTCACAAAATTCGCTGACTGCCGTAAATCAAAATCTAGACTCTATTACAGATCTAAGTCTCTTAAATTTGCGGACTTTTCACGGCTGTGCGCGAATTATCATCACTAGATTCTATTGATTTAGCATAAATGATAACTGTAGAATATTGTAGAATCTATCGTATTTCTAGAGTAATCTAGATGTTAGATATATCTAGATCATTAAATTGAATTATCTGGGCATTATCATCACTAGATTCTATTGATTTAGCATAAATGATAACTGTAGAATATTGTAGAATCTATCGTATTTCTAGAGTAATCTAGATGTTAGATATATCTAGATCATTAAATTGACTAAAAATCACAGAGTTTTCAGGTTAAGTGAAGGGCAAATTATATTCACTAGATCACAATTAGATCTAACTCTAGATACCAGTATGCAGCTGCTACTATAACTATTCTATTGTCTACTTCATAGATGATTTAGATCTACGGACTTTCCACGCGAAGTCACTCTTACTGTTACAAGAAGATTTTAAGTGAGGGAGGGCCAGGAGGGGTGTAACCTACACATTCGGTCTGGTTTCATTTTTTTTTTAGAAAATGTTATGCCGGCAGACTTAAGCGTCGCATGCCGGATTTGTTTCTAACATTTGTTTATGTTTTTAATATAAAGTGAAAGTACCAAAATTAGTGCATGCGCCGTAACTTAAGAAATGTAAATTCCTGTCTTTCTTTGAATTCGACTTGTTAATTTTTAGTTTGAAAGACCAAAACGTTATTGCGAGTAAAATTTTTAAAAAAGATCCGATACCTAGCTGGCAATCGGTCGGACTGGCGTTTGCCGGCAAGTTTTTTTTTTTTACTTTGATTTTGCCGGCATGCCGGCTATAGCCGGCGATCTTGCATCCATGGCCTACTCAAATGTTGATACTCACTACTGAGAAATAGCCTTGAGTCTCATGAACAAATTCCTCGTGCAACTCTTTAAACTTGTCTAGAAGAAAAGAAAATTTAAAAAAAAGGATTAATTGTTGGTAAAATCAATCTTGTTAAATTTAGGGATTTTTTAGAACAGGATAGCAGGCAAAATTTCAAAAAGTATGCCATTAAATTAATGTACATTATGTTGAAAAATGCAGACATTCTTGTTATGTAACACTGTTACTGTCGCACTCATTAGTTCTAGATGTCACAACTTGTATTCTTCTATGTTGAATAATGAGTGTGGTGCCGGGGATTTTCTTGAACTAGATACAATTATGAACACAGACGATCTAGGAATTAAATTGAATAACTTCCTCATAGAAATAAAACACTAGAAACTTTTATTCAAATACAACTTAAGTACAGCTTATGTACAAGGTACATATAAAAAATGAAAATACAATACTAAGGCTCTTTCTTCAATACTATTATAGAACACACTAGAGACAGAACCTCTCGCTTCCAAAGCAAAACTTAGACTCCTCTTTTGCGCGTCCTATGTCAGCTGACCTAACTCTTTTAAAAAGAAAATTTATTTTCAAATCAACCAATAGACTTGTGACAATCATTGTGACGTCATTGAGTTAAACTTGCGGCTCTGTTAAGGGGCTAGACCTTTTGTGTAATTCTTGAGGCTCAGTTAGGGTTTTCTAATACTAATTTACATACAAGCTTTTAAATATAAATAAATCTATAATAGCATCTGTGACAGTTACAATTCCAGTGTGATCATCAAGAGAAAGTGTGATCATCAATAGAACTTTAGTCCCACAAACTATATTGGTTAGTTATTGCTGCTCCTTTTGACCCACAAGATGAGTCATAGTTGTCTTACAAGGCCAATAAATGAATTAAATATAAATTCTTAGGAATTCTTTCAATATTTTATTTAGTCCTTAATAATAATAGAATTGTATTATTAACAAAATACCAAAAAATTAGTGCACAAAAATTAAAGATTTCTCTGGCTTCCTAAATACAAATAAGAAAAACAAAAATGTGATGAAGCTTACACAGCAACGGAACATCAGCCACCTCTTTTTTACTTTTCCTCCACTCAGACACAATGTCTAGTATTGCATTATAGTGGAACTCAATTCTACGGTCTAGCCGATCATCTACTAAAGCCCCAGTGTCTGTGATCAGCTGGCATATGTCTGTCTGTTCTTCTAATTCAATACCAATCTAGAAAAAAAAAAATGAAAAAATGCATGACAAAGCACATCACATCTCCATTCATATGGGTTGATGTTCACTAGTTTGGTAGATTGTACATTTTACTGTGCAGGTATTCAGAGTTCAATCTTTACAAAGATTGTAAAGTGAATTAATTTATTATGGACATTTTTTAATAAAATAAAAGATTGTAAAAAATTGATAGTTTTTAATAGGTATAGTTCTTGTTGTTTCTCTATAAGGTTTAAATATAATTTATAATATAATCTCTTATTTTCAAATGTATCTGTATTACTTTGACACTGATTTTACTGATAATTTTTATGAACTTGAGTAGAAAAGGGTTAATCCAAGATAGCAGAAGTGATGAGAATTCACTAATAGGGTTAGAGCATAATGGAACAAAATTAGAGTCAAGTTTTTGTGGACATTTTTTTTTACTGATTTAAATTTAATTTCTCTTTACCTTGGTAACATACCTGAAATGCCATAATAGCCATAGGGTTGTTATAGCAACCATTCAACATCTGCCCACCAGTGGGCAGCACCATGCCATCCTGAATGATGTCATTGACTCTGCCACCAAGTCTGTCCTTGGATTCAAGCACAATCACCTGGAGAAAGAATTAAAATAGAACAAAACAGATGACCTTTACATTATCTGCCTTATAGACCAGAAGGACTGAAAGGGGAACTTTACTCTTTTTTTTTTACTTTACTAAAACAAAACAAAAAAGACTGCTCTATTTATGTCAAGACTGTGGCTCAGACTTTATTTTGGCCAAACGATAAATTAGATTCAATAAAGTCTGGGTGTTTTAGCATTGTGCATATGTGTAAGTTGTCCTTATGTAGAATCTCTTGGCAAGGAGTTAATATTGTAGTGAGTCTGTCTGTCACCTCTGTTAAGCTGTGTTTTGTGATGCTCGTTAATCCAAGTCATTCATGAATCTGGCCTATGACATCAGCGGTGCTTCTTCAATAATGTATCATTTAGCTTACTATAACTTAAGGATGGACAAAAATGATTACTAAACAGAACTGAGGTAGAAAACAACAGAAAAATAGCCAAGTAAGTGTTGAGATGTTGCTTTTTTAGTTTATATGTTATGGTAATGATTAATGATATATTTGTTCTTACTGAGTCAGTATTAGTATTATGAATAAATTAAAATACATGGCAAAGGAAGGGGATAAAAGCAAGTTAAAAATATGCTGCACTAAAGTCAAAAAAAAATAAAAAATAAAATTGGACCAAACTAATATTAACCAGTTCTACTTTAGGTTCTATTTACTTCAAATCCATGAGAGTTGAGTTGATAGGCAGCTGCTAGACCACTGGCACCAGCACCAATTACAACAATAGAGTTCTAGGAACAAAGACAAGAAGTCATACAAAACAATGCTACTATGGAATTAATGCTTATATTCTCATAAATGTATCACATTGAAACTTTAAAAAAAATTATTTTACTTGTAATCAATATAAAACTAAATAAAAATATCTTGATCTAAGCTAACTTTATTTTCACAATATCACTCTCTGAACTAACATGCTAAGTTCAAGTTTGCAAACACAAATAAAAACAGTGGTAATAGAAAATGAGCACACCTCCCCTCCACCCTCCCAATTAAAATAGTTTTATTTAGTACAAATTTAAGTTAATGCTCTTGGTAGGCACTTCAACAAAAAAATTTGTTTTGATCATATTGTTTTGTAATTGATATCATTAAATAGAGCTTGGTTTCCCATTTACAAATACCAGTATATCAAAATTATGTTTCTATGATAACTAGAAATGAAGTTATGATTTTTTTTGCATTTATTTTTTTTTATGGCAACGGAAATTAATACCAATAGAAATTAATACCGGTACTATTAGTCAAATTACCAAGATTAAAATGTCTCTTTTATAAAGTTAAAATTTAATACATACAGAGTTTATATCTTTATAAACAGACATAATCTAAACAAACTTATTAACATCTAGATATAATTTATATTTTATATATATAGATCTATTATAATATATAGGCCTTCTGAAAAGCTGTTTTAGTTTTTAGGCTATTTCTCAGATTTTCTCCAATTAAATTTGACATTAAAAAAATATATCTTAATTTAGTCCTACTAGACATTCTAGATATCTAGAAAAATGGCTACTTTTGATTTGGTAGTCATTTTGGCATTCATATACCAAGAGCGCCGTCCAGAATAGCTTAATAATCTCAAGTGATTCTTATGTAGATATGGATACTACAAATTGCAAGCCAGTTTAATTATTTGTGGAACAAAAATAAAAAAGTTATCATAGCTGGAACACACCCTATTTTGGAAACTTCTTAAAAAAACGCCCAAGTTAACCAATCCTATCAAATTTGGTATCAAAAGAATCGTCTTTTTCCCCGACAAAATGATACTCTAATTTAAAAGATCGGTGCAAAAATAATGACGTTTTACGCGTTTTTCCGGCGGTAACCGGGGACACGACTGAAACCATGAGGACCAGTTTTTTTTCATGATCCTGGCACACCAAAATGGCGGTGTTGAAGTATCTACTTTTGGAAATAATTTGTGTAATTTGTAATAATTAGTCTATCAGTCACTATTCCATTAGTATGTGCATATGAATGTCTTCATACCAATACTTTGTTAGTTTTTTCTAAAGCTTATTGTTTTAAAAATATTCATTCTTTTTTTAGTCAAAACATTTTACCTAAAGCTATCACTAATGATAATAAAGATACTTAACCAAGAACTAAATCTGCTCTACTGAACTAAAAAATACTTACCCTAACCAGTTATTAAAAAGTTTCAATGTGTTTTACTGCTATTATAAAATTGTAATGTTTCACCACTATTTAAAAGATTGAATGTTTCCCAACTATTAAAAGTTTGAATGTTTCTCTGCTTTTATAAAGTTTGAAAGTTTTTCTAGTATAAGTCTAGAATTAGATCAAGTTCTACATGTGAAGTCTATAAATAGATCTAGATATCTAGGTTTGGTTTAATTTTTTTTTTGTTAAGAAAAGAAAGTTCCATAGTCTTAAAAAATATCATGAGCCAGCAGAGTAAACTTAGTCTGATTAGGGTTTTTATGTTTACATTTTTAACAAAAAAGGGAAAGTATAGGAATTAGCACATGCCCCATACCAGCAACTTATTTTTTAGATGTATATTTGACAGAAATCTTGCATCCATGTATTTAATAATAGTTCATCTTGATTTTTTTTTTATAATGCATCATAAATTAAAATGGTTATGAAGAATTTATAGAATAAAAAAAAATAATTAAAAAGATTATATTTTGTGCCCACTAAATGGCAAAATGAAAAGTATTGTAGATCAATAAGTAGGCTAAATTTTTACATATAGTGAAAAGTAAAGTGCTTCATTCTTTTTTAATTCAAAATGTTGTTAAGTGTGTTTAATTGTTTAGATTAATCCCTGAGTATAACCTACTAATCATTTTTAAAACCTTTACAAACCACAAGTTAATCATTTCATCACACTGAGTTGCAGTACTCACACAAATGTTTACCAATCAAACAGACTAAATCAGATTTCACAGAAAGAAATAAAGTACTTCGTTCAACACAACAGCAAATGTTACCTGAGAATTTTTGTTATATACAAGTGTGGGTGAAGGTTTCACCAATCCCTGATTAATGAAGTTATTACACGTGAGGAATGATAAGATCTGTGGCAGAAGTTCTATACAGGTGACCCGAATCAGGCCTCTACAGATAAGTTGGCTCATGCATCTTTCTTTTGTTACCCATTCCTACACACACACACAAAAAAACACCAAAATATTTATATTATAAAAACATTTCCAGTTTTGATATTCGCATAAAACCAAGTTGCAAATGTTAACAAATGTGATATGGTCACAAATAGGGTTGTACCGGATAGTTGCTCTGGCTCCGACTTCTGCCGAATATTCCGCATTTTTTTTACTATCCTGCAATATCCGGCTCCGGAAAAAATATCACTACCGAATAGTAAACTGGATAGTAAAAACTACAGTGTAGTACCTGTATTTCTTTTAACATTGTTAGACGCAAATGCGCTAAGCCTTTTCCAGATATGCCAAATGGAGGTAACAAATATCGAAACAATACAGGCGAAAGACAAACAATATAAAGGTAGTCGACGCTGATAAACGATGTCCAACAAGAAGTTTAAACTAAATCTCCATGTTTATAAAAATAGACCAATATTCATAAAGTGGACATGATTCAATATTGTCACTTCTGAAATACATTAACTTTTTTGTTTCAAATAAAAGAATTTGTTTTCAAAACTATTAACTATGACTATGTACCAAATATTTTTTAGTACAAAGACAAGGCGTGTTAATCTAAACAGAATAGAAATAAAACTGTACATTGTAAATTCCCATTACATACGTAGCAGCGATGTCTGGCACATTCTTAAAGCTTGTCTTGACCTTTGCGTTGTCGAGTAAACATGTAATATCCCTTAACTAAGTCACACTGATAATCTGTCTAGATGTTCGGGTAGAGGTAGAGATGAGCAACCCCCACCTCCTTTTGTTTGTTTAGTGCATAACATTGAGTTCACAGATAGCCAGCTGACCACATTAAGCCAGATCTCAACATGTTGATGCTGTCTGCAGGTTTACTTGGAGAAGAATTTTTATTAGGAGGTGGGACTACAAGCCATATCTCTATAGGATTAATTGGGTATGAGTTTGTTTATTATGAGATAGGTTGTCTTCTTCTTCTTCTAGCCAGCTTTATTGCTGCTGAGCTGTGAGATCTTTTGCAGACTGTGCAAAAAAGTGTGCAGTTGTTCTGCACTGCCATACAGGGTGTTGGTTATGTTGGGCTGTAGTGGAAGTAGGGTCTGTCTAAGATGGATTAGGGAGGGGCATTCAAAGAGATAGGTTGTCAATTAAAGGGTCTGGACCCCAAGCCACACCTAGATGATGACACCAACCTTGTTTACTTGGAGAAAAATGTCAATTAGGCCGCTAAACTACAGGACACACCCCTACAAGTATGTTGTTACACAAGCCAAGGGTATAAAAGTGGCTTGTAAGGGCCTTTAGTAAATTGAACAACAATAATAATGGCTGATAAAAAGTCATCACTTATATTGCATTACTTTAATGTCAAAACAATGGACAACTCTAAAGCAGTTTGCAATACTTGTAAAATAGTACTGTCACATGATAAACCAGGCAAAGCTAAAGATTTCTCAACCACCACTATGATTAATCATCTACGCTCGTGTGGTGTGTGTGTCTTGATTGAATCACAATATTCTTAATAATAATTTATTTTAAGAGTGTCAAGTAACTCCTCATTATTACTGGTATTACTTAAGATATATACTTAGCCACTATCTGTATAAGGCACAAACCAGAAGCGGTTTGTGACCTTTAAAACACGAAGCAAATGACAAGTTGATGGTGTCAAATACATGAACACAAACATCAACCCACTATACAACTTAGATTGTACTTAAGAGGGAGTTACACTATAAAACCAAGGTTGAACTTAACCTTTGAAAGATTTACATTTGTTACATACAAGTTTCTAGATGAGCTATCCCACATGCTACTTTATAATCAACAGCCTCATACATAAACACACACACAGCATATCATGTCACAAAGATTAGTTTATGATAAAATGACAATATCTGTTAAAAAATTCTATTAATTTTAATTTATTAATAAGTAATAAGAGTTTAAAGCAGAAATTAAAATTTAAAAAAAAATAATATGAATATAGGTATGTTACTTAGAAGATTTGAAAAAAACTTCAGTAAAACGAGCTGTTTGAGTCATTTAAGTATCCAGCTTCAACTCCGGCCGAATATCTAATTTTACTATCCGGTCATATCTGGCTCCGGCCAGATATCAAAAAGTACTATGCGGCACACCCCTAGTCACAAATAACATATTTAAGAGAATATTGACAGTGTAATGAAACACTGCTAACAATGGCAAGGCAGATATATATATCAGATCTGCATTTGGAATTTTATGGCCTATTGAAAAAAAAAAGGTTTAGTTAAAAATGTGTACTCACTGCATAAAATATAGGCCTAGAACCTGAAGATTAAGGAAGAGTGCATGGCCTTACATACCCAGCTGTGTTCTACATATTTCACCCCAAAAATAAAATGTTCTGATGTTCATGAGTTTGCTTTATTTAAAAACATTTTTTAGGTCCTTAACCTAATGGAAAGATACATCTATTTTTAGAAACAAATAGCCCCTTTTCCATTTGCACAGTTAAGATGGATATAAAGATCAAGCGTGCTGCTTCAAAATAAAGAGCAGATTTCTTGCTTATCATATCTTTGGAATGATTGTGGTTAATTAGACATAATAAATTACAGTAAAAACAGTGTGGCTATTGCATTTAATGCACAACAGAAATTTTTTTTTTATAGATTCAATTTTTTTACATATTTAACTTGCTTTTATTTCAGATTACATTCTTTAAACAATATGCCAAATCAGCTATAAAGATGCATTAGAGTTTTGAACAGCTCATAGAGCTCAATACAATAATGTTTTGCAGTAATGACAGACTTATTTTTAAAAAAAAAATTTCTTAACATAAATTTAATACTCACCTTAGGATTTAATGCCCAGATCACTAAAACAAGATTTCTGATGGCAAGGTAAACATAGGGGCACTCCTGTGCCATGAGAGGGAACTCTTCAATCTCTGATTCTAGCATCATATCAGGAGTGACAACAAAGGCTTGCAAAGGCTGGTCTCCCTTGGGGAATGGTGCAATGTAAGGACACAATTTCTCTGTTGGAAAAAAAAATGAAAGCATCAGAACTGAGTTGTTTTACCCAAACTTTAGAATAAAGAAAGCTTTGATTTTGTCATAAATAGTTTCATAAATTATTTAACTGTAAATGCTGTGTCTTCTATTTGCAATTACTGCTTCTAATTGCAAACAAAACTGTCTCCTGATTCTTTTATCTAAAAAACACAAAAGAGTATTTCCACTACCACTGTTAATATTGCTGACAACGAAATGCCATATTTCATACAAGGAAGATGCGGTACAGCTTGAGGTCAATAAAGTAAATGCATTACTGTAACAAAGAGAGATTACCCAATCATTCTTATAGTAAGACTATAACTAAAATCTAGAGTGTTACAACATTGCTATTGATGAGCTAAACAGTCTAACTTTGAGACATGCATTATGCAGTTCCACCTGCTGAGCTGTCTTTAGTAAATTGTCCGATACAAGAACAGGCCTCCTACAGATTTTGCTACATGGAGGAAAAAGTGATCATGGGATAACAGCTCGATAATTTGTGTGACCTATTCGAAAATGATCTCACAAACAAGGAACCTTCAGAAAGAAGCACCATCAAAGAGTTTCTGCTTCAATCTGACCTTGTGAGAAATGTCATTCAATGACCTCAGGCTTCATAACGCTCTAACTCTGAGCTGATTTCTTATAAGGTCCATATGGCACCTCCTTGGATATCATATTAATAAGTGAAGCCTAGCACTGTATTTATTGAAACCTGCCTTAGGAATATTCTTAGGACCTGCAAATAGTTATGAGCATTAGCAAAGACCCTAAAAAAAAAATTTAAAACTGTCAACTTACCCTTCTCAGATTTTTTCAACTCCTCCAATGCTTCTGTAGGACTAATTCCTACTCCATCTGGGTAATAAGCACTTAGGAAAGGAGCAGCTGGAGATTTCTTGAAAAAAGCTGTGCATTTGCTATGTATAAGCCAGAGTGGACTATGCACATAGTGAACTCTCTGAAAAATATATTTATAATGCCAATAAAATTCAGAATAATTAAATTAACTGTTAGATTTTGACTAAGGAGACTTACAATATCTAATAAGAGTTTTTTTTTAGTAGTTGATTATAATATAACAATTATAGATTTCAGTACCTTAAGTGCTAAGACATAAACAATATAGAAAGTAAAATACCACTTTGAGACTATGCGATCTATAGGGCAGATGATATAAAGTTCATCTGTTTCTATCAACAACTCTTAATGATGGTGTAATGAGGCCAGCACAACCAACTGCATTTACTTTCCCCAACTAATGTTAGGTACTCATGGACTCAGTGGTGTTTTAAAAATCCTGAAATTCAAAATCCCAGTTGCCACCAGATTCAAAATTGAGACCATTATAATCAGAGGCCAACTGCTCTCCCCCCCTCCAATGCCCGTAAACAATATATACTATTTTGGAGTTTAAAATTTTATTTCTAACCAAGCAGTCTTACAGAAAATATCTGTCCTTTAAAGATTCAAAAAGTTAAACAGAAATTAGATTTTCATTTTATTTATTGTTTTTTAAGAATTACCTCATCTTGTGGAATACTGCAATCAGCAAACTTCATTTTCTATTGAAAAAAATAAAAAGCACACAATTTATATAAATATATTCTGCCTTTAAAAAAAATCAACTATAAGATCAAATCATAGTCCTTAAAAAATATATAAAATGGCAACCAACCTTAGAGGGGTTTAATTTAGTGGTAGTCATGCCACACTGAAATGTGGCAATAAATTCTTCAGTTAGTTCTGAATCCTTTGTTAGTTGCCGCCATTTCCCACAACCAGAAGCTCGACACTGCACCCAGTAAGGAAGAACTTGATCAATCATCATTGATGTAACAGAAGCTTCAGTTCTAGCCTTGGCTGCCCACAATCTCTTCCATTTGTCATATTCAGCATAGCCTGCTTTGTGACTGAAATAGACATTCAAGTGGCCATGCAAATATGTGAATCATGTTGAAACGTGGCTTTTAATATAAGGATTCTCTGACAACAGTTAAATTGACAAAATTTTGAGCTAACCCTAACCCAAACTCATTAAGTTATCTTTTTTCGAGTTTACATGTGAGGGTACATAGTTGAAGGTTTCAGTAATTCAATAAATATTCAGCAAACAGAAAGCTCAAGTTAAAATCTGAAAAGAAAATCCCTAGTCTCCATTACAATTCAAACTCAAGCCCCCCCCCCCCCCCAGCCAGATAGCTTATGTTATTATGACTCAACCACAAAGGTCAACTACAAGTTTGTGAGTAACACAATTTTCCTACACTTTTTTTTTGTTTAATCCTGTAACTAGTTTTTTTCATATAATAAAAATTATGGTGAATTATTTATTTTAAATTAAGGTGGAGATTTACTAGATATGTCTACTAGAATTTCACTAAAACAGAAATGGCCAAGAGTGAAAAGAGTATTCCACGATGAACATGTTGTCACGTCGTATAGACCAGTGACGTGGCAATGGGCTATTGGTCTAAACCGCCCACAGGTTTTGACATCGCAGGTCAGTGTCCAGGTATTCTATAACGATTGGTCTTACTTTGACTCACCTTCTGTAGAAAAACTCAAAACATTCATTACAGTAGTGCTCCCCTGGTGTTATGTGGTACCATCTAGAAGTCCAGTTAGATCCTGCACATCTAAAATTAAACAATACATTATGTAAAATTGTTTTCACAGAGATATTTTAGACTTTAACAAATTAAATTGCCTTTAAGGTCAATCTATAATGGAATGTGGTAGAAAAAAGGTATGACAATTATCCGCCAAACTGAGTGAGAATAGTGTTCAAATCCCTTAGGAGAAATACATTGAGGTCAAAAATGGAATTTTTAGTTTTAGTTTTTCCTTCAACATATATGGCTGAAACTGGATTTAGTGCTGTAACAAACATAATAAAAAATCAACGAAATAGACTGGATGTAGTCATAAGAGGAAACCTTCAAATTGCTTTCACTAATTTAAAGCCTGACTTTTCTAATATTGTTAAACTACATGAGGCACAAGGTTTTTATTAGTTGAAGTTCAATTTTTTAATGACTTTAATGAGTTTGTATTCATATTAAATATGGAACTAAATGTAAAATTGAAATGTAAAAAAAAAAGTAATGTTAAATAAATTGACAAGGGAAAAAGAAATAATCTAAAACAAATGTCAAAAACAATTATGTAATTTTTTTTCCCTATTTCTGTAAGCTATTTTACATATTAATTTTTTTTACTTTTAGATGCAAAACCTTGATTGAAATAAATATTTTTATTTAGTAGTAGTTAATGTATCTGCTACATCATTAGCTTTACTTAAGCTCTTAAGATTTTTCAGGTTTTAAGGAACACTGTAAAGACAATGTGTCACACAGCTTAGTAGTTGGAATTAGATTTAGTATATCCCTTAAAAGTACTCTACCTTTCAGATACTCTAGCAAAACAAATGGGACGAGTTGCTAGGCAACCTGATCGTCCACATTCCCTTTTTGGGCCACCTGAATTTTTGTCATCGTCTTGAATGTATTTTGTGTTTGGTTTTATTTGACGACCTGACCTAAAAAAAATAATTTTATAATAAATATATATTAATATATTTATATTTATTTATTCAAATTTTATAACAAAATTTTTTTAAGCTTTTCCAGAAGAGAAACGCTTCATGTATTCTCAAAATAATCCAAACTTCTAAATAAAATCTTAAATTAACAAGCTTGAGATAGTAAAAGAGATTCAAAAAGCAAATTCGATAAAACTAGAAGCTAGAGGAGCCATTCCTAAGTATAAAAAAAATATGGCTACAACGAAAGTTTTTTAAAATAGGTTTCTCTTTATGACCTAAAGGCTTACAAGGCAAGTGAAGTACAGTAACAGTTAACCATTTTCTGAAGACCTAGTGTATTATGTAAATAGTTTTACCCCAATGGAAACTCAGTGAACAAGAATATCGACATAATCTTAAATTCAGAATAGAAATCTCAGAATTAAAGCAAGACCACTAGATTAGAGGATAAATGTGTTGCAAGCATTTTATTTTAAGGATCAAGGTTACCAAAAAGAGGTCAACTTTACATCCTGGCCACTACAATAAACGCCACAATTTTAACAATCTTTCAAAAGAAGATAAATAATAAGGAATTAATATTTAAACTTATTTATTTTTAACTTACCTTTTCATTGAAACATGGATTTCATTAACTTTGCTTCCCATACAGCCTTTCATACAAGACTACAATAAAGGAAAAGCTCTTTCTATAGTGAATGCAGGAGCTGGTTTGCAAGATTTTAATATTCTGAAGATAGATTATTAGCAAAATGTATACAATGTACAGTGATAGCAGAATTTAAACAAAAAAATGGTTACTATTTTATTTTATTTTTTTAATTCCAGTCGACAGTAACAATCAAGAGATGGCAAGCGAGATAGCAGTGATAGGAAAATGTGAAGTTTTGGATATGTGATACAAATGCCTTCACCTTTCCTAACATTGCTAGAGCACCATCTGTAAAAATATAAATATATACATTTCTCCCAACCTTTGTTTGAATCATTGAAACACTTGAATGTTTCTTCTCCAATAGGAGATCTATGTCCATTAAAACATGCCCACATGAGTAGATCTTCTTCAAAATACTTTTATCATAAGTATAGATTTATCCATTTGTAATGCATATTTCTTCAAAGTTCAAGATGAATTAAATATTGTTTTCTATGTCTATGCCAGTAAGAAGATCTTTATTGTGTCATGAATAGCTGTATTGCATCTAATTTTTAGCAGCCTACTCATTAATAATATTATCCAACATGACACTATGTTAAGCACAGTGTCTCTCGAACTGTATCCATATGAGCTCCATCATTATATAATTCATGTGATAAGAAGCATTTAGAATTTTAGATTTACTTAGGTTAGGTATTAATTGACACTAAAGGCTTTAAGGCTTAGTAACTAGGCTAGTTAGTTAGTTACTCCAATTCTAGATCTACTTATAAATCTAGTTCATGGAACACCTATATCTAGAAATCTATAGCCTATAATTATAATAATATTCATGCTTCAGGGAACACTAGAGTAGAAAACAGTTTTAAATTCACTTTCCTAGAAGCACTGAGAATGACTTGAGTCTGAAGTATTGCAGGGCATTGTATGCACATGTTGAAAATAATGTTGACTACTTATTTAAATTGCACTTACTTCACTATATATTTCTACATCTCCAACTGACACATTACTGAGTCTGAGTATCTCTATAAATAATCACTATACTATAGTAAAGTAGTATACTTATACTCCTATTGAGTCCTTTCTATAGATTATAATAGATATTAGAAATATTAGAATAAGAATTAGATCTAGAATATCTAGAGTTCTAGAGTCTAGAGAATCTTACAGTAAGATTATCATAATTCGTCATGATAATGAATGATATTAATTATTAAACTCAAGTTACTAATAAAGTAAAGTCTGACTAAACTTCTAATCTAAGACACATTCTAAGTAAAAGTCGGATTATATTTATAACGTTTAAGTCGACTTACTAATAAGGCTAACTAGAGGCTAACTGCTAAGGCTAAGGCCCGGCTAAGTCGCGGCTAAATTAAGTCTAAACTTTAAAGTAAAAGTTCTAAACTTTAGGAAGTTAAGTTAAAAGACATTAAAAAGTTAATAAAAGTAATAGAAACTTTAATTTTAATGTTTAAAAGACTTTTTAAAAAGTAAATTTAAAACTCAAACCACTGAAATGAAACTGACTCACTTCTCAGTCAGTCTCACTGTCACTCACTCTGTCTTACTCTCACCCTCAGACTCAGACGTTGAGACGACTCAGTTCCCTCAGAGTCACAGGAGTCAGTAACTGGCACCTATCCTAAGCCAGGCTAAGACAGACTTACTCACTTAGGCTAAGTAAAATTACTAAGAAAAGACTAAAAGTCAGTAAGTGTAGTAACTTACTAAGTCTATAAGTTATAGTAGTATAAGCCTAAAAAGTCTAAGTTTATATCATAGAAAAGATTTATATTAGTGTAACTTATGATATCGATCTCTAAACATGCTAGGGTATTAGATGTAATAATATCTAGATCTAATATAGGTGATTGAACACTTGAAACGCTCACATTTATTTTAATTTGTTGTCCTGCCTTGAGTTCTTTAATACGGAGGTAAAAAAAAAAAAGATATTTTGTCTATCCATATGTAATTTTCTATAAGATACGCGTGATTGTTCTTCACACCCTCTCTATCTGCATATTCCTATCTTTGCATTTTACAAACTCTTTCAATCGGTCTCTCACTCCCTCTCTCTCCTAAGAAAGAATTACAGGATTAGGATTAAAGATTCATAAAATTATAATTTTATTTAAACCGCAGAATGAACGTCAAAATGTACCGCCCTCAGGTCATGGAACATAGATCTAGATCTATTCTAGATCTATTAGCAGGACCGGTCCTACAGATTGTGCCTTTGTGGGGTCCTATACGAAACGGATAGCGCGGGGCCTATTATGCGTTGTCATAAGGATGATAAGTGAAAATTAAGATTTTGTATTAGAAAATAAATTCAGATCTGCCTTTTAGATTTATATCGACTAGCAAAATATCGCTTTTGTTGTCGTTGTTTTTTTTTTTTTTTAAAGGTCGAGATAGATTTAGAATAATTTAGAATTAGTAGGCTAATTTAAACTTCTTCTTTTGGTTAAATTCGCCTTATTATTACATTTTTATTAAATGATAGGTGACAACGCCGTTTTTTTTTTAAATCGCTAGTAGGATAGGCGTTTTCCATATTAAATGAAACCCAGAAATAACAATTTTGTATGTTTTTTTAAAGGAGATTTGCTTAAGTTTTCAGAAGATTTTAATAATTGCAGGAGATTTTCATGACTTTTCGTATATTTTACAATTTCAGAATTCCAGAAACCCTTTAATAACAAGTTAAAATTGTTTATTTTAATAATTTACACATAGAATTCGCGCGGGGCATACGAAAGCGCAGGGCCCAATGCGGCCGTATAGGTTGCAGTGGCCTAAGACCGGCCCTCATATTAGTACAGTTCCATAGTTAGGTATTAGACATCTCTGAGGCATTTTTTGCGTTTGTTTAATGGTGTAGACCTATATCTATTTGAAATGTCTGATTTCAATAATAAAAAAATGACAATTCTAGATATAGAAACACATCTATGGTTACAAGTTTGATATTTGTATTTTGTAACACCAGAGGCTACAGCATATTTAACATTTTTTTCTTCCGTTTCTATCCAGCCCCAATCATTTATTCTTGCCTAGGGTTACAAGATACCTTTATGCCCATAGAAGGACACATAGGAGACCAAAGTCTTACAAAAATAGACAAATTTCTCTATAGCACTATGGACCTGAGGTTAGATCTCCTCTGTAGGCTATATGGTATTACGAAGAAACATGCTAGTAAAGCATGGGCTATAAAACTACAATTACCTATACATTTTCAGACAAGGCGACTTTTCGCAAAAACCCGTCATCTCGCAGACAAATACCCACCAATATCGCGCGAAATCCCAAGAACGATATTTTCTTCAGATTGTATTTATATATATATATACTAGTTGACCGGCGGCATAGCCTACGCCGCTATTTCGAAGGCACTGCAACATTTGCGACCACAGTGGGTCCCGCACTTTCTTTGGACCCGTGCTAATTTTTAGGTGTATAAATTATTAAATTAAACCATTTTATAACATATAACAGATTTCCCGCGGCCTCTTGATTTACCAGGAGCCCCTGGAAATCTATTGAAATTGCAAAATATAGGCCTACGAAAAAGTCCTGGAAATCTCCGGAAATTATTAAAATCGTTTGTAAAGTAAAAGTAAAGTAAAAACAAAAATCGGGAAATATATAGATAAAAATTGAACATGGAAGCTAAAAGAAGGATATGAACCGGAAGCCAGTGAAATTATTATTCTGTGTGTTCTGTTGTCACAGATTAATAAACTACTGTAGACTTTACAATTTAACAATAAATAATATAACGAGACTGTCTTCAGCAAGGTAGACATAGAAAACTATTTTATTTCCGCTCTATCTTTTACGTTCACTCAAAAAACATAAACAATGACGTAATATATTTTATATTAGCACACTGTGTATTATTCTGGCTTGAACTTTTGAACTTTGAGAAGAAGAGATTTATATACACCACTTTCATTCACAAAATGGTCCTCTATGCTATGCTATTTTGTGAATGAAAATAGTGCGGATTTGGACACACCATTTTCCATTCACACCATGCTGCGCCATGGGATCTTCCCATTTACTTGTTATAAGTAAAGCGAATGCGTGAATTCATGAATTAAAAATAGTATGAATGGAGCTAAAAATGGCTAATTGACCTTATTTACGCGATATTAAGAATAGAGTTGCACTTATGTAACAATGCTTTAGAAAAACAAATTTGAATGTTGATTTGATTAAAATATGAAATGAATAGACTATAATTACTATGTTCATGTGCTAAAGCATAAAACTATCTTTGCGAAGAGAAGTTCTATAATCTTAGAGTTGAATTCGAGTTTTAGATCTAGATCTAGGAATAGAGAGATGAGTTACCTTTCGTAATCATGTCTAATGAACGAATGTGCTTAATTTGTGATATTAATTAAAGTACTTCTAAAGTCAAACCTGAGAGTAGACTTTATATGTGTATTGTTGTTCTAGTTTCAATAGTCTTACGACTAAATAATCTGGAAATACTTTTAATATTATGACAAATTGAGAAGAAGAGAATTATATAGGCCTACACCACTTTCATTCACAAAATAGTGCGGATTTGGATGCACCAGTTTCCATTCACACCATGCAGCGCCATGGGATCTTCCCATTTACTTGTTGCTTGAACTTTACTTGTTGTTTGAACTTGTCTTTTGAGAATTATATATATAGAAGATTTTTAAAAGTTAATAGGGCTTAATCCCTGTTTATTTCTCTCTTTTATCAATGGGCGATATTGTTACACGATTATCTTCTCTTGGAATGATAATTTATTGGTCCAAAATCTGAAACTGTTTTTCTTTATATGTGATAAGCATTTTTGAAAATAATTAAGCTTTAAATGTTAGAGTACGTTAACTCACCAGATACATGCTATAAAGAAACTAAACGAAGTAGATGAAAACCACATTTACATTTACTTTGAAGCCCAAG
>JADKLZ010084329.1:6830340-6844344 GCA_021533235.1 Biomphalaria straminea
CTTAGGAGCAACTATTTCATACCCTATTTGTGGTAAGCTAGTTTCACATAGGAGCAACTATTTCATACCCTATTTGTGGTAAGCTAGTTTCACATAGGAGCAACTATTTCATACCCAATTTGTGGTAAGCTAGTTTCACATAGGAGCAACTATTTCATACCCTATTTGTGGTAAGCTAGTTTCACATAGGAGCAACTATTTCATACCCTATTTGTGGTAAGCTAGCTAGTTTCACTTAGGAGCAACTATTTCATACCCTATTTGCTTTAATCTGGTTTTACATTGCTTGTTTTATAGGATGTTTGAAGATAATTACATCCTAGCCTAAACATGAATCCATTTCTATCAATTTTAAGTTCTTTTTTTTTTTCAACAGGCTCCTTGAGGGTTCTAACCGGCACTTATTCAGCCACTTACTACTTTTTGGCAACAATGAATGTGGTAGCCGCTTTCATATTGGCTGTGGTGGTTCCTTTATGTCAACGATTGGACATGAGGCGAGGCGTCTTGGATAAAGCAAGAGAGAAAAATTAGCACTATCTAAATTAAAAGATCTTGATCTTGAATGAAATGAATCAAAACTCCAAACTGTAATATTGATTATATAACACTTTCACAGCACCACCTTAAAAACGGGCATTGTACAGAATTAGTGATAAATGGATTAGCTCATTAGCTACAACAGTATTGGACCAAGACCATTGGTTATAGAAGGCATCAACACTGACCTGCAACGTCACTACCTGAGGGCAGTTAAAAACATAAGCTCGTTGACACGTCGTACAGACTTATATAGACCCCTGGCAGACAACGGCTTTGTATATACTGATTCTTAATCTTAGGAATCGAAGATAGCGCTGCATATGTGAATCAAAATAATATACTGATTAACAACAATAAGCGTCAGAAAACTTCAGCTCCCCGAAATTAATCTCCAGAAAGTGAGGGTTAGTGGGAGCTACACTCGACAGTGGATTCCTAATCAGGGCTGAATCATAACACTGAATCATCAGGTTGTGATATCATTTTTAAAAATGATAGCTGATAAGTGAAGCTTATGTTAAATATTAACAAATCCAATGTAAATCTAGTAAACATTAATCAATGAATTTTGAAGTCTGGGTTGTCAGAATATATATTTTATAACGTCATTGATTTTATGCCTCGATTCTGTTCAAATATGTTTTGACAGTTTTGTTTTTGCAAATCTCGAAGAAGCACCGTTGTAATCTTTATTCTTTAGTCTCTTTTTTCCCCCATTGATTCTAGCTTCTAGAGTATATGGAATTTCTTAACAATGGATAGATACACCAGGGCCTAAAACGTGGGCAATACCATAGTCTAGGTCAGTCTCTTCCTTTGATGATGTTTTGTTGTTGCTGGTTAATATCCTCGTTAATCCTTGGCTTTTTAACTAACAACGTTCTCTCATTAAAACATCAAATAACAACGTTCTCTCATTAAAACATCAACTAACAACGTTCTCTCATTAAAAAATCAAGTAACAACGTTCTCTATTTAAAACATCAACTAACAACGTTTTCTAATTGAAACATCAACTAATAACGTTCTTTCATTAAAACATCAACTAACAACGTACTCCTTTTAAAAACATCAACTAACAACTTTCTCATTAAAACATCAACTAACAACGTTCTCTTATTAAAACATCAACTAACAACGTTCTCTTATTAA
Source organism: Biomphalaria straminea (assembly GCA_021533235.1). NCBI lineage: Eukaryota > Metazoa > Mollusca > Gastropoda > Planorbidae > Biomphalaria > Biomphalaria straminea. The sequence continues at coordinate 6,832,036 of JADKLZ010084329.1, forward strand.
AACATTAACTAATAACGTTCTCTCATTAAAACATCAACTAATAACGTTCTCTCATTAAAACATCAACTAATAACATTTTCTCTTTAAAATATCAACTAATAACGTTTTTTCATTAAAACATCAACTAACAACGTTCTTTCATTAAACATCGACTAACAACTTTATCTCATTAAAACATCCACAAATAACTTTCTCTCATTAAAACTTCAACTAACAATTTTCTCTCATTAATACATTGACTAACAACGTCCTCTCATTAAAACATCCCCTAATAACTGTCTCTCATTAAAACAGCAACTAACACTACAACGTTCTCTCATTAAAACATCAACTAAAATAAAAAAAAATATGTATAAATAAGAAAAAATTACATTGCCGACATTTCAACTGTTGAAGTTTGCCTTGAATTCTTTTTTTTTACAAACTTAAATGCAGCACAGTGACATAATTTATGAGATAGATAATCATAAAAAAAATTAAGTAGATAAGCACTAAATATATTTTCAGGCAAATTCGTAAGTTTTAAAATTCTTAATACAGTTATATATTTATTTTAAAAAATAATTTTAAAAAAGTAAAAATTACATCGTCGAGATTTGAACTCTTAAAGTTCAACTGTGAACGCAAGTGCCACACAGCTGACGTTGTAAGTGAAAAATGTAGGTTATTTATACATACTTAAAAACAAAAATTTCTTACTGAAAGAAAAATCTACAATTTTTTCTTGCGTATGCTAGTGATAATACTTTGAAATGTTAAGGTTAGGGTTAGGGTTAGGGTTTTTCTATTATTTATTACATTATTTATGCTCTTATATATTATTAGTAGTTAAACAAAAATTGTTATGCTGATGCTATTATTGGACCTTTAAAATTCCAAGACTAGTTATATTTACATTAATTAAAAATAGATTAAATTTTTTCCAAGAGTTATCCATCCTTCAAGGAATGACCTTTCCGTTTGTTTTTTTCGTAGCACAACAACATAGAGAACTCTATAGGTCTTAAAAAGGAAAAATTTGCAACACCAACTAACAACGTTCTCACATTAAAACATTAACTAACAACGTTCTCTCATTAAAACTATAACTAATAACGTTCTCTCATTAAAACATCGACTAACAACGTTCACTAATTAAAACATCAACTAACAACGTTCTCTCGTTAAAACATCAATTAACAACGTTCACTCATTAACACATCAACTAATAATGTTCTCTAATTAAAACATTAACTAAAAACGTTCTCTAATTAAAACATCAACTAATAACGGTCTCTCATTAAAACATCAACTAACAATATTATCTAATTAAAACATCAACTAACAACGTTCTCTCATTAAAACATCAACTAACAACGTTCTCCCATTAAAATATCTACTAACAGTAACAACATTCTCTCATTTAACATCTACTAACTACGTTCTCTCATTAAAACATCAACTAAAAACTTTCTCTGATTAAAACATTAACTAATAATTTTCTCTCTTTAAAACATTAACTAACAATGTTCTCTCAAGAAACATCAACTAACAACATTCTCTCATTAAAACATCAATTAACAACATCTTACAGAGGCGCCCCACGGAAACGCTTCAAAGACCAACTTAGGCGTCAACTTTCCTTGGCTGACATAGAGGAGAGCACCTGGCTGCATGCGGCGTCGGAACGAGACAGCTGGAGGTCACTCACAAAGGCCGCGGGATACACATTTGAGACCAAAAGAAAATCTGCCGCCGAGGACAAACGCAGACGACGAAAAGAAAATCTAAACCGACCACCTGCGGACAATGGTTTTGCTTGCTCTGGATGTGGCAAAATATGTAGGTCACAGCTGGGACTACATAGCCACGGGAAACACTGTATTCCTCATTAATCTTCGGACTCGAAGACAAGCCTATTATTATTATTAATAACGTTCTCTGATTAAAACATTAACTAATAACGTTCTCTAATTAAAACATCAACTAATAACGTTCTGTCATTAAAACTTCAACTAACAACGTTCTCTCATTTAAACATCAACTAACAGCCTTCTCTCACTAAAACATCAACTAACAACGTTCTCTTATTAAAACATTAACTATCAACGTTCTCTCATTAAAACATTAAAGTAAGCTAGCAAGGACCGCATTTTCTAAATGCCATAAACTGTATTATGTATCTACGAATCAAAGGTTGTTGTCACAGTAGCGGCAAAGAGTTAACAACATGTCATGCGTGTCTAAACTAGACATTGCGCAGTCTCTCTCTTTCTCTCTCTCTCTCTCTCTGTCTCTCTCTCTATCTATATATATATATATTGTACGCAATCCACAGTATTTTATTTTAAATCTGAATGAAAGATTAAGCTCGTGCGACTACTAGCAGGTTTACAAAATAGCGAAATCTTGAGAATTCAGTTTTACGTGTGTTGCAGTGATCAAAAAGTAAAGACAGCGAAAATCATTATTTTGCACCAAATTGTAAGTTAATTACGCCCTTTAACGATCGTGACTTAATTACTCTTTACACAGTTGGTTAATTGATGTGTGCTAGTGTGTAGAAAGATCTTCAGTTCATTTAGAGAATAGGTCAACACAATGGCTGGGGTTGTTCGCCTGTCTCTTTATCTCTTATTGTTGATTTATGTTGTCACTGCTCAGAGAGAGACAACCACGAAGGGAAGTAAGTAAGCTTACATTTACATCAATATCAAGTCTGATAAAGGGACTTCAATAAATGTTGCGACCATAAAACTAAAATATTATTTAACCTTGGTTAGGCCAATAATAGAATATGCATCCTCTGGGACCCCTCAACTCAAGAAAACATTAAGAAACTGGAACAGACATAAAAAAGAGCAGTAAGATTTATAACAAACGAATATTCACATTTGACTAGAGAAACACCTTTAGTAAAATCTTTAAATTTAGAAAGACTCCAGGAAAGAAGACTCGAAAAAGTAAACAGCACATATACACACAACACTGGGCCATAATCTTCAAATACAAAACAAAATCTAATAAAATACTCATAAAGACACAAAGATAAAGACACATTCCTCATTTCATTTGCTACGACAAATTTGTAAAAATGCTTCTTCTACCCTAGTGGTAGTAGAGCATGGAATGGTTTGCCTGAACCAGCCAGTACAACCGGTGACTTGGCAGAATTTAAGCCACTGGTTAACATTTTTCATGACTAGATGCATAACGTGTAGTATGTAATCATCTTCTTTTTTTGAAGTAACGTCTGTATTATATAAAATAAGGAGATAAAGTATCGCAAATGTGATTGATATTGTTTTATCTTTCATAAAAGAACTTTACAGACCTTACTGAGAATTACTAGACACATACACTCTTAATAATGGCATCACTTAGATACATACTACGCTATGGTGAATTACAATCGTCTATATTATTGGGTTGGTTCGTCTATAGTTCGTCGAATTTCAAGCTACGAATTTTACGTCGTTAGAGAAAGGTTTAGAGGAGAGAATATAAACAGAACGGAGACTATTGGAACACGACGGTGGTGAGAGTTATTATTATTATGATAAAAGAACGAGTATTCTTTCTCTGGCGCAGCCAGGGTCGAGTTTCGGGAAAAAGGAAACAAAATTCACATTATTCCCTTTATCAGTTTCCACTGAGGAATTTTCTTGTCATGTGGCAGGTCTGCAGCAGTACCGCCCTCTGACAGGCAACGAGAATGTTCCTAGGAATGCCAATGGCCTTAAAGGTATACGTGAGGTCAGTTGTTATTATCCCCTCGGTTGATATAACAATGGGGTATATTGTTGTTTTAGAAAGCTTCCATAGACGCTTAATCTCCAAGCTTAGGTTCCCATATTTTCGTTGTTTTTCCAACTCAGTCTTCCTTAAATTATGAGATAGTGGTACGGCGATGTCGATTATTATTACAGCTTTTATATAGCGCATTCATGCTTATAGCATGCCCAGAGCGCTTTGGTCCAATCTCATTTGTGGACCAGTGGGGGGGAGGGAGTATCTAGGAATTGGTTTTCTGTGCTGCCTTTAGGCGCTTAGTAAACACAACGTTGGGTGTCGAACCTTCTAGGTAGCCAAGCCAAGTTCAAGCGCACTTAGCCTCTCGACCACGCTTCCCAGAGTAAAGAAATGGTAATGATTATAAAATTATAACGGAATTTTAAAGAAGGACGTGTTTTTGTAATCATCAGTTTGGCTTTTGAGTTAGCGCTCACGCAAGCAGCTTGTGAAAGAAGTTTCGGCACGTTGAAATGTTTAAAGAATGGGCTGAAAAGCTTTTTGAAACAAGAACATATGCAAGGTGTCATGTTTAATGCTGAGGGCGCGGTGGCTGAGCGGTAAACCGCTTGGCTTCCGTACTGGAGGTCCCGGGTTCAAATCCTGGTGAAGGCTGGAATTTTTATTTTCGGGATTTTCGGTCGCCCTTGAGTCCACCCAGCTCTAATGGGTACCTCACATTAGTTGGGGAAAAATAAAGGCGGTTTGTCGTTGTGCTGGCCACATGACACCCTCGATAACCGTGGGCCACAGAATCAGATGACCTTTACATCATCTGCCCTATAGACCACTAGGTTTGAAAGGGGAACTTTACTTTTTTACTTATGTGCTGTTGGTAAAGTTTTTTTTTTTGATGAGGAACATTTTTATACCGGTGACCTTGCTTAATGAGTCAATGTCTCTACTACTTTCTTTTGTTTAGACTCTGGGCCGGCCTGTGGTAAGAACAGATGTTTGAAAGAGGCAAAATGTGATAGGAAAAAGAGAATGTGTATGTGCCCTAAAGGTTACAGGGGCAATGGAAACATGGGATGTGTCAAAGAAGGTAAGTCCCTATTCGTTGTTTCAACTGCATCTCTCCGTAATTATTTTCCATGTTCAGAAGGAAGGTATTCATTTTTCTCATTTGTACTTCACTAGCCTGTCAGGGTTAAACTTCAATAATGGTTCTCTTTTAATCAGAAAATATTATAATTGGAATAGATAAATGCATGCTCTTTTTATATAAACATAAATTAAAGTTTACTAGCCCAAGAATTAAATTAGGTTAATGGGGTCAAATTAACGATGGCATCGTTGGTCGGGAGAGAAAGAGTTAACAAAAAGTATTTTGGTCATGCTTGCTAGTTTCGGGCTTCCTTCTGGGTGGATGATTATTATTATCCTGGCCCAAAGCTCCTGCAGGAGGACAGGGGATGACTCTCGGGAGCGCATACCACACGATCAGGCAGCGATCGAAAAGATTTGATTTTTTTATCCATCTTTCATCAATCGAGTATCGGAGTGTTGCTATATGATTACAAAATTTAATTAATTCTTAAATCTGTAATATCTAACAGTTTTCATTAAATGCATTGTATCTAATGAGATTCTACTTCTACAAAGAAATATACCAACATGGGGATTATGTGTACATACTTTTATTTACGGTTAGAATTTCGTATGCATTTTACTATGGTGTACCGTAGTTTCCTTCTGAAGTTAAAATCAATTACAATAATAAAGAAACAAATTTAATATGTTGTCAGTTATCGTCAGTTTAAATATTTTCATTCAATAGATCTGTATTTATTATTTTTTAATTAATTTTTTGTTTAACTTGTCTAGAAAATCTGGCCATATTTCTGCAAGGTGATCCTAATTTGAACAACTTGTATTCTGAGCTTCTGCCCCTACAGACTCCTTGCCCTTACAGGCTTGTGAAGTACACAACCCCAGATTCAAATAGAGTTGAGGTAAGCATCAACGACATCTATCGAGTTTTCTGAATGATTGGAGACTTTTTAAAAAGTTACCTTATCATATCATGCAGATGATGTAAAGGTCATCTATCTGTTTCTGTGGCCCAAAGGTTAACGAGGGTGTCATGTGACCAGCATAACGAACAACTGCCTTTACTTTTCCTCAACTAATGCCAGGCACCCATTAGAAGCGCCCTAAAGATCACAACATTAATACTCCTAGTCTTCACCAGGGTTCCAGCACGGGACCCCCTATAAGGAAGCCAACCGCTTTACCATTCGGCCACTAATGACAGTGGCGTAGCATCCATGGTGCGAAAGATTTCAATGACCCCGGGCCCACGACCAATAGAAGCCCACAACTGTGGTGTAGCAACCATGGCGCGAGGGAGTTCATTACGCTTGGGCCCATGGCTCATGGCCAGTTGGGGCCCACATTAGAACTTAGGAGAACATTTTTTTGTTCATTTCAAACACTTTTAAGTCGTTCAAGTCAGTTGAAAAGTTGTAAAAAAGCATTTACTTTTAAGACACTATTACTTATATGAAGTCCTAACTGAATCAAACGTTATGACAATACTACTTATTTATTTTTTTTTAATGTACGATCTTTACTTTGGAATGTCTTTACATTTAGATTACTCATTTTTTGTCACACATTAAATTTGTCTTATTGGCTGGAGGGCCACCGGTCTCTAAGATGTTCTTGAACCTGGGCCAACGGATACCTTGCTACGCCACTGCATAAAGAGCAAGCTTTTTTTTGATGTATCCGGAGTAGAAAACAACCAGAAGTGTTGATAATACAGTAATAAATTGTTGATACACTTGTAGCAGTGTAGGATCACATACCCAAGTATTTTCACCTGAAGCAGTGTAGGATCACATTCCTTAGCACTTTCACCTGTAGTAGAGTATGATCACATTCCTTAGCACTTTCACCTGTAGCAGTGTAGGATCACATTCCTTAGCACTTTCACCTGTAGCAGTGTAGGATCACATTCCTTAGCACTTTCACGGTTTCACCTGTAGCAGTGTAGAATCACATTCCTTAGCACTTTCACCTGTAGTAGTTTGGATCACATTCCTAAGCACTTTCACCTGTAGCAGTAAAGGATCACATTCCTAAGCACTTTCACCTGTAGCAGTGTAGGATCGAATTCCTTAGCACTTTCACCTGTAGCAGTGTAGGATCACATTCCTAAGCACTTTCACCTGTAGCAGTGTAGGATCACATTTCTAAGCACTTTCACCTGTAGCAGTGTAGGATCACATTCACAAGCACTTTTCATTGTAGCACTGAGTCAGTTGTATCATTTATTTGGTCTTTCAAAATGGCGCTCTTGGCATAGTAGGCCTATATTTTGTCTATTTATTCAAAATATCATCATATCTTACTCTTTTCTTTTTCTATTATATTGCCACCACATTTCTTCGTGACGCTTTTTTTCTTTGTTCTCTCTTACTGTAATATATATCTTAAAAGATGTAAATGGGATCTCAAAAATAAAAATGTGGATAAAGTGCCTATTAGATTTTAGTGTGAATATTCCCAATAGATCTAGTCTACAATGAACATTCATTATGCTAACGTGATTATCGTCCTAGTAATGGGCCTATATGTCATTATGGTTTCTACTCCAAATATGGATCCGTAGTGCGTCACTATGTAACGTATGTTGTTGTTTTTTTTTTAACCCAATCAATAATTTTTATTTGTGTTTTTATTTAGGCTTCAATTTCTTTGCATAGTCTGAACAAAAAAAATGCTGAAAAAAAAATTCTTTACAGGTTTACGCTCAAAACGATCTGTATTTTGGCGGGAAATACTACGCAAAATCAGTGGAGGTTCGATTCTTCATCAAACGTCAAGAGGCTTTCCAAGCATACTCCATCTTGATCGAAGGGCTAGCAGCGAATGGCGTCTACAAGGTTTTAACGAAGTCTATTTATGATTTAGTGTCACATTTCTTAGAACTACTTATAATAATAAGAAGCGTAGTTAAGTGCTTTTCAAACTTTTTTTTAAACAAGTGAGAACCAGTTAACTTAAGTATCAGTGTCAGTGAATCCTAATTTTTGGCGGGCACCGTAAGGGGAAAAGCCGCTATTAGGCTTGTGCAAAATGTCCGTCTGTCTGTCTGTCACACTCAGGGCGCCAAAACTAGAAGAGATACGAAAAATATTTTCTCACCATTAAATGCGGCTTGAAAAGTTTAGGTGCAACGGCTACTTTTAGTTTTCTAAAAGCAAACCGCTTAATTTATAAAATTAATTATGCAAGCGATTTTTTAATAATAAAACACCAATTCTGAAACAATTACGTAAATCTAAGGGAGGAAATGTTATTATAAGAAATGCACTTGGCATATAAATATCACGCACATTTTTTAAAATGAACTTCTGTCTGTCTGTCCGTCTGTCACATTCAGAGCGCCAAAACTAGAAGAGATACGAAAAATATTTTTTCACCATTAAATGCGGCTTGAAAAGTTTAGGTGCAACGGCTACTTTGAGTTTTCTAAAAGCAAACCGTTTAATTTATAAAATTAATTACGCAAGCGATTTTTTAATAACAAAAAAACAATTCTAAAACAATTACGTAAATGTAAGGGAGGAAATGTGACTATAAGAAATACTCTTGTCATATGGATATCACGCACATTTTTTAAAATGAACTTTTAGCAGCGACTTTCGTGTAGCCTACTAGCGTAAAGCCTGGCACCTGGTAATGACATGATTCTAAACTAATTTCTTAATTTTTTTTTAAAAATTAGATTTTAAAAAAATAATAATGGAGATACATTTTGCGTTACTTAGATATGTTGCAGTAATGTATGTAGGTCTTTCCCTTATATAAGCGGGTTTGGTTGTAAGTATTTTTAGCGGCACCCGAAAGTAGAAAAGACGCTATTAGTTTTGTGTGTCCTGTCTGTCCGTCTGTCTGTTTGTCCGTCCGTCCGTCCCGTTTAGATCTCAGAAAGTAGAAGAGAAAATGAAAATCGGACATCACAATATTTTAGATCATTCAAAGTTCTGATGCAACGGCTACTTTTTTCTTTTCTAAAAGCTCAAAATCTAATTTGTAAAAATATTTTATGCAAGCAGTATTTAAAGAGAAAATCTAATTAGTATGCAATATAAATGAGACCTAATTTAAGACAATTAATAATGTTATAAATTGCATTTGTATTTCACGTTTCAATTTTGTACAAACGTAAGAGTATTTACTATCTAAGTTACCAACTCATAAAAGAGAAGTGGCAGTTGCGTAGATCTTCGGCTTTATGTTAAGAGATCAAAGCAGGGAAGATGTATATTTCGACCGCTAGGGCACTACATAAGATCTGTCATTTATCTTTGATAAAATTTCATTCGGATGTTCTTTCTGAAAATATTGAAACCTGCCTGTGTGGACCTCTTCGGGGGCCGATTTTAAGTTTGTGTTTCCACACAAACTGTCTTTGTAACCTTGTTTTTTTTTTACTTTGCTTAAAAATTGTTAGCTTCGTGCACTGGTTGGAAGAGCACAAGGGGAGAAAGCATAAATACAATTTAAACCCTTCATAAACATCTAAACTTTTACAATTTATCACGTGACTGTCACGTTTCTTTTTTAATTAACTTTGACTTGTGTGATAAGCAGACGATATTTTCTAAATGTTCCCGAATAGTTCCAAGAATGGAGGAAAAGTGAAAACGACGTCTTTTGGAAGATTCCTGTTGATGATATTGAGACTGTCGGATCTTTTAAGGTAAGACAATTAGCGAGACTAATAAGTTGTAGTGAGTCTCTACATCTTACATAGTAAAGTAAGTAAGTAAAGTTACCCTTTCAGACCTTGTGGTCTATAGGGCAGATGATGTAAAGGTCATGTGATTCTTTGGCCCACGGTTAACGAGGGTGTTATGTGGCCAGCACAACGACCAACCGTCTTTACTTTTCCCCAACTAATGTCAGGTACCCATTAGAGCTGGGTGGTCTCAAGAGCGCCCGAAAATCCCGAAATTAAAAATCCCAGTCTTCACCAGGATTTGAACCCAGGACCTGCAGCACGGAAGCCAAGCTTTACCGCTCAGCCACCGCGCCCTCTTACATAGTAGATGATATATTCTGGTGAAAGTTATAAAATTAATATAAAACAATAAGATCAAAGTGACCTATTGAAAATAACTTACGAGTTACCGTCCCCTCTCGAAATAGAATTTGATAGTTTATCAAACTTTTATTAGTGCAAGAGTTGGATGGACTCAAAATTCAAAAACCCAGTTATCGATGAGATTCAGACCTAGGACCCCAGTTTCGAAAGCCAGGCGCTTACTCACCCAGCCATAGCGCCCCCTAATTTGAAAATTGTATACACCTAATTACTTAAGTAGATTTAAGCTACTTTTCTTTCAGTTTTACGGATGTGCGCCTGTAGTTTTAAATGTACAAAATTCTTCCCATTTGTATCTTAAATATTTGTTTAATAAAATTGGTAGGCCCCTAATTTAAAAAGAATTACATACTCTGAATTGAAATATTTTCTATTACAGTTGATATGTCGAATGTGTAAATGTTTGCGTGTATTATCAGATCGTAATAGTTCGTGTTATAGACCTATTAATGACAAAGCACGAATTTGAATTCCTTAGAAATATTACTTCTTTTTTCTTTTTCTGTCAGATTGTGACATCATATGACACAGTTAATAACCAGGCTTACATTGACGCGACAGATGGCTTTGGTTTAAAGGTTTTATTCAGACCAGCAGAAGTGACCACAGAAAACCAATCTCAGATTCCAGGCATAGTTGTAGATATAAGCGACTCTATCAAATGTTAGTTGTTGTTGTTGTTGTTGTTTTTATTTTACATATTTAGTAATTAGTTTAGGCTTACATTTAATATTGCTTTCAGATTATTTTGCTATAAATCATTTTATGATAAAATGGCAGAAAAAAAAAAGGCCACATTTAGCTATAGGCCTATTTGCGTCTGTGCCTTCGCAATGATCTTAAACTAGACTTATAGAGCTGTCTGAGACTCCTGGGGCTTCAGGCCTATGGAAGCTTGCCTATCCGAAGAAACACCTGTCTGGGAAGGATTCTAGCAGATGTAAATTTCTGCATCACACCGGGAATACTCCCATATGTCTACATTGTATCACATCAGCCGTGCAGGCGTCCGCAATGAAAATGTCCCGTTCAGAAACAGTGTGTTATAGTGATGTTGGATAGTGATTGGAGTCTTGTTTTGCTTCCCTGTTGGCCTAATGGTCTCCTCTTATGACCGTTTCCACCCGAGCGCCACGTTGAGGCAGAGAAGCATTGCACGAGTGCGCCTGTGCCTAACTTGAATCTGGTGCTATGCTACCCAACCTCAACGTGGCGCCATGAAAGAAACGATTAGACCAATAAGGAAGGACACCAAAACAAGAGTCTCGTAAAGGGGGGTGGCATAAAAGATCAAGTCCGTTGCACTGACGGGGATAGAAGAAAGCCCCAACAAACATAGGTTGGGATTGCACAGAAAGCCCTGACAACCGTTCTTCGAGAGACCGTTTAACGAATGGTGAGTTGCGCACGGTTAGTGTTGTAAATAGTAGGAAATTGTGCAAATCCTTGGTGTGCTCGGCATTCGGCCATGTCTTTAACCCATGCGTCTGGAGCTTCGGAATCACTGGAAATAGCACTAACTTAGATATCTCCCAATCAGAAAAATCTGTTCAATCAGGCTAAAGTTCTTTTATGCTAGCCTAGAGTTTCAAAATCCTTCGGCTCAACTCTACCGACAGTTTTAAATGGTGTTATCAACTTAAGTAATAATTTTAAATTTACAGTACAGATTCACTTTAGTGAAAATGAATTGTCCTCTACACCCGAAGGACCATCTGTGGTTGAAACAGCTGCTAAAAACAAAGTCAGTCTCAGCAACTGGGTCATCTACACTACAATGAACAACATCAAGTAAGTCAGTCAAGGAAATCAGTTTTCCAAACCTCTTAACTGCTCTTTTGTGGAAACGTCGTTATTTAACTAGTATATGACTTGAATAATCGACTCATGTGGGTCTCCGTCAGTGCAGAGAGAAGAGACTCTCTTATCTTCCAATCCCGTTTGTCATGGAATCCTTACGGGTCTCAGGATGGCGGCTCTCCAGGACTGCGGTGGTACATCGCTGCATGTTGCGTAAGAACTTGAAATGTTTCTCCTGATAATTAACCTTTGGCTTCGCTTCAGGTGTAATAACTTGGAAGGGGGGAATATAAGGAATTGAGTTTTGACCGAAAGGTTAATAAAAAGCTCTTTCTTATTTATGCCTTTTGTGGGAGAACTTTTCACGCGGATTAATTCTATCCACGAACTTGCCTCGACCCTTTATGTGGATGCTGTAATCTCATGACGATTGAAAGTTACCGGTATATGCTCTATCTGGCTATTCTTATCTCTGCCCATTTTATCAGCGCGCTACTAGACTTGTGTTTAGACTGAAACCTATGGGACTATCTCTTTAGACGCAGAGACTTAATCAAGCTTTCACAAGTAATCCTATACTCTTAAGCGAGCAATTCTTGTATATATATTTCTTCTAT
>JADKLZ010084329.1:6850759-6920709 GCA_021533235.1 Biomphalaria straminea
CCCCTTCTCTACTATTGAATCAGCAGTCACATAAACCTACCTGATATATCAATGCTAATAAGAAGACACACATCCCTGATAAAGCTGAGCAGAAGCCAGACAAGACAACCAAACCATAGCTCCAGGAGAGGTAATTCATCCAAGGCCTTGGCATCCAGGTAGAATCATTGCTCATTTCAGCAAAAACCAATGCAATCAAGAACACTAAGAAAGCTTTAAAGATGAACAAGCAGATAAGAAATTAATGAAAAATAATCAATCTGTAAATCATAGAAAAAATTCTATGCATTTAAGACATATATATATAAATCAGTCATTTCTGTAAACTAGCATTGAATCCACAAAAGAAAGGTATTCAAAGTTGATTTTTAAAAAAAAATTACATTTAAATTGCTAAAAATGGCAAGTCTAAAAGAGTATTACTAGATCTATATAGCTTACTTAAATTTGGTCAAGAAAGTGGCCAATGTTTTTGTTTCAGATATAAGCATATATTATAAAAATATTTCTTTTTTAGTAACAAATATCTTTGGCTTCAAAAAAGAACTATTTTCAAACCAATCATATATATTTTTTTTATTTTCTAAATTTGCTATATCACAACAAAAGTTACATAAAACAAAATGCTGGATCATTAATAAAGAAAAATAGAAACTAAAATATAATAAACCTTTTCTATACATGCTAAATTGTAAATTTTGCTATGACTGATCTTGTGAAAATGACACAATAATTCCAGAGACCTAAACATTAAAATAATCCTGGCACAAACTCCTCACCTGAACCAAGAAGTAAGGCACTGTTGATAAAAAACATCCGAGGCCGTTTTTTATACAAATGTTGCCTTGGACTTTCTGGGATGTAGAGCAGGGTGAAAATCATTCCAAGTAGATCACCAAATAAGGCAATAATGCTAAAAGCCTGCACAAACCTAAACCAAACTGAAAAGAAAAAGTTATTTTCTATTGTTAATATGAATGTATACATCCAATAACTACATTGTAACAGGCCTTTTTCATTGAAGCACCAATGCCATTCCTGTCACTCCACCAGCTTAGTAGTGTTCAATACACTCTACAGTACTATTGCCAATTGTTTTTAAAGAAAACTGAACCCCTGTTTGAGTTACTTCTAGAAAACTTAATACAAATAGGTTACTAAAAGATCAGAAGAAAATTTATTAATGGATATTCATTTAAGTCAAGTAATACATAACTGTGGCACATCCAACAGACTCAGTAGAACTCCTTAGCAAAGGAAGTACAAACCTACAATGAAACATGTATTTGTATGTATAGCTAAATAACAGTAATGAATTATATGAACCTATATCTCTGTCTTATAAACTGTTACTCAACCATTAGAAACTTTATAAGCACCATAAAAAAGATATCTTGGTGTAATCAATGACAGCTTATACCAACAGTAAGAATGTCAGAACGTTAACATTCATAGGGTTGGTCTCAAGAAGATTTTCTTATAAAATAGTCAATTCAAAATAAAATAAAAAAAACATCCCTCAAATGCTACAAGTAATGATAAAGCTGAGAAAGGAGCATTAGTCAACCAACATCTATCCTATTAATCATATGTACTGGCAAACAGTCAAAATGACTGATACCAAAAATCCTCCTCCTTCCCAAAATCTTGAGATTCTAACAAATAACTTGACATAAGTAATCATTTTAACTAAACACAGCAAAGACTCTCAGATAACACAATTACAAAGCCATTAAATCAACTTTCTGAAAAGGGTGAATAAAGAAAGAACGTAATACATCAATGTTTAAGCTGAATACGAGAAACTTATAACCCATGTTTAAGATGAATACACACCTTAATTCTGCTTACTGGCTATCCAGCCATAATAACCATTCTACATATACATATATAGGCTAATAATTTTTACTTCTGACATGTAAATCTTGTGTTTCAAACAATCCTTCAGAAATGAAAATTATGTCTAAGCACAAACCTACTGCAGGATGGCAGGCCAGAGTTTAAACCATGGACCACCATGACAACAAAATAGAGAACTTTATTAACTCTTTCTTTCGTTATCATTTTTCCACCTTTCGAAGGAATTATTCATTTTGCTTAATTTCACACACCCCGTTCCACTTTAGGATTAAGCTTCAATAATATTGTTGTTTGTTATCAGAAAGTGCATTAGATATAGAATTAAAGGGATATGAATGCTCTTTGTATATAACACACAGTCAAGTTTTAATGATGGTATTATTGATTAGGAGAGAAAGAGTTAATTATATTAAATGATTAAGTACATAACTCTTATTAAATGCTAGTTTGTAACTGACAAAATCAGCTGTTTTTAGGAGCCATTCTAGGTAACAACAATAGTTAACAAGGGACATTACTCCTATACAATGAATAACAGCCTATATAACACACATACTAACAAACTTAGCACATGAACAGGTAGCTACTCAACAAAAAATATTTCTCTTAACAGATGACCCTTCCATAGATAAACTCTAGAAGAACTGACAGAGCCTAAATCCACTGAGCAGTTTTCAAATGTAGAACCAGTTTATTGAAAAATTCAGTCCCTTTGCAATGGTATAGTTAAGATTGAGAAAAAATTTCAAACATTTTTACATCAAAATGTGGACACTGTTTTGTATACATTTTTTTGTGTGGTAGCATTTCAATTCATTCATCCCTTTGCCTCCTTCAGCAGCTAACACTTAGTAGCTCCTTACGTACAGGAAGTGTAGAAAATACCTAAGTTTGGGTTTAACATTTTCCATTGTAAAGGAAACAAATAAAAGATCAATGAAAAGGTCGATGAAAGAAAGGCGACAACTTGCAATTCTAATGGTTTTTCTTATGTTGTTTAACAGGGGAAAAAAATCTTTCACATTCATACTCTTTGCATACTCAACAAATTTTAACAATGTACATATCTAGGTTTTGAGACCAACATTTATCCAATTAAGTTTTAACAAAGTCCCATAAGCCAATGTAAGGAATATTTAAGCAACGATTTTTTTATTATCTAATTTTCTAAAGTAATAGAATTTCAAAGAATCAATTGATGTTACTTTTAACTTGAAACAGACTGAATAACCTATAACTTAAATAAACTTTTTCACCTTTTGACAAGAAAACTAAATGTTATATATATCAGAAGAGCAATTTTAGATAATCTTCTGTTATTGTTGTTTTAATTTTTTTAAGCCTATTATTGATAATGAGATCTTGCTACTAGTACATTTATTTATTAAAAAGGAGAAATCATCTTTCAATATATTTTCATATTTTATAAATCTGATCGTGACAGGTGACATACAGAAAGAAAAAAGCTAATTGAGGCCTTACATCATAGTAGGGCCGTTGAAAAAAAAAGATCTCTTGAAACTTTTTTTATTGGGGGGGGAGAGGGTGAGTACAGAATTCCTGTGTACATCATAGTACATGGAATGGCATCTTGAATCATAATAGAGACTAGTTTGAGATTTCATCCCATGTTTCACTTTTTTTCTTCCAAAAATTTTTTTTTATAAAGTCCTGTGCTAGGACCAGTGGCGTAGCATCCATGGCGCGAAGGGGTTCAATGAACCCGGGCCCACGACCATTTAGGGGCCCACACCCGATGGTGTAACAACCAAAGGGATAGGGTCGAATTTACCTCAATACAAAACAAGCTCTACCTTAGGGCCTATAAGACATATTTAGTAGTTACATACACTATCTGGACTTAGATGGAGCCCCATATCTCAAATAGCAGAAGGCCCATTGAACTCTAAAAATATGTCAATGGATTGCATGCAGGGGTTTTAAATTGCGTAGTCCCATGATTAATGACCAATTGTGGCCTTTCCTACACTTCATTTTTGTAAAAAAAATGGTTAAAAAATAAAATTTTCTTAAAAATCCTAAATGTAATATCAAACTTTATATTAAAATCTAAATGTTTATACATAGAGTAACAATTGAGAAGAGTTCTGGTCCATCTATTATTTTCCTAGTCACCTTTTTCCAACCTTTACTCATACTGATATTTTGCTTTTGACGTATTGTATTTATAAAAAAAAATTGGGACTATAACTAACAATATATACTTAAATCTAATTGGTCCACTTTATTTCTCCGCCCACTTCTGAAATGTTTATTTAGAGCTTTGAATTATAGTTCTGTAACAAAACAAAGTAACCAACATGCCAATTGAAGAAAATGTACCACTTATAAATAAGCTTTTTCAAAAAAAATGTATTTTTCAAATATTTCTTTTAGTTGCGTGATCCTCACACAAAGTCTTAATCTAAATATGTAGGGTATCTCATCTTTTCAAGGATCAAATTGGTTGTATTTGCATTGTAGTAAGGGCCTGTAAATTCAATTAGAATATTTTTCAAGTAAAACAATATTTAAAAGGTCCTTTGTTAATATTGAGCTGTAGATGTTAGAAGAATATGTTTCTAAAGTGATGAAGTTAAACGCTTTTGGCGTCGGGACTTCGCCTTGGATCCCATTGGCAGGGCGTACAGAGCTCGCTCAGATCACCTAGCTGTCAAGAAAAAGCCTTTAACATGGCTGTTTGTTTTTTATTTTGCGAATAATTTATTTTCGGCGGAAATCCTCAAAGCTTCAATTTAAATATGTATGGTATCTTATCTTTTCAAGGAACTAATCAGTTGTATTTGCAATGTAGTAAGGGCCTGTATATTCATATTAGAATATTTTTAAAGTAAAAAAAAATTGTTCAAAGGTCCTTTTTCAATAGAATGAATAATGAGCTGTAGATGTCAGGAGAATGCATTTCTGCAGTGAAGAATGCAAGAAAACGCTTTTGGCGTCGGGGCTTCACCCTGAACCTCACTGAGAGAGCTTACAGCACTCTCCCAGACCCACTAGCTGTGAAGAGAAAGGCCTCAACATGGCTGTTTTTATGTGTATATGTGTTGTTTTGCTTTGCCGATGGTTTAGAAACAATGCTCATTTTTAATTCTAATATAAATGATGTTCGCTCGTTTATACCAAGGGTTAGGGTTTACTGCGTATTAGGGTTAGAAAAAAAGATCCCCCCCCGCTCCAAATTTCTGAATCCGCTAGTGCCTTCAAGAAGGTTCTCATTGTTTCAACAAAACCAGCCACTTGCGCATTTTATTCACAGTGCTAAATGGTACTTTAACATTATCTTAAATGATTCTGTCAGCTGTACTCATGAATTGCATAGGAATGTCTTAAATTTTAGTAAATGCACTGATACATACAAACTATACTGGATTTCTTTGTCACACAAAATATTAGTCCTATGGGGGGGGGGCCCATCAACACATTCTTGAGCCAGGGCCCACGGGTTCCTTGCTACGCCACTGGCTAGGACCCCACCAATTGGAGGCCCAAGGCGGCTGTCTAGTTTGCATAAACCTAACGCTGCTTCTAGCCTCTACTGTTTTGTTTTTAAACGTCATTACTTTAGTAGGCCTACTTATAATCTAGAATAAAATATAAATAAATACGGAAGTGACAAGTTCAAAATGTTCCACATGACATAATGTTACTCTAATACTAATAGTCATATCATGATATGGATCTAGTTCTGATTCTGATTATAAAGCTAAGAGGATTTTGCATATTGCGTTAAAACGATAATATCAAATCTGTTTACCTGGCTGGAGAGAGTGCTCGATGTCCGAAAACTCCGTGGAATGGATCCACCAGCATCCTACGTAGGATTTCATCACAGGATCGCGAGGCTTGATAAATCCGTTCAGACAAACGTGCCATAATCCAACTGTCCCAAAAGGGCTGAAAACACGAGTCCATGATTTGTACCAGTAAGGCGAGGCGAAGCCAACGAACATTGTGATGAACGCGGCGATCGCTGTGATGAAGGCAATCTTAAACAGTTTTTCTGTCGCCATTTTGTTTACCTGAATGAGACTTTTAGAAATACTATGGCTTCCTGTGTAAAAGTCAAGGTAAGAGAACTTATTAATGTGAATTAAATGTGGCAATTATATTTATAGCTTGAAATTATTATTTTTGATTATAAAAACTGCATTAAATTTTTTATTATGTTTTAGTTCTTTTATCATTAATTAAATAGATAGTGAATAAACAAAAAGACAGGTAAAGCTGACACCCCTACAACTTTGTCACCAATGTGTAATAGATTCGCCTTATAACGCTGTCTTGTTTTCGCTTCCGTATTTTGGCTCAGGTGAAAAAAAAAAAGGAAAGCTACCAAATTGGCATTCTCTGATCTAAAATATATTTAGGAAAATTAAATTCTTTACTCCATATTAATTAAGAAAAATCAAATCACAAATAATATTACAAATATGTAATAAAATAATGCAAACTAACCTAATATCTATATGCATCCTAAGCATTATAAATCTAGATATATTTGACCTTGAAATTGTTAGTTTAAGAAAAAATAGCATTTGATATCTGTTCCTGGCAAAACAAGGAAACAGTGTCATATAGCACAGGTAAACTTCCAAAATGGCTCTAAAGAGGGCCAAACGCTTCATCGCCAATTTTGGATTGGCGTTTACAATATGCGCCTTCCTCTGTCTTATTGTTGCCTTTGCTACGCCGCACTGGCTAGAGAGGTTCCCTCATAAAAGAATGTCCAAGGTTTTTGTTCGAATGGGTCTCTGGGAAGCCTGTTTCAACGATTGGACATATTACAAGGATTACCTTAGCAAGCATTACAATGGCTGTTGGTGGATCTTTCACTTTGAATACAAGCCTGTTTGGGGATGGCTGAATCCTCGTAAGTTCTTTTCATATACCATTTGATATAGTATACTGGGTTGTAGGGGCACGGATTTTATGAAAAGTTATAACTCGTGTTTTTGTTTGGCCCAGTTGTTGAGTTAGTAACTCTGTTTCAACATTTATATGTTATATATCTGGTACTACCTAGTAGTAGTAAAGTCCTAGTTCCATGCCATATGATATACTATCGTAATGGTAATCATATAGTAATATAGAGACATTGATTCTTTCATCCAGTTATTAAACTAAAGTTAATGTCAACATTAATGACACAGACATAAATTAAAGGTGAAAATAAATGTTTGGTGTTAGTTGATTAACAAGAAGTTTCTTCGTTTGAGCTTCTGTGTGGTGAGTTGGTGACAGAAAGTAAACACCATGAAAAAAATAACTATTAATATCTAGATATCAAAAGGAAACCAATAATTTAAGTTTGAAAGTGACACAATAGGTTTGCTTCATTCTGTTTATTCATTGTTTAAGCTGTCCTTACCATTTTTTATTTTCTCTTAGAGTAGTCAGAAGACTTATGTTTATTTTGATTAAGCAACAATGAAGTCTATATATACTATATGTATAATTATGAAATATATTTTTTCAATCTTCATTTTTATGATTTTTTATTCAATTTAAGTTAAGCTAGACAGATATTAAAATTTATTTTTTTTTAAGTCTGACTCATTGATTTTTTTCTATTGTCATATCAGCTTGGTTCCTGGCTATTCAGATCATGATAACACTGGGACTAATACTTCAATTTGTAACTGTCATAATGAACATCATGTACTATGTCCGTTGTCTGCCAAGGGAGAAAGAAAGGAAGCATGTTTTGTCTACATCAGTTATGATGTGGATAGCTTGTAAGTATTCCTCTAATAAATTTATTCTAGCTCTTATTCAACCAAAACTAAGAAACCAAAGGCTGATGCTACATGTCATGTTTCTCCATGAAGACATATGCCTTTTTTTTCTGCCTTTACCTAAATCTTCTTCAAAACAGCAATAGATTTTAAAGTAAATTTGAAATTATTGTGTTGATATCCAACAGCTTACAGGACCATTCAAGCACCTTATAATTTATTTTCAGTCTTCCTCATTGCTACATCTGTCACAATATTTGGTATCAAGGCAGATATAGATCGTCAGTGGTTGCCTAACCCAGACTCCAATTTCCTGTCTTGGTCTTTTGGTTTTGCTGCTTTATCTGGTTTCTTCTCAATCTTCGCCGCAATGTGCCTGTCAACAGATTATGTGCGTATCCGAGAAGAGGAAGAAAAGGCCACTCAGGGACCAGCTTATGCAGTCAAATCTACACCACGATTTTAGAGTGCTTTGTTGTGAAGTTATTAATATAATGATATATGTGTAAATAGATTGTTAAGAATACTTTTTTTTTCTGTTTGATTGAGTGCATAAATGTGACATTATTTGTCAAGTGAATGCTTGGTTTTTGATGCATATACACACAAGATTAAAGAATGACTGTTTTGTAGAATGATTTTTTTTTTATTTTTGTGGTGTACAAAAATGATCTTACTAAGAATGTTCGTTACTTTTTGTTATGAATAAAGTCATAACATTATATTCATGTATAATAGTTACTGTTACATATCCAGTTTTCCATTGGGACACTTCTCATGTATAAATAGCTTCTCATAATTATTCTTATGTTAATTTTTTTTTTTTTGTTTTGTTTTTTTTTAAAAAGATATAGTAGGGGTGGGTATTAACACTTATTCTAGTTTGATACCAGGGTTTTAGTTGGAGGGGGGTGCACAGACCTGTTATATATCATCAGTTTAATGTTACCACTAAATTTGTACATATATCATTACTAAAAACCTTTTTCCCCTATAACACATAGTTACAAATGTGTTCAAGGGTACAGTACACATTTGATTCAAATGATTAAGTTATGAAACAGTAACAAAATAAACATTCCAAAATTTTGCAAGCTCCTGTATAGCTTGGAAGTAGCAAATGTTAATATATCAGATCTAAAAAAATGTTTTTTTTTAGTGCTTTTTTATTTTATTTGGCATATTATAGATGATGTAATGTATTTTATTAAATTAATGAAAATAAAACATTTAAATAATAATAAAGATTTTTCAACTTTGTTCCAACATACAAATGGCATTAAGATAAAAAAAGGAAAACGTTTAAATAATATAATATACAACTTTTTTTTTCCCACGTCTGAAAATACGACCTGAATATGTTGATTTTCAACTTGTGTTGAAGCTCTATTCCAGTACAGAATATATTATAGATCATGTCCTTATTAAAAAGATTCTTCAGCTTTTATTGTGATTTTATTAATAAAAGTCAAAAATAGTGTTATGCCATCAAAGAAAGTGCAAAAGGTGTGCACTATTAGAGACTAGACTGAGAAGGATGTTAACATAAGAAGAGGAGTTCAGCCCAAGTCTAGAGCTCATGAAGATGTGATCAAGGCAGATGTTTCATGAATGTGTGATGTCCTCTGTAAATAAACATAGTTGTCTCACTTGGTTTATTACAATAGTTCAATTATTTATTTATTTTTTTACTATTCCTTTCTTTTAGTTGCTATTATAATCTTGTATTTAAAATGTAGAACAGCATTGATGATTACTTAATTTATAAGTAAATAGTATAGGTATGTTTCTGAAAGTGTCAATAGTAATTAAAATGAAGTGGGAGAAAATTGTTTTGATAGCAAATATAAAACATTTCCTGATAAAAATCAGATTTATTTCATGAATTATTTTAGCCAAAATACAAAACAAACTAAATTTACAAGCCGCACAATAAGTCCAATAATATTTCTTCTATTTTTGGAGGATTTAATAAGGATAAGTTTCTAAACTTTTTAGCAATAAATTATTTTTTTATTATCATATCCCAAATATCTTAATTGTAAAATTATATTGGTCCTACCAAATGGGAATTCAGTTTGACTACAAGTGTCTATTTCAGCAATAATACTAGAACACATCATGGATGTAAATAGTAAAAAAAAAAACACACACACACATAGTGTTTGATGAATTGGGCTCATATGTACTTCTAAGTGATGATGAATGAATGACATGGAAACTCCTTAAAGTAGAATATGGGAGAATTTTAATCCTTCTGTTTTAGCTTTAATGGAGAGGAGCCGACCTCTTTGCACAGATCTGATGTATGAACATATGGTTTAATGGGTGCACATTGCCTTTAAGGACTTTTGTTTTGTTAAGGCATCTATAATGAAATAGTTTTCAATATGGTAGCTCACTTAGCTGTGTCTGAGAAATATAAGATCCTTTTTTAAAATAAGTCTATTGCACCTATATGTCTTTTTGTGCCACTGAAGTATTACCATACCAGCCATTGTTATTAAAGATATGTAATTACTTGTGTTTGTATAGTAGCTATATAAAAAAATTGAATTATTGTCTTGTCAATTCAACATTTTACTAGTTTCCTAAGACAGAAAAGTTTTTGATGCAATATTTACAATCAAAAAATGTCTTTAGTATATTTCTTTCAGATCACTGCAACTCACAGGTTTGTTAACAAAGCTGATTTAGAAACTTAAGAAATAGTTTATCAATGTCATTTCCCATTACTGGTTTTATAATTGAAGGACTACAAAGACCAGTACATTAACTTAAAATATTGTTTAATGTTTCAATTAGCAAAGTCAATATAGATGTTTGTTATAGTTTGCTAAGTTAAATTTATACAAGAAAGAAGTTAATGCGATCATAAATAAAGGAGCCTGAAATTGTTATATGGGCATCTTTCAAGGAGTATTGAGTCAAATTTTATAATAATATACACTGATATAAAAGTAATGACTAATTCAAACATTTAAAAAATGCAATCTTATCCACAACAAAACAGCATTCAAAAAATAATAATAAAAATAAATGTGCTACTCAACTTTACAAAATGATACATTCTTTGGCAAAATCAATAACAATGGTAAAATGAATTTTTTTAATAAGCCAAAAGAACATCGCTTGGGAGGTGAATGTTGACTAGACCCTTAACAAGATATCTACTCAAGTACAATTGCATACTATTAAATAGGGTGTAAATGTTTCTATTTCTAAATAGATCTGTATATGAAATAAAGAAACATAAAGTCTTCATTTGAACAACGAAAAGCTAATAAATCTAATATATAAATTAAGCATCAATATTACTCATATATAAAATCTGTTTCATGTGGACTTAGTGACAATAATGTTATGAAGTTTAGGGTTTATTAAGAACTGCTAGCTGCATAAAGTCCTCATAAGACATCCGCACAACTCCAGTCATAGAAGTGTCCCTTTGTCTGAAGGCATCTGTCAGAGACTTCAGCATCACACAGGATTGGATGAAATTGTCTAAAGTCAATGCCCGACGTCCATAGTGGTCGAACTTAATCACGATAGTCTGAATGAATTGTGGAGATACGTTGTAGCCCATACGCTGGTAAGCTGAAAAAAAGAACACCAAATGTTTAATACAAGAAATAACCAAATTAAAAAAAAAAAGATGATACAGATAAGAGTGTACTGACATTTTTTTTTATTTCATTCATATAAAGCTGTTAACAAACATCACATAAAGTTGCTTTGTAAAAAAAAAGAAAAGGCAGGGCTAATATTATTTACATTCAAGGGATATTCATACATTGACATAAAATGAAAATGCATAAAATAATTACCAAGTAATCTAAGTAATTTCTAAGACAGTTGTTAATTTTCTACATAAAATTTTGATCCGATAAAACAAGACATATTTATCCCAATACATGAGTTGACAAAAAAAAAACAACAGGTTTACAATTACTTGTGTACTGGTAAGTAATAATGCAATCAAAATCAAAAGTGATATTTGTCCCTATTTAACTGTCAATATGTATTAATTCCCTGAGTGAAAACAAGGTCAACACTAAAGGCTGTCATAGAAGCTTAAAAGAAATAAAGGTAACAAATGATATCAATCTTTTGTAGACCTTAGCCAATCGATTCATTAAAAATGGGAAGCTGAGATTAACATTAAAAAAAATTTAAAATAATTTGAGATGATGGTTGAACTTGCTAATTACCTTGATGGAGTTCATGAGATTCTATCGAGCCTGATTTATTGCTATCAAAGCTGTCAAAAGTTGCCCGCCATTGCTGGATGTAGTGCCAAAGAGCCTGGAACTCGTATAGATCAATAGTACCACTGAAATCCTTGTCAAACATGCCTGCAAATGACAAACAGCAGTCTCAAGTAAACATACAAGCCATTGTGTTCTGTCCATTAATGCAAGATCTTTTGTTTTTGTGTCTCAGTAATATTTTACACCACAGGCAATGATGTTAGTAGCATTTATTATAATAAACATTTAGCATGAACACTACTATTTTCAAATAATTTAATAGTTCGAGACTAGCGAAACCTGCCCTTGTGGAGCATCAGCAGAGAATGCTGACCATGTCCTTCAAAGCTGCATACTACATCAAGAGGCCCAAACAAGACTCGAGCCCCAAAACCCTTATGTTATGTGGGCATACAACAAAATCTAAAATAATAAATCATTAACAAAAACTAATATCAATTACTATGAATGGGAATAAATTACATATTTATTTTTATTATCCAACCATATGATTTTCTAGATAATTTAAGTTTTTTTTTTTCTAGCTCAGACTTTTAAAAAATTAGATAAACATGTAAAAAGAGGATTCCATGAAACAACATGTAATCCCAAAGTGCGATTTACTCTATGTTTGTCTTCTATAACTTTACTATCTTCTTGTTAATGTGCGGTATGCAATTTTAACTACTCACCTATCATCAGCCTACAAGTTTCCTCATTGAATGCTGTCCAGTTGGTGTTGATAAGTGCCTTCTGTAACTCATGAGCTGTTATTCTTCCTGACTTATCATGATCTACTGACATAAACCATTGCTGGATTTGGGGATCTACTGTTGGTGCCTGTCCATACGCTGCAGTAGGGAAGAAAAATGTGAAAGGATGCAGAAAACCCAATTACCACCTGTGTTGCAGGTGAGAATAAAAAGGCACAAAGAAGAAAGGACATACATAAGATGGAAACATAAGGCATTCAAATAAATTAGTCTGAAATCAGAATTCAATTTTTTCTTACTTTTTAGCAATTCTTACCATACAAAAACTAATAGATTTAAATTTCTGATAAAGTACTAACTTAAAGTTACATTCTTCCTAACTACAGAGTTATTACTATCAATTACTAACATTATATATATCATGAATGATGGCTAGTAATATTCAGATATCTGCCTGCAGTCGACAGGTAACTGTATAGGGTATCAGAACACTGTATTTTCAAGTTATTCAGAAGTTGTAAAATAAAAATAACAATGATTCACTTTACTAGCTAAATATCAAACAAAGCAATCAACATAGCAAACCACTAACCCTAACCCAAAATCACCAATATTTAAAAAAAAAATATTTAAACACTTTGTTTTTTTTTTAGTATTGAATTTTTATTTTAGAAACAACAAATATCTTGAAAACAGGCAACAACACATTTCTAAAACAAAATTATCAAAAGAGAATAAAAAAGAACATTTACGTGCTGGAGCTCCATGGTATGGCTGCTGACCTGGATAAGTACTGTAAGGCTGGGCTCCATAGCCTGGTGCCCCTCCATAGGCTCCTCCTGCTGGGGGTGCACCACCATATCCATACTGGCCCTAAGTATTACATTTCAAAAACATGTACCTAGTTAATATAACAATTCTAGAGCTTGAATAGAAGGAACACCATTTAAGTAAAGAATTTAAGGTTATTATCTTATTTTTATAATATAGATATAAAAATATATCTTTAGAGGATATTATCCCATTAATGTTGCCCCTTATATTCACTTCCTTTTAGATGTTAAAAACTCTTTTATTTCATCATTGGTTTTGAGGGGTTAGATTTGTTATCTCTCAATTTTTGTATTACCTTAGTTTTAATTTCTTTACATCTTTCCCATTTATTTTAGTTTGCCATTTCCGATTGTATGATCCAGCATATATTGAAACAAATTTCACCTCTTGTAATTTGCAAGACTTTCCACTTTCACTTTACATGCATGCTAAGCATCTTTGTGTCTTCTGATTCTGAGTATTTCATTTGGTCAAGAGTAGACCTACCTAGTTAGTAGATCTAAGTCAAAGTAGTACTAGATTCTAGATCTAGAGTCTAATAGACATAGTAGATTTTAGTACTAGATCTAGATCTATTTACTAGCTAGAATCCTAAATCTAGATTATCTAGTAAAAGAAAAAAAAGTATACTTCATCTTTAAGATGTAGTGATCTAAGGGTCATATGATGTAAAAGTCATCTGTTTCTGTGGCCCACGGTTAACAATGGTCTCACATGGCCACCAAAATGACCTAGCACATTTACTTTTATTCCCCAAATAATGTCAGGTACCCATTACTCGGCATTAGAGCTGGATGGACTAAGACTCAGAGGCACCCTGAGGATCCTAAAATTCTATTCTAGTAATTAGGTACTAACTTGGTCTTAACTACTATTATACTAGGTTTAACTCTTTCCCTCCGTAATTATCTTTCACATGCTGAATGAATTATTAATTTTTCCCATTTTGTAGTTCACTACACTGATTATCTTATATGTTACAGATGTTACTTCAAAAAAGAAGATGATCATGTCCTACCCGTTGTGCATTTAGTCATGCATATTAACCAATTACTTAAATTCTACCAAGTCACTGGTTTTCCTGGCTAGCTCAGGCAACCCATTCCATGCTCTAATAATGCTTAGGGAAGAAGGAGCTTTTGTACAAATTTGTCCTAGCATATGGGACAAGGAATGTGCCTTTATCGAAGTGTCTTTCTGAGTACTTGGCTGCCTGGTCGAGCGGTTAGCACGCTGGACTGTCGTTTCGATTTATCGATGGTCCCGGGTTCAAACCCTGCCCGCTCCCATCCCCCGTCGTCCTGTGGGAGGTTTGGACTAGGAAATAACTATCTTCAACTCTGAAGGAATTTCCTAAACATGTAAAACAAACAACTTTATTAAATTTTGTTTTTGGATTTGAAGATTATGGTTCAGTGTTTTTTGTATAATTGCTACTTTACTTTTAAGTCTTCTATTGATTTTACTAAAGGTGTTACTCTAGTCAAATATGAATATTCGTTTGTTATGAATCTCACTGCTCTTTTTTGTGTCTGTTCCAGTTTCTTAATGTTTTCTTGAGTTGAGGGGTCCCAAACAGAGGATGCATATTCTATTATTGGTTTTCCTGGCTAGCTCAGGCAAACCTCAATAACCTTTTTATATTCGATACCAGTATAGAAAGGGGGAAATATGCATGCCTTCTTGACATAAGAAACAAATTAAAGTTTATTAAACCAAAAAAATAATTATTTAAAGTGATTGGGTCAAACCAATGAAGGAGAGAAAGGGTTGAAAAAAACTTAGATTTAGATAAGATTGGAGGGGCAGTGGTTGAGTGATAAAGCACTTGGCTTCTGAACCAGAGGTCCCAGGTTCAACAAATCCTGGTGAAGACTTGGATTTTTGCTTTTACTCTAAGGGTCTATTTAGTTACTAGATAGATCTTAGTATCTAGATTCTAGATCTAGACAATCATCAATGTAGGCTTTAAAACTAATCTCCATTAAATATTTGATGTAAATGAAGTAAACATACGAGCAGAATATTAACAATGACAATATGGTTCGGGGAGTGTTATATAAATAACAAAGTAGTGTTTAAGAGGGAAGACATATTAGTAGGAACTCCATTTATTACGTAAACACTAGCGGTGTTGCACTGACGCGCTAATAACTAATCTGCAAATGTACATAATACATATAATACCATAATGTTACATATTAGTAATAGTACTAATAGTTAGTAATAATACTAACTCTAATTTTAACAGAGTCTAAGTCTAATGTCTACAATGATAATGTCAGACATAATAATGTTAAATCATATATATGTCATATTAAATGTAACTGTCTAAAATCTAAATTAAAATAATGATAACAGATAACACATAAGTCATAACTGACATAACTGTCATAAGTCGACTAATGATGTTTAATAATTAATTCAACTGAGTATTCATTAGACTAATCTGTAATTGAGTGTAAATACTGTAATCAACATCTAATGATTAGATTTGACTAGAGTCACTAGATCATTATTTATTTATTATCATATGATAATACAAAACATAGTTACATAATAGATTAGAGGTCATAGTAACATACTATTCAAAGTTCCATAGTATGCACCATATAAGGCAAAGGCATACTAATATAAAATATATTAAATATATAATAATAACTCTAAATAACTAATTCATAGACGTCATAGTTACGTAGGCCTAGTCTCTAGTGTAGACTTAAGACAGATTCTTAGTAAGTTAGTTTCTATTCTACTTCTTAACTTCTAGATCTACTGTAAGTAGTGTAAGTTGGTAAGTGTAAAAAATTCAGTCAGTGTAATCTATATAAATTTACCGGAAAAGACATTTAGAATAGATCTTGATTAGTCCTAGATCTAAACTGGTTAAGCTCTAAGAATAATATGAAGAATAAAATGTGAGCTGAAATCCTTTGACTAGTCTATAATTATTCAATTATTGTTTTGTTTTTGTTTTTTCTGATGATTGAGAAATGTCTTAAAATCAATGAAACCGACACAGCATGTAAACATAAACAGTGCTATCACCTTTAACATAAATATATAGGTCTGTGAATAGCACTCATTCGTTCCTGACCTATATTTCGTTTTTGTCTATGCCGCAGACTTTTCAGACCTAAGACTTGTACTTTTATGGAGATCTAGAATCTAGAACTTAACTTCTTTTTTTTTTTAACTAGATTAACTACGTGTCGGAGTTACGACAAACGGTTCACCGACAATTGTTGTCACTAAATTTAGAAAGCCTTCAGGATAAACACTGAACCATAATCTTCAAATACAAAACAAAATTTTAATAAAATACTCAGAAAGACACAACGACGATGAAGGCACATTCCTCGTTCCATATGCTAGGACAAATCTGTACAAATGCTCTTTCTTCCATAGCGCTATTAGAACATGGATTGGGTTGATTGAACTAGTCAGGAAAACCAGTGACTTACTTAGACTTTGACCCTCCCGCGCCGTTCGGCGCATTGGGCGGCAAGTTGTCTCCATAAAGATCTGTCATTGGCAATATCTGCAGCCTCCTCCCACCTGGTGTCCACTGTTCTGAGGTCCTCCATGAAGGTATGACGCCAAGTTATACGAGGACGTCCCTGTTTGCGTTTTCCTCGTATTAGCCTCCATGTCATCGCAATTCTTGGTATAGCCTACGTAGTTCATTTTGTCGTAGAACATGTCCCGCAAACCTCATGCGACGTTCTGTCACAACCTCACTAAGTGTTCGACTCCCAGTTTGGCATAGGATTTCCTTGTTTGAGACCCGATCAGTGTAACTGACTCTCAAAATCCGCCTCAGCCATTTTTGTTGAGCCACATTTAGTCTCTTCTCAATTTTGACAGATGACTTCCATGTCTCACATGCATATGTTGCAGTTGGAATTACGATTGTGTTGAGAAGGTGTATTTTTGTCTCGAGTCCAATGGCTTGGCTTGTCCAAATATGCTGCAGCGTTTGGAAAATGCTCCCTGCCTTTCCTATTCGGCACGCTACATCAAGGTATGCATCCCCATCATTTGTTATGATGCTGCCAAGGTAAGTGAACTTGTCCAACTCTTCAAGCCTTGACTCGCCAAGTCTGACTGGGGCACCCTTAGCCTTAGGCCTATATCCCACTCGAAAATGTTTGTCTTATCCAAGTTTATGCGGAGGCCAATTTTAGGTGCTTCTCTATCTAGGCTCTTCGTCATTTCTTGTATACTTTTATTTGTAGCCCTAAGTAGTGCAACGTCATCGGCGAAGTCCAAGTCCGTCATTCGGTTTTGTTCACACCATGGAATACCAAAGGCAGTCTGGTTCATTGCTTTCCTCATTATGTAGTCGATGGCTAGGAGGAAAAGGAAGGGAGATAAGATGCACCCCTGTCTCACACCTGTCTCAATGCTAAAAAATTATGTTGTTCCTCCTTCTGTTTTAATGCAGCAGCTAGAATGACTGTATAGGTGTCGTAGGATCTGGACGAATTTTTCTGGGATGCCGTATTCTCTAGCTATTTTCCATAGTGACCAGTGACTTGGCATAATTTATGTCATTGGTTAATATGCATGACTAAATGCATGACTCGTAGTCTGTTAGTTTGTTTTTTTTTTGTTTATATAGCAGAAACTTAACAGCAAGTGGAGGTCAAACTCTTAAAATGGATTTAAAAAAAAAAGACTTTAAAATTAAAACTATTACAGATGTATCATGTATGAGCCTATTAATTATCATATTTCTTAGACAAAAAAAACTTGATCTATCATCAGTGATCATTATTCGTAAGCCTACAGAACAGCGCACGATATTTTCTTTAGACTGTAGGCCCTACTTTGTCAAACATCTAGCAGGATATGACCCAAGGCCTGGGGGCTTAGATTTGGGTATTATACTCACTGGTGTAGGCGGGGGGGGGGCAGTAGTAAGACTACTGCCCTCTGGCAAACTCCTGCAGCCACCTGTCCCCAAATTGTGATGGCTTGCCATCCCTTTGGACCCGGTCAGTATGGAAGAGATGCGTGTGCTGACGTGTGGGCAGCCCAGCACTTGCAAATTTACCGCCCAGGCTTTCCCCGGCGCAAGGGGAAAAGATCGTCTCTCGAGACGTAAAATGCCACACAGACTCACTGATGTACTGGGTTAAATTAAGATCTCACTTTGCCTTACTTTGTTCTTTAAAACTATAGAAGTCTCTCAGTGAGACTGAGCTCTGAACTAGAAATATTTCTCTCTTTTGTCCACTGTATTGATCAGTGAAAACGCTTTTTCAACATTAGCAGACGAAAGTAGGTGGTCCGCAGAAAAAGCCTTATAATACGAACAACTGTTTATGAAGGATGCTGTTAAAGTTTCATTTTTCTTGCTTTGATTTTGAGAGAGTTAGTATGTTTAAACCGGAAGATATCGAAAGATTTCTGGATTTCGTGCCATTGCGGCATGAGCTACTTATAGGCAACACAATTAAGCTATTGTTTAGGGCTCTAAGAAAAATTTAACACATAAATATAATATCTGGGATTGTAAATTTAAAAAGCCCCATATCTCAAATTAATTAGGGCCTTTTCAATTCTAAATAATAATATGGCACTGTATTGCAGTGACCACGAATATCTTCAGACCAGGGGCGGCCTGAGCGGTAAGGGTAGACAATACGGGTTAATCTGTCTCAAACGCTGCAACGATAACAATTCATTTTATAAAACATAGATTATTACTTAAGTAGCCTACTGTTGGCTACTATTGGCTGCTTAAATGCATTATATCTTTTATATATAATAAAATATTTTTCTATTAAGTTAAAAAAAATATTTAAAAATACTTCCATGGTCGCACGATATGTCTTTGCACAGTAGCCTATAAACAAACAAACAAACAAATATAGATAATATAGGTATATAACACTTTAGCGGAAGCAACTAATTAACCCAAATAGTTTATTTTGTATATAAACATCGACGTTCTATCGGACTTTATTAGGAAAATGTGTAGTGATCAAGTTAGTGATCACCCCTAAGTTCCCTACTAGGCCTACCTCGAGTTCTAAAACTAAAGAGTGCAGTTTCACGTTGGTACGCAGTAATAGCTGTTACCGCTAAATAGTCTAAGAGCTCTAAGTTTAAAAAAAAAAAAAAAAAAGAACCTGTCTGAATCCGTCCGAACGAACAAATATCAAACAGTTAAAAAAAAAAAAAAGCCCTGTCTGACCGCAGGTCTGCCTGGAAGAGACCCTAGGAATGCCTATAGGACATTACTGTTTCCAAGCCGAAGCCAAAGGCTACTGTTTCCAAGCCGAAGGCTCTTCGAGCTCTAAGTTTGAAAAAAAACCTGTCTGAATCCGTCCGAGAACAAAAACAAACAGTAAAAAAAAAAAAACAACAAAACTGCGGACCTTACAGGTCTGTCTGGGAGCGACCCGAGTCAATGTCTATAGGGCATTGCTGTTTCCAATACCACTGTGTGGTACCGGGGGCCTCCACCATTTACCTTCGTTGTACCAAGCTAACTGTGCAGGATCCGCCATTGATGAGACGGTCCCTTGAGGAACAGCGCATGGATTCGTGACTGTGCTGTGGAAGTTTTCGTGCTACTCCGCGCCGTGCAAGAGGTGGACTCTCGTCCACCCGTGGGCACTCCCACGGGAGTACTGTGTTTGTTACCCTTTCGCCTAGCCACTTCCTCTAGTGAGCCGTTTCCACGGGAGCGCCACGTTGAGGCAGGGTAACGTGCTCCCGACTAATCGCTGTTACCTACTTGGTTTGCGAAACCTAAAACATTGAAAAAAATGTGGATACTTGGTCAAAGGGAAATAATTCAAGTATTATTATAGCTTGAAAACAGGAAGTAACTTTATGTTGCTTGAAAAAAATGTATATCTATTGTATTCGGATTTCCGAAATCTGACAAGTTGCACGATCTTCAGTCTTAGAGATTAAACAAAACTACACTGCCTCCTTATTTACAAAATATATAGGTGTGTTTCATTGTGTATATTAAACACTAATAAAAATATTGTAATACTTATATAGGTTATGGCGGAAATAGATATGAATACTTAACTTTTATACTGCTCATGCTGTACAGTAAAGCGCACAAATTTGCAAGTCACAAATTTTCCCTTCATAAAACTCTCTTATTGGCCAGTCTATCTTTATTTATGTCTATGATTATTATCAAGAAAAGAGTAGATACAGAGTTAATGGTACATGCTAAATCTGTATGTACTTTCTTCTTGATAATAATATTAATGTCTACTATTCCAAAGATTAATGAGCAATGCAGTATTTCCCGTGGTTACGAAGCCCCACTGTGGCCTACATGTTATGCCACACCCAGGGCAAGCATAACCAATGTCTGCCGGTGGTCGATTAAGATTTTATTTTCGCCTCCTGAGTCTGTCCTCGGAGGCGGATTTTCTCTTTGCTCTCAAATGTGTATTCCGCGACCTTTGTGAGTGACTTCCAGCTGTCTCGTTCTAGGGCCGCATGCAACCAGGTGCTCTCTTCTATCTCAGCTAAAGCAAGTTGGTGCCTACGCTGGTCTTCAAGACGTTTCCGTGGGACAAATCTGTTACGTCGACAAACTTTTAACTCAACAATAAAAAAAAAAATATGTTCGTCTCCCATACGGGATACGTGCCCTGCCCAGTGTCGGTCCCTCTTGATAATAATACTTGAGGCATTTCCATTTGAACAAGTATTATTATTTAACAATGTTATAGAAAAGAGAAATAGTTCACTTAATATTTTTAATTATAGAGTATATACTGAGTTAATGGCATGTACTCACTACTTGATAATAATACTTGAGCTATTTTGCTTTCACTAAGACTTATTTCTCAATTTTACAAAGAAAGAATAATAATTCAATAATTATTTTCAATAAAAGAGTAGACACTAAGTCAATAAAACGTTAACTCTGCATGTACTCTCTACATGATAATAATACTTGAGTTATTTCCCTTTGGCTTGCCCTTGATGTGGCAAAATATGTAGGTCACAGCTGGGACTGCACAGCCACGGGAAACACTGTATTCCTCACTAATCTTCGGACTCGAAGAAAAGCCTATTATTATTATTCCCTTTGACCAAGAGGTACTATTTCTCAATGGAGGAAAAAGTTCAATTATTATTTTCAGTAAGAATGAAACATTAACTCTGCAAGTACTCTTTAGTTGATAATAATACTTGAGTTATTACCCTTTGACTAGATCAAACAGTTCTCAATGTGAAAGTAAAAATACAGAAAACAGACGTAGGACACGACTTTTACCAGACGTTTGGTAGCACCACTTTTTGTAAGAGTATATTTAATTAATGTACACAATTTCAAAGTCTAGTGTCAGCTTTAAACAATGTCAAAGACACTAAAATGGCCTTTGAACCAAATAAATCTACAAAGCTTATAAAACTGATTCGGCAGTGCTATTCCATTATTACAAATTAGCGCTTACCGTTACCTTTTACCTATCCTTTAGTCTGTTGGATTTGTCGACCGTCTTTCTCCATTCCTATCTGTACTTTGCTTTAGTTAAAACCTCTTTTAAAGGCAGGCCCTTCCATTCTTTTATGTTGTCGTCCTATCGCATTCTGTCTTTTCTTTTCCTTGGACTAAGGTCTTTGCCAGCCCCACAGATCTTTAGCTTGCGTTATTTTTTACGATAGTTAACAGGTCATCATGGGGCAAATCGCTGCAATAACACTGTCTCTAATCTCATGGTTTGTGATGCGGTCTTTGAACGTGACATTCAAAGAATTTGTGCTAATAATGCTAACAAATCTCTCATGCATGCTAATTAAATTAAAGACGTAAACACTTTTCTTGCTGATTCAGGCAACACATCCCATGCTCTAATGGCACAAGAGAAGGACTACTTACACAAATTAGTCCTTAAGCTATAATGTTAAGTTTTATTTTACAAGCTCTAACATTTATTTTGCAAAAAATAAATATATTGTATTTAAAAATTAGTTATAATTTTACTTTCTTAGTAATAATAGTGTAAGTTAATTATAGTTATAATTTCTACAAATGTAGTCAGTTGTAATTCGACCTAGGCATGGCCATGCTAAACAAGAAGTTGAAATGAAGTTGCAAATACTAAGTCACAATGGAGGAGTTCATTTTATTTATATTTTCACAGGCGAAAAAAAAATGTATATTACAAGAAAGGGTCAGAGTGGTATATCTTAATGGCTTCTTAAGTCCACCAGACTTAAGAAGCTGGAGAAAGTAAAACTATTGATTTTGCATTAACTATGACCGGAGACATGACCTTTACATCACCTGCCCTAAAATATAGCTGGGTCTGCTGAAAGTGATGCTTTACTATTTACATGCTACTTATTAGGTTTATGTATTTGAAAGAAGTTTACATGACACATCACGACCCTCTTTTGCAGTGCATAAATTGGAAAAGATTGTTGATAGCTATAGCCAGTACTGGTAGTGCAATTGTTGATTGCATTTAGCTAAAATATTACCTACAATAGAAAATATCTTCAACCATTACAAAACATTAAGAACAGTATAGATTGTTAACATAAATAATAACAAACAATGGTTTGTTGACAATTTTAATGTAACATTTGAAGTTTATTTTGCCTTCTTAGATTTCAATTTCCTAGCATAGAACTCAAGTTCCTTGCCCTCAAGTACATAGCCATCAACACGACCACTTTGACCTGGGCGGGAGGAAATTTTAGCTGAAGAGAAGAAAAAAAAATATTGTGAATAATTTAACATTTAGAAAACAACAAATTATATTCAGGTATCAGATGTTGGTCAGTGTAACTATGACTAGGTATAACCCTCATAATGGATGACATACACTGAAAAATACAGCCATTGTCTTCCTTCAGGGAAATGTTTACATCATTCCAAATAAATAGAATATATTCTGTTTGATATGAATCTAATCTAGATCTGGTTTATAAGTATAATCTGTATGATATGTCTGAAATTGGTATCCTTTTCTTAGAAACCAATTAGAATCCTGATCTAGAGACATTGTCAGGAAAATGTTTTAGTGGCATAATTAGAAGGAATTTTAATAGTCTAATAGCTAAACCCAATCAAAGAGACACAGGAGGGAAATGTTTTATTTTGTATTCATTAAACCCTAATTGGTACTCATCCTAACTAGTAAATCTAGAATGGGTTCATCATTAATTCATTGACGTTTGGTTGGTTAATACAATTGACCTTCAACTGTAGTGTAAAATTGCTAGACAATTTTGTTTTGATAGGCATAATCATTTCTAAAAACATTTCTGGCTGTTAGCTACATAATCATTTCTAAAAACATTTCTAGCTGTTAGCTACATAAAATACATTTGGTCTAGATGGACGAATCCAATTAAAATTTTAAGTGGTCAGTGTAACTATGACTAGATAGTCCCTCATAATGGATGACATACACTGAAAAATACAGTCATTGTCTTCCTTCAGGGAAATGCTTACATCATTCCACAAAAAGACTTACTTTATTTGATTTTACATTTACTCTATTACTAGACTTTAATAAACCAACTATTTAAACAATTCCTACTACACTTTCAGCACTGTAAAAATACAGTCTGAAAATCAAAATTCAAATAATTTATTGTTCAATTTTTCATAATTCTATCAAACAAACGAAGTCAAATACTAGGAGGAAACTAGATCTTAATATTTAGGTTTCACCTCTTGTTCGAGTACCTTGCATACAGTGGCGCAGCGCAGATAGTGATTTTGGGGTATTGGGTCTTGACCTCTTTAGGGGCTTTTTAAGTTTTGACATTCAACCTCATGACATGAGATAATGGTGTAAAATTTATAATAAAAACAAAATTTGGACACCTGTTTGGCCCCCTCTTAACTCTTTCAGTGCGAATTATTTTGATTAAAAAGATAGTTTTCTGGGATGAACACACAATTTTCAATGGGGTTAAAACAAACAACTTTTTTATTAAATAATCTAACATATTTGATTTCATTTTAAAGGAAAGTGAATGGGCTACAAAAGTATAATAAATAAAATAAATAATTAAAGAAAAAAAAATTTTTTTAAATTAATTTTTTAACTGAGCATGTGTTGGTACTCCATCGAATTTACTGCCAAAACAAAGAACAATCACTCCCACATATAGAAAAAAAAAAACTGAATAAAAAAAAGTCTAACATAAAAATGATACAAATATTATTAAACCAAGTTATTCGCTGAGAGCAATACCACACTGAAAGGAGTCAAGTGGGGGACTGAGGATTTTTTAAAATTTAACGCATTGAAATTTCAAAAAGATAATTTCCTACTTTATTTCATTTAACCAAATATTTTATATGAACATTTTTTAAATTTATATTATTTATTTGTTTCCTTCTTTCTTTCTAAACTGTTTATGAACTAACCATAAACTCTTCCAGTAGCAAACTGTTCATCAAGAGCTGGCTCTACTTTGGCAATCTTTTTTCTTGCTTCATATTTCTTTGTGGTCTTTTTTGAACGCACTTTGTTTAGTACAGCCTCTTCTTCTTCAGACTAATGAAATAAAAAAAAAGTTTTTAATGCTAAATCATAAGTAAAAAAAAACAAAACAGTAAAGAAATATTAGTAAAAAAACAGTAAAGAAATATATACTAAAACATAGAAACATTTCCGTAAGTTTCCAACAAAAATCTTCAAACTGACCAGTTTAACTCCTTTCTTGCGACCCAAAGGTGTAGCATAGTGAGCTTCATACCACTGCCTGAAAGGTGTTGAGTCTATTTGGACAATGCAGCTCTTTACTAGGGTCTTGGTTCGAACAAACTCATTGTTTGAAGCATTGTAGACGACATCAATGATACGGGTTTTACGAGTAATAGCTGCAAATAAACAATGACATTTACATATACATATTCTACTTTACTCAGACTCGCATGAATACACAAAAGTACACTGCAGTTTTATTTTAAGAACTGCTGCTTATGCATAGCCCTTGCCTCTGCAGTAATGCTCATGGTGTGCACAATTCAAACCATATGGAGATTTTAGCGCTGAATGCTTTAAAAACATTATAAACATTCATTTTATTTAGCCTTTAAAAAGAAAGATCCATTTCCAATTTTTTTGCATAAATAATAAGTCATATGGGTTTATGAATAATATTCAACCCCATACTTCAGTATGTTGTTAAATGGCATTACAATAATGCATAACAAGATTAAATCCAATATCTAATGAAAAAAAAAACAAAAAAACAATATATTGTTCTTCACCCCCATCTAAACAAAAAATAAGACTAGTATCATTTTTTTGAAGGCAAAATCTGTTGAGAGCGAAGCCTTCTTTGGTCTAAAAGTAACAAGTAGTTAAAAGAGAAGGAAAAAACAGTTCTGGGTGTTTGGTGGCACTGGGAAGAGTGTCAGTTTGGAGAAAGGTTTGTCAGGACTTAAGAAACTAAGGAATAAGACTGTAAAGGCTTAAAGTGACCTTCAGTTTTTGTTTTGTCTATAATAATGACTATCCATGATTTTGCCCCACTTTTGTCTGCCTTAAATTTAATAATACAATGTCTACCAAAACACACCAACTTATTTTTCAAACATGAATTTCAAATGCTAAAAATCCCTACATGGGTTGACAATGCATGTGTACCAATGGACCTCATTCACCAATTGTAAATAAACATATTTAGCCATGTTTTAATATTGATAACATAGTGAAAAATATGTATCACATGACAGCCTTGCGTATTGCATAAATTGTATAGAACGTAGAGAAAATGTTTGTTTACATTT
Source organism: Biomphalaria straminea (assembly GCA_021533235.1). Lineage (NCBI taxonomy): Eukaryota > Metazoa > Mollusca > Gastropoda > Planorbidae > Biomphalaria > Biomphalaria straminea. The sequence continues at coordinate 6,876,930 of JADKLZ010084329.1, forward strand.
GGTGAATGAGGTCCATTATCAGTCTAAAATCAAAGAATTTGTAAACTATAGTCAAAAGTCAGTCTACCAAGAAAAAAATATGTTTGTGTAACTAAATATATATATAGTATAAAACAACAACTTTTATACCTTCACTCCCCCAAGAAAAGTTTCCATGATCTTGTCTCAAAGCTCTGTATTTCTTATTGCCACCCATGGTACGAATTGTGTGAATCCTTTTCGCACCAAGCTTAAAAAGGTATTTAAAAATTATGAAAATACAAGTATTCAATATTTGATTATTTGGTATCATCTTAAATACAATTTGTGATGGTGACTAAAGGATATTAAGTTGATTTAATTATTAACTGGTAGGTCGTACAATAGTTTAGTATTAGGATATAAAAGCTTCAGCCAAATAATAAGGAACATGAGCCTGTCCAAAAAAAAATGTTCTGAGTTCCAAGCAACCTTTAATGCAATTATTTTAGTATTTTAGTAAATTCTAAGTCCTAAGTTCGTTAACAGGACTAGAGCAAGAAAAAGAAATAAGAATTAAAGGTAGAGAGTTACACTATCAGTTAAGGTATTTTCCAGATAATCTCACTGACAAAAGCTTTCCCAGCCAATGGAAATCAGTGAAATGTAAATGCCCCTTTTAATAAACTATCCAGTACCTTAATTGGATAATTATGTAATGGAGTATGGTTTGAGTGAACAAGAATAAAAAATAATACCATATCTAGATTCTGTTATAAAATCAATTCAGAAATGTTAACTATATCTGAATGTAGAAAATTGTTGACTCAAAAAGTTTATGATTTATTTACCTTGGTGTGTGCTGGTGGACGACCCAATTCGAACTTTCTTTTCTTTCGTATGCATGGCATACGACCACCGGTGGCTCGGCGCTTGTGCCATTTATCTCGAGAGATACCTTAAAGAAAAAAAATATTGTGTTAGCAAAAGTATTAAAAACAACAACATTTTGATAGAATACCTAGATGTAAATCAACATTTTAAAATATCAAGCATCTAGAATTGTAAGACTTAGAATTTATAAATGAATACCCTGTTCTAGGCTTGTCCTAGATGTACATCTCTAGATGTGAATGGACACTATCCTTTTTTTTTTAAAATGTAAAAGGAAAAAAAATGAGTTTTTTGAAGCTTAAGACTGACAGCAACGAAATTTAATAATCCAAATGTCAAATCTAGAGTAGATTTAGTTAGAATAATTTGAATTCTAGATTTTTAGTAGTTTCAAATAAGTACCGGTATGTAATTCTGTAATGGAATGTTATTGTTAGTAGATCTAATCTATGTGTGGCTCTTCCAAATGACAAAAAAAAACATGGGTGCAAGAGAGTGATATATAATATTATAATATAATGCCTAAGACAAATCAACAGACGATAGTCTTTGTGTCATGCTCGCCTCTGCCTGTGGTCCTTTCTGGGGCATCAGCCACCAACCAGCTTCCTCCAGGCATCTCGGTTCTATCTAGGCGAGTCCCATCTGTCCCAATGACACGAGTGTCATTGCCCATCTGCTTGGCAACTGCTTACAATTAACGTGGCCATGTATTCCTGGGCCATCCCCTCTTCTCTTTCATTGGTGGTTTCAGGTTAGGGCTTGCCTTGTTATGTGTCATGTAAGTTATTTCATATTTTTGAACATTTCAGATCATTAGTGACATTAGACATGATTATAATGATTATAATTAGGGTGTAATAAGTGTAAGCCTGTAAGTCAAGTAAGTGTAATTCATAATTGTAATTTTTTTTTAAACGAAGAGGAAGTTGATACAGCCTGATAGTGATACATCAATACATACGATACATACATGATCATTCATGATGTATAAGGCATAATAAGCATTAAGCTCTAAATTGAGAACAAGATCTATAATTATTGACATTATAGTTTTATGCAGTATAGATCTAGATCTAGTCTATATTCTATAACTAAAAATCTACATAACATTTAAATCTGAAAGTGTAATACTAGATCTAGATGTAGCACCAAAGCCTGGCAGGGTCTAGATTTAGATTAGTCTAGAAAATATATACGACAGTAAGAGAAAACACTGGATAGGAGGACAGAATGAGATCGAAAAAGTTTTTATACGTTTTTTTTAATATCAAAAAATATATTTATTTAATTATTAGACAGTGATGAGATACGATTATTCCAATTTATAGCAATAACATTCTTACCCATTATGGTGTTTATTAGGGAAAAGAGCGAGAGGAAACGGAAATCAGTTTAGCATAACAAAAAATCTGACCATAATTACTTTCAAATATTTAGTCTAGCATTTTTCTTTCTATTTCTAGCTCAATGTCTACTCCTTTCTTAATAAAAGAGTAATATTATGTGAACAAAAAAAATGATATATCTTTTCTCAGTAAATATAAATTAAAATATAGAAACGAAAGTTAGATCAAAAGTATTAAATAATACAAAATGTCCTATCAGGCAAAGTAAAAAAAAATGTGGTTTCGACTTTATTATTATTATTATTATTAGATTCTAGATCTATATCTTTTATTTTACAGATCAATTAGCTGCTTGAAAAAACATTGTATACTTAAAAAAAACTGTTTTATATTTTATCGGCCAGCATTGTAAAGACCCTTCCCCAAAATAACTAGAATAAATCTTTTGGCTCTAGAATTATAAAAACCCTTAGCATAAAACACATTTGATTTGATGCATGACGCGTAGGACGTAATCATCTTTTTTTTTTTTTGAAGTAACGTCTGTATTATATAAGATAAGATAAGATCTGCTACCACAAAAGAACAGATCAAAAGGAAAAATGGATACCTCTTTGGACGATTTAGTCCTCCTATCCAACTCTTTCACGATTCTTTGATTCGTCATTTTTAGCCAATAAGGATGAAATATCTCTATATTATCTATTCGTAAAGGTTGGTCGTTGTGCTAGCCACATGATACCCTCGTTAATCGTGGGCCATGGAAACAGATGACCTTTGCGTAATCTGCCCTATAGACCACATGGTCTGAAAGGGCAACTTTACTTTTACTGTACTATCTTATTCGTATCTATTAAATCATACACGTTCCATGAACTTTCAGAAGATAATAATAATAAAATATGCATCCTCTTCTTTCGACCCCCTCGACTCAAGAAAATATTAAGAAACTGGAACGGATACAAAATAGAGCAGTGAGGTTCATAAAGAAAAAATATTCACATTTGACTAGAGTCTTTAGTAAAATCTCTAAATTTAGAACGCCTTCAAGAAAACTCAAAGTAATGTAACAATTTTACATAAAACACTGAAACATAATTTTCAAACAAATTCTTGAAAATTAAAAAAAAAAGTATATTCATTATTTGTAAATCAAAACACATGTTATATTTTAAAAAATCCTTAAAACTATCGGAAGCATGGGCGCATAAGAGAGCAGGAGAAATTACGATGCGCAGGTTAAAAGAAAACAAATGGGTCTTCCGTAAAGCGGAAAAAAAAAATGAGAGACAGAAAAAGAAATTGAGAGCGGGCCGTTAATGTTCATTGCAACAGAAACACTAATTCCACTTAATTTCAATGGCTAAAAAGGTATGTTAGGTTGTGCCCGTTTATTACAATTACAAAAAATAAAAAATTAATAAATGGTCCGTTGTGTATGTTTCTTCTTGTGTGCTGTGAACTGATCTGTTCTAGTGTGTCAAAATGTCATGGTGCCCAGGTCAGCTTGTGCGAGTACTGTGTTATAATAATAATAATAATAATAATCTTTATTGTCCGTGAGGAAATTTGTCTTACAATTTGTGCATTACACCAAACAAAACATCAAGCCTAAAAAAACATTCATACCTGACTCATTCAAAATTTACATGTGAAAAAAAAGTTTATGTTTATATCAAATTATTTCTATTCAATGATTTCACCGCCAGGGGAACAAAAGAGAGCTTGTGTCTGTTAGTCTTTGCTATCGGTGTCTTGTATCTCTTTTGTGATGGTAAAATCACAAAATCCTGACCCAAAGGGTGATTTTTTATTTCCAGAATCTTTTTAGCTTTTTTGTGAATGTTTGTCTCAAACAGCTGCCCGAATGAGGTTTGTTTTTTTCCGATAACTTTACCAGCAGCATTTAGAATTCTTTGGAGTTTCTTTTTATTTCTAATGCTCAGATTGCCATACCAGGCTGTCATATTAAAACTTAAAATATTGCAGATGTGGGCGTGATAAAACATAGCCAATGCCTTTCACTAACATTAAAAGAGGACAGTTTTCTCAGTAATCTTAATCTTTGCTGCCCTTTTTTGCTGATATAATCAGTATTTGCAGTAAAATTTAGTTTATTGTCTAGGATAGTACCAAGGAACAATGATGGACGACTTCCACACAGATGGTATCTCGTGGTTTAATAATGAAGTAGAAAAAATCTCAAGGAAAGGTTCAGCTAGTTGTTCAGCACATTCTTTTAAGATTCGCCCTTGTATACCATCAGGCCCAGCAGCTTTCATTGGGTTGACTTTTTTGAAAATATTGCGGACTTGCTCTTTAGTAATAGCTAATTCAAAGCAGTTGTTAACTTTGACATCTTCCAGGGCTCTGAGTTTTAGATCATTATAATCGTTAGTGTCAAAACGACAATAGAACTCATTTAGCTCTTTGGATAACGTTTCGTCGTCTCTTGTAGCAAGATTATTTTTACTTTTAACTTGTACTCCTGCCATTTTGTTCATGATACCCCACGCCTGTCTCATGTCACTTGTCGTAATTGACTCTTCCAGCTTGGTGCGGTAGTTTCTCCTGCCTTCTTCAAGAGCGACGTTCAGATTACGTTGTGCTATTTTCCTTTCCTGCCTGTCGCCACTCATATATGCTCTTTTCTTTTTGATTATTTCCCGTTTTATTTGTGCAGAGACCCATGGTTTATTGTTGGGGTATATTTTGATACTTTTAGTACTGATGCACATGTTTTCACAAAATTTAATGTAATTTGTCACAGCGTCAACCCATTCTTCCAGATTTGAACTTGTCTCTCTAAACAAATTCCAGTCGGTGCAGTCTAGACAACCCTGTAGTTTGAGAATGTTGTCTTGAGTCCATTCTTGCACAGTTTTTTGAATGACTTTGCCCGCTTTAAGTTTCGTACGGTAATTAGGCAGCAGTTGTATTGTTTTGTGGTCCGATGATCCTAGTGGTGGCTTTTCACGAGATGTGAATGCCTCTTTGATGTTACAGTAACATAAGTCCAGAGTTCTGTTCTCTCTTGTTGGGCATGAGATGTGTTGGTAGAAGGTGGGTAGGTCAACCTTCAAGGTGCATTTATTGAAATCACCCAGTATAACTACTGGTGCGTCCGGCGACCTTGTCTGAAACTCATGCACTACGTCAGCGATGATTCCAGCTGCAACCTCTGTCTTGGCTGTAGGCGGAACATAAACCAGGATAATGTAAATAACACCAAAGTCTCGTGGCAAATAAAAGGGTCTCAATGAGAGCGCCAGTTGTTCTAGATCAGGACAGCACATTTTCTTTCTAACCGTGTAGTTATTACAGTATTTGATGTTGATGTACACACACAGCCCTCCGCCTTTTTTCTTCTTAGACTCAGCCGTTCTGTCAGATCTAACACAAGAGAAACCATCAATAGCAATCAGATTGTCGTTGTCATCCTCCTCTAACCTTGTCTCAGTAAACGCCATTATACAACTTTCCCTAAAAACGTGGTCGTAACGTACATGGGCACATATCTCATCCACTTTGTTTCTGATTGAGCGGACGTTAGCTAGTACGATAGTAGGAAGTGGTGGGCGAAAACCTCTTCTTCTCAGTCTTTGCCGTAGTCCTCCTTTTTTCCCCCTTTTCCTTGTACTGACAGACGAAGGGTAAAGACAATTTATGTGTGCATAGCATGGTGAAAGAGGCTTCCTCTTTGAGCGAAGTTTGAGGAGTTGGTCTCTACTATAATGGATAGATCTAGAACTAGATAGGCCGCCATCTTGGGTCGCCATTTTCTTCTTTGAGTTATATTAGTAGAATAAATAAAGTTGAACAAAGCTAGATCTAGAACACATGTAATGTAAATACTTATTTCGGAGCCCACCTTGAATAGCAGAAGTCATCATCTACAGTACCAATAACAAATAAGCATTTAAAACATCCATCAAGGCAATAAAAGAAATCAATTTGAACGCACAAATTGCATGTCGCCACAGTGCAGCGCCATTTTGAAAAAAAAAACTGTGAACTGTTTTGTCATTCTTGTCAATAAAGCCTAGGATAAAGACATGTCTTCTAATTGTGTTTCATTAGGTTACTACAAATTATTGAACAAGAAAATTGTGGATTAATTGTGCTTCAAGTTTCAAGTATGGATAGTTTTCTAAAACCTGAACGATTGATGGTGGATCCTAATGATCCGGACGCTCAAAGGATCTAGAAGCACTGGCTTCACACATTCGAAAAATTCGTATTAGAACTTCAACTAGTTGTGTCAGAATGTGAGAAGTTTGATCTACTATGCAACTTTATCTCACATGGTGTTTACGAATTGATATTTGACTGTACCGATTTTCAAACTGCTGTAACCACACTAAACGGACCAATGCGATTTATGATCGCTATCTCCTATCCAATTGTTAACAGGAACGGGTCAGAGTGTAGACAGGTATATTCAAAGATTGAAATTGTTGGCTAAAGACTGCCATTTCAGAGCAGTCTCTGTCCTCGAAAACTATAACGAGGCCATCAGAGACGCATTCATAAGTGGCATGTCATCACCAGAGATTAGGCAGAGACTTTTAGAGTACTCATCTCTGGACATCGCAAAGACATTGGAGGTAGCTAGATCTCTGGAGATGGCACTGAAAACATCATGTGACATATAACTCTCAACAAGCCACTACTTTTCAAACTCCACAAGCACAACAATCCACTACGTCGGAATTGCCGCTTTGCTCTGCTGTAGAGGACAAGATTAATTCGGCACCCATTACCATAGCTGAAGTTCAAGGCAAGTGCTACTTTTGTGGGGGTGCTATCCACTGTCGTAGCAAATGCCCCGCTAAAAATGCAATCTGTAATAAATGCGATAAAAAGGGACATTACAAAAAGGCATGCAAATCAAAACTTTCTACAGTTTACAGACCTAACTCGTTTTCTCTATCTCGTGCTGTAATGAAAATACAAGTTAACAAAGTTACAATTGATACCCTCATCGATGCAGGTAGTTCGGACAGTTACATTGTATAGATTTAGAACTTTTCAATCATCAAAACTTATATCTATGGCCAACACGAACCTAACTGGTTATACTTGCGGCCATATTAATGCTGACAGTAAAGGCTCCACTTATAAAGACTTCAGGCTACACATGAATTGACAACCTATGTGAGGCAATGACTTTCTCGAACAACATGAGAGTGTACAGATCACTTTTCAGGGACCTAAACCAACAATGGTAGGCCTAAGTGTTTAATGAAAGCTGCTAATTTCGAACCCACTCCTCTGTTCCAAAATATGCTATAAGAGTGTCGACCTATCTATTCAAAATCCAGACGTTATTCTGCAAATGACACTCTATTCATCAATTCAGAGGTTGACAGACTCTTGAAAAATGGCATCATTGAGCCCTCGTCATCTCCATGGCTGTCTCAAGTCTTAATAACAACTAACGAACAACAAAAACGAAGAAAGGTAGTGTACTGTAGCCGGGATGCTTATCCCTTACCCCGAATTGATGATATGGTCTCTCAAATAGCTAAATATGAAATGAAAATATGAAATATTTAGTACCCTTGATCTTCGCAACGCCTACCATCAGATCCCTCTATGGAAGACTGATCGCCCTTATACTGCCTTGGAAGCTGGAGGAAAATTATACCAATTCTGTAGAATAACCTTTGAAGTAACTAACGGGGTAGCCTGTTTTCAACGGACAGTCAAGATCATAGAAGAAGAGTCACTATACGTCAAGAAGATCATAGAAGAAGAGTCACGCCGCTGGAGGTTGAAACAAATGCATCGGATATCGCACTCACTGGAGGGTACATATGCTTATATTGACAACATCACCATTTGTGGTAAGGACAGAGAAGAGCACGATAAAAATCTGCTTAAATTTCTTGGGGCTATACCAAATTGGACAAACTCTTAATGAGGAAAAGTGAGCATACGCTTCTTCAAGAATAAGATTACTAGGTTATGAAGTTTCCCATAATGAAATGAAGCCAGACTCCGACAGACTACTGCCATTACGTCAACTTCCTCCACCCGAGAACCTGAATGCACAAAGGCGAGCTGCTATGCCAACTGAATAAGAAACTTCTCAGATAAGATACATTCCTTAGTACACACAGAACTTTCCCATTCCCCGAGAGAGTCAAAGATACATTTCAAACCTTGAAAGGAGAACTAGAAATGGCTTTTGTCACTAATATAGACCACAAAACGCCGCTGGAGGTTGAAACAAATGCATCGGATATCGCTAAATCCACTACTTGTCCCGGAACAAAAGACCAGTTGCTTTCTTCTCCAGAACACTATATCCTAGCGAGAGACGTCAATCCTCCAAGAGAATGAAGCAATGGCTATCGTTGAATCAATCAAGAAATGGGAGACATTTTCTGTTAGGGTCCCATTTCAAACTCACCACGGATCAAAGGTCCGTATCATTCATGCTTAACCCTCGTCACTATGGTAAGATTAAAAACGACAAAATTCAGAGGTGGAGAATAGAACTATCAATGTACAGTTTTGATGTCTGTTACCGGCCGGGGGATGACAATATGACCGCCGATGCTCTTTCTCGTGGATTCTGTGCAAGTAGGCCTACAACCACCCCTTCGTCTTTCAAAGAGCTTCACAACACTCTTTGCCAACCTGGCATTGTGCAAAAAGCTCCATTTCTTCCGGTCAAAGAATCTCCCGTATTCAGTTGAAGAAATAAGAACAGTAACAAACAATTGCCCCATCTGTGGAGAGATAAAACCTCGTTTTATCAACCATCTGCCGGCAGCTTAGTAAAAGCCACATCACCATTCGAGAGACTAAGTGTTGACATTAAGGGACCACTCCCTTCTACTACTAATAATAAATATTTATTGACAATTATTGATGAGTAATCAAGGTTTCCTTTTGCCAATGCATGTCCTGACAAGTATACTCAAACAGTAATTAGATGCTTTTCAAACCTATTCAGCACTTTCGGGACGCCCTCGTATATGCATTCAGACTGGGGATCAGCCTTCATGTCTGAAGTAGCCTACTACGATCTGTCCTCAGAGTAAAAGACATAGTAACTAGCAGAACCACCGCATATAAAGCCAAAGGGAACGGGCAAGTTAAAAAACTGAATTGTGGAAATAAATTCGTTTTTAACCCTAAACGACGCTCTCCATTCAATTAGATCTCTACTAACTATGCACTGCTACAAACATGACGCCACATGAAAGACTGTTTGCCTACAATAGAAGGTCCGCCTGTGGTGTCTCTCTGCCGACCTGGTTATCTGTTCCAGGGCCTGTCCTGATAAGACACGTGAGGCAAAGCAAATATGATCCGCTGTTAGATGAAGTGGATCTTATTGAGGCAAATCAGAACTATCGCCACATACGTCTCCCAAATGGACGGAAAGAAACTGTCTCACATCATTCGGCTCCGAGATGCGACTTATCTTCAGAGTCCGTATTAGCCTACATGATCGAGAGACGTCGAGACATCTTCTGAGGTCTCTCAACATCAATTGGCTCCTGGTGACAATGGGTGACATCTGCAGAGAACATGGCTCCACCTGCTTTAGCCTAAGAGCAGAGGAAAACACCATTGATAATGGACAAAAATCACTTGCCAGAGATACGCCCTTACAGCACTCGTATAATCTCAGAAGTAGAGCAGGGGCGGATTGGCTATATGGGCATACCGGGCAAATGCCCGGTGGGCCGGCACCAAATGGGCCGGTCTGGTTGCGACCAAAGAAAATTTTTTTTAATGCAGACAACTTTTTCAAAAAAGTTATAGTAGCAAAGACAAATTTGCCCGAACACGTTTTATTTTATTTTTTTTTTTCACAATTAATTTTGTTTGAAATTCAATAAGTATATCAAAAATGTACATAATACACTATGCATATTATCATTTGCAAAACGTTAGACTGTACATTTAGCTGTGTAGGCCTAAGAGCGGCATTGACTTCAATACTGCTTTGATGTCTGTGTGTTTGTGTTTGGCCTAAACGTTTTTGCTGGTCGGCATGGACTTTGATGACACTCCCACTTGGTTTTCCTCCTTCCCTACCCCGACTTTTGATGGTTCCATTCACAATGTTACCGAAAACGAGGGAAGATGGAGAGTTAGGAAACATTGATATAACACAGAAAAAAAAAGGGCGACACTTAGCTCTTCAACAATACTTAATAGAAATTAACTTTCAACACACATAGCCGCGAAATTGCAAACCACAAAACTTATTCACAGCTCAATATATAGTTCTTTCTGCGATTTTCAAAGTAAGAGGAAGCATTCTTTTTGTTTAATTTTAATAACATAAATTTAGAAATAATATACGTCAGCTTACAAAAAAATATTGTATGTTTATAAAAATCAAATCAAGATCAATATCTAAATAATTATTTTTGCTATTTTAATTAATGACAAATGTATACTCAGTAGATCATGGAGGTGGCTGAGTGGTGAAGCGCTTGGCTTGGGGTCCGGGGGTTCGAATCCTGGTGAAGACTAGAATTTTTAATTTCGAGATTTTTGGGTGCCCGAGTTCAGCCAGCTTGAATGGGAAAAGTAAAGATCGTTGTGCAGGCCACACGAAACCCTCGTTAACCATAGGTCACAGAAACAGATGACCTTTACATCATCTGCCCTATAGACCACAAGGTCTGAAATACTCTGAAATGGTTCTTATGCTTAGTATGAAGTCAATGACGGAAATTCGTATACTAATTCTCTGGTTTTATATAGCACTGTCACATCTAATATTTAATGATAGAAGATTTATATTTTTATTGGTCATATTCATATACAATTCTCGTTTTTTTTTGAGAATGTAGTAGGACAAAGCAAGAGCTTTTCACAGTAAGTGTCTCTCTAACCGTTCTGCATTCTCTAATCTTTTAATGGAATGTGTCAGACGGAAATACCCACGACTTAAGTCAAAGAGCAACATGCATGCCTAAATTTTTTTTTTTAAAGTAACGTCTGTAATCTATAAAAATACCAAAAGTCTCCAAAACATTTAATAATTCATTCATTTCAAACTCATTGATGCTGCTATTGTATTTTTTATATAGTTTTCAGATCACATGCAGGTATAAATTACATATAATACGTAATCCTATGAGAGCTTACTTTCAGTTTTCGATATTTTATTAAACGTTATATGTTTTCATGAGAATTAGGCTTACAAATATAATATGACACAAGGGCGTAGCAGGAGGGGGGTTCAAACCATCAGCTGCCTCAGACCTCATTGTCTAAAACGGAAACTTAAGTTACTGCCACAGTGAAGCCAAAGAGAAGAGGCTGGGCTTAAAATCCCCTTTAAATAAACCAAAAAAAAAAAAAAAAACAAAATAAGAAAACTAGTCACACATTTCATGAGCTTAGCCACATTTTGGTGGTTACCCTCCCCATCCTATACACAAACTAAAGCAAAATTATAGTTAGCATTTTCTACAAGTCGCTGGACTGGTAGTGCCGTGAATAGCAGATTTGGTTTTTGAATTTTTTAACTGATTAAGAACACACTAATGCACTGTAGATACCCCAGAATAAGCCTTTTTAAAGCTTAAAATACCGGAAATAATGCTTGGACCCGGGGCTCGCCACGAACCCAGCAGCGCTCCCCCAGACTCCCTAGCTGTCAATGGCGGTGTATACTGTCTTTCCACTAACTAAAGGAAGAGCCTATTTTAGGGTACAAAAAAACGTCCGAAAGAATGAAAGATCAGTATGTAATGAAGATAAATTGCATACACACACAATCACTTATAGGCTATATATGCTTTTTTTGTGACGGTACGCACCGGTACGGTGTACCGGCATCTTTTTCAATGTGAGGAAAATTATTACTATTCTTGTATTTTTACGTTTATTATTTATTTATTACTAATCAAAAGTTAGGTAATCCATCACTGAGTACATATTTTTGTTTTACAAAAAAAAGCACTGATACAACATATGACATGGTATTTGTGGGCCGGTTAATACGGTAATGCCCGGGCCGATTTTGATTCCCAGTCCGCCCCTGAAGTAGAGCGAAAAGAAACTAAACGGGGGGTGGGGGGTGATTGTTATGTATTTATGTTTCTTGTTGTGTGATGTGATCTGATTTGTTCTAGTGTGTCAAAATGTCATGGTGTCCAGGTCATCTTGTGTGTCTGTGTGTGTGCATGTGTACTGTGTTATAGTGTGAATTGTTTTGTCATTCTTGTTCAATAAAGCCTATAAGTTAAGATCAAGACATCTCTTCTAGTTGTGTTTCATTATGTTACTACAGGGTCTTTTCCGGCCATAATTATATCAATATAAATTCTGGGAACAAATCAGCGTAGCCGGTGTTCTGCAAGTAGGCCTTTATAACGACAAGATTATAGAAAATAAAATTACAGATAATGAGAAACATCAAAAGTCGAAACCATTGATAGTATTTTTTTTTTTGGTTGTCGTTGCCTGATAGGGCATCATTAAAGTGCATATTTTTGTAAGTTAATAATTGTCATATAACCAGCTGTTGCCTATTTAAATTTAACAAACTGAACAAAACTTTTAAAGAAATTAACTCTACAATATAAGACAAAACTAAAAAAAGCAAAAAACGACAACATATTGACATGGAAATAGCAAAGTAAATTGAAAATATTTTGACTACATTCTGGCCAGGCTGCTATGTTTTGCTAAGCTGATTTCCGTTTCCTCCCTTTCTTTTACCAAATAGACGCCATCATGGGTTAGAGTTTTATTGATATAACTATTATCATATTTCATCACTATCATAAATCCGAATAAATATTTTTGCTAATATTGAGAATAATCTATAAATTATTGTTAGCATTTTGCTTACTTTATTATGACATTTTCGTTTACAAATATCTCCCATATTGTTATTATAAATTATTATAAAAAATGCGAAATAATTAAAATCATTGTCGGACCAAAATATAAACAACACATTTTACACATATGCCGTCAAGCCGGGTCAAGGGAAAAAAAATATTAATATTAACCCTAAAAGCCAGTGGCTTCGATGTGAAGCTTCATTCTTCAATAGTAGACTACTAAATCTAGATAGATATATTTAGATTTATTATTTTAGAATTAAGTCTTAGTGAGTTAGTCTATTTAAATTTAAGATGTTTTACAATCATTGTCATTACTCATTACTAATCTTACTCTTAGACTTATAATTTAGAGTTTAGACTTAGAATAGAATGAAGAATTGAAGTTACTTAGATCTATTTTACTTAATCATTACATTATTTATGATTATTATGATGATTACAATGAGTTGAATGACTTCAAAGTGAAAGTCACAGGTTGAATGTCTTGAAAGTTGAATGATTTAAATTTAGTGACAATTGACTCTTATAAAAAAGTCTTATTAAAAACATATTATAGTGTTATAGTATTATTGACTTGAGTCAATTGACACTTTAGTCAGTTTAGTCTACTTTAAGTCTACTACGTAACTAGACCTAGTCCTAGAAATGATCAGATCTTTTACTACATAGATCTAATAATAGATTTATTTTAATAGATCTATCATCTACTGATCTAGTTACTTTATGCTGTTCAATAATGGTTTGTTTGGCATAGAAAAAAAAAATGTCAGGAAGATGAACTTGAAGTATCTAAATCTTCTTTAGTTTAAAGACTTTAAGTTTAAGGCCAAAGCGACTAAAGACTAAGGAGAATAAGGATGACTAATAATAATTGTACCCCTCTAGCCTAGCCCTAACCTAAAAATTACTATAATTGTTATTATATTTAAGGTCAAATCTGAATCCTCTCGAGTCTATTAACTCTATATTTTCTCTATATAAAAAAGTACATAAATTCTACATCTATCTAGTAGGTCTAGATCTAGCTAGACATTTAACTTCATTCAAATCAATTTATCAAGCTCATTCCAAACATCTGCCTATTTATTCTCTATAAAAAACAACAAACAACTATAATATAAAATCATTAACATTGATGCCCAAAACTGGTTGTTTGGAATACATTTTGGTAAGAAAATTGTAATTTAATACAAACACCCTATTATTTAAAAAAAAAAGAAATCAAACAACTTGGCTTATGAATCAAATAAATCAGCTAAAAAAAAACAACAAATGTTGGCCAACCAAAAAATATAGACTTAACACTAGGTAGAGGTAAAGTCATTCTGGTAATATAGGGAAAAAAATCAAGCTGACTTGTATAATAGAAATTCTTTTTTCTTACATAAAACTAAAAGACAGCTAAATGGAAGGAAATTGGGTCAGAATCATTGGAAAATGTACAATCACATTATACAGCATTTCATATTGAATATCAAAACATAGATGTAATTGTAATAGCCAAAAAAAAACCTGCAAGTTCATGTGATGTCCAGAATAAACTACTCTAGATATAGAATATAATATAAAAATATGGTATAAGATAAATAATCATAGAATAGTATTTCTAGTTCTCTCCTGATTGTCTAGACTAGATTTAGTAGATAATCTACTTCACTTCTAGATTTATTTAGAATACATTTAGAATAATCTACTTCACTTCTAGATTTATTTAGAATATATTTAGAATTTAGACACTCAATATGGAAGGGCAATAAATACTTTTTGATATTCAATATCTAGTCTTTACTTTATGATTATAAATATGCCTTATGCCTATGGTCTACCAATTTTTTTAAGCTAGATAAAAAATCTTAGATCTAGATTCTATATTGTCTCATACTACTTATAAAGGCTAAGTGGTTTGACTTGTATTGAAGAACTTAACTTCCTACTTATGCTAGCAACAGTATTGTTCATTACATTTAAGGGCCTATAGTATCAAGTATAATGTGGAATGTTTAGTGTTTTAGATCTAGTATTCAGTATTATCAAGTTCGTTTTTAATGCGAATATTTAGACATACTTAGAGCATGCGCAAAATATAATTTATAGCGCAAGTATTACAAAAACGTTTGACTTTTAAAAAAAAGTTTTTAAATTTTTTATTTTTTTTTTGCTACTGCTTACATCATATTTATTTTATTCTAGGTATCTCTCGAGATAAATGGCACAAGCGTCGCGCCACTGGTGGTCGTATGCCATGCGTACGAAAGAAGAGAAAGTTCGAATTGGGTCGTCCACCAGCACACACAAAGGTAGATACATTATGAACTTGGTCTATATCTAGAATCAAATTAACAGATATAGATTATACTGAATTATTCTAACAATATCCAGTATACCATTTTTTTTGTTCAAACCACACTACATACTATATGAGACAATTAGTAAGATTTATTGTATTATAGAATGGTTTACATTTAATTCTCAATCTCTTTGGGAAAAGCTTGTTAGTTGCTATAAATATTATCTGTCAGACCCCTCATCTTTTTTTTCCAGTTATTTTTTTTTTAAACTATATTGTTGCCCCAATTGAAATAAAGATCTCAGTAATTGCTGAAATAAATACTCATTTAGGTCCACTTCATCTAAGGCTGCTAAGCCTATGAAATCTATGGTCTTGTAAGAGCATGATACAACTTATTTTAACTACTACCTTTTTTGTTCAGATGATCAATGTTCACAGATATTTGACTGAAGCCATTTGACCCTAATAACCAATGGCGCTCTTTCCAATTCATAAGTAAATTTGCTAAGAATTCATTAATAATCGACAATAATCTACCATCACAAGTGATATTGAAGATAATTTAATGGAAGAACTTAGTTTGAAATGTTAAGCCTTTTTTTTTTTTGTTTGATTATAGCTTGGTGCGAAAAGGATTCACACAATTCGTACTATGGGTGGCAATAAGAAATACAGAGCTCTGAGACAAGATCATGGAAACTTTTCTTGGGGAAGTGAAGGTAGTAAAGTTGTTGCTCATTTATTTAATTGTAATTATTTTTATTTTACTATATATACATATTGTCTGGAACAGGAACTATGTTATTCAAATTAATAAGTCCTTCAACTCTTTTAATGAATGGTACTGCAACTTTTAAACTGTCTGCTATCTCCAGGCATTTATTTAGTACTAGTTGACAGGCGGTGTAGAATACGCCACTATTTTGCAGGGCCAACCTTAGGCCACTGCAACCTATGCGACTGCAGTGGGACCCGCACTTTTATAGGACCTGCGCTAAATTTAGGTGTATAAATGATTAAATTCAACCATTTTATAACTTATAACATTTCCCATGGCCTTCTGTCGATTTAACAGTTCCTGGAAATCTCCTGAAATTGCAAAATATACAAAAAAGTGTGAAGACAACATAAAAGAAAAGACGGCCTACCATTTGTCATGTGGCCAGCACAACGACCAACCGCCTTTACTTTTCCCCAAATTAAGTCAGGTACCCATTAGAGCTGGGTGGACTCAAGGGCACCCGAAAATCCCGAAATAAAAATCCCAGTCTTCACCAGGATTTGAACCCGGGACCGCCAAGTACGGAAGCCAAGCGCTTTACCGCTCAGCCACCACGCCCTCTAGATTAAGGGATAGATAACAGGATAACAAAAAGTCCTGGAAATATCCGAAATTATTAAAATATTTTGAAAACTCATACAAATCTCCTGAAATATTTAGACAAAAATTGTCTTTTTTTTCTTTTTACTTACCTAGGATAACTCCCTCCGTCAGAGTTGCAAAAATAAAAGGGTGTACTTTCCAGTGGATCAAACCTCTTGTGTTTGCTTTCACCTCGATGTTTACTACAGAGTTTATTACTCCCCCCCCCCCCTTTTTTTTTTTAAGAGATAGAAATAAAAAAAAAAAGAGTGATATTGCAACAGTCTGGCCCTGCTTGTTTTCTCATGGACTTACCGCAGAGTGATCTTTCCTTTACTTCTTCTCGCTTAAACTGTTGAGGGAAGAAGAGAATTATATATTTAGTATTAGTAAATAAAGAAAAATGAAATGAAGTCTCGTAGCATTATAATATAATATTTATTTTCTCTCATGAAAGAAATGCAGTTAATATTTCTCTTCAATGTAGAACATTTTCACTTTCTTTGGATGTGATCTGGTTTTTATATATCAATATATCAAAGCTTCCTCCTGAAAGGACGAAATATTTGAAAAAGTCCAGGACATCTCATGAAATACTTCAAAAACTTAAATGTAATGAAAAGTAAAAAATATAATTATATACAAGTTATTGTTTTTCTGTTGTTATTATCAGGTAGAAAACATTTTGCTTTGAAATAGTCCTGGTTTTCATTTTATTTTTCCATTATTGACAATTATAAAACAAAGTACTATTATTAGCCATATATATATTGGGTAAAAATTTGTTCATATTTTTATACAATACTCAGTGAGGTTGATTATTAGCCATTGCATTTTCCGTTTATTTCATCCCACCTTGTCTTTCATTAATTCAACGCCAGTAATGCCATCAATTTTTTTTTTCAAATTTCAACTGTTGTGTCTGAGCACAGTAGAATGCTGTTATGTATCTGTAAAATGTGTCAACATTTTTATTGCAGCTATTACTCGTAAAACCCGTATCATTGATGTCGTCTACAATGCTTCAAACAATGAGTTTGTTCGAACCAAGACCCTAGTTAAGAGCTGCATTGTCCAAATAGACTCAACACCTTTCAGGCAGTGGTATGAAGCTCACTATGCTACACCTTTGGGTCGCAAGAAAGGAGTTAAACTGGTCAGTTTGAAGATTTTTGTTGGAAACTAACTTACGGAAATGTTTCTATGTTTTACTACATATTTCTTTACTGTTTTTTTTTTTACTTATGATGTAGCATTAAAAATTTTTTTTATTTCAATAGTCTGAAGAAGAAGAGGCTGTACTCAACAAAGTGCGTTCAAAAAAGACCCAGAAGAAATACGAAGCAAGAAAAAAGATTGCCAAAGTAGAGCCAGCTCTTGATGAACAGTTCGCTACTGGAAGAGTTTTTGGTTAGTGTATACTTAAGGGTTCATATCCAGTTGAAAAAAAAAAAAATTATGAAGGGTGATAAAAAAAATCTGGGTACTGTATAAGTGCATGCTTTCTGGTATGGAGACAATCAAGATGCATTTCTTAAGTTTGGTAAATGGCTGGATTTATATCCTAAAAATAGTATAAACGGGGAATTTTTCCATTTATTGTGATTGTCTTCATATTGAGGAACTGTTGCAACAGCATTTCTCCTGGGGACACCCCCACCCCCGGAAATCAAAAACATGCTAGTGCTCTCAACCCCCTTTGCCAGCTTAAAGATCTGGCATGAATAACTGGGTTGCAACAGATTTTTTGTTTACACCCCATTTTGAGAAATGCTGGGTTAGTGTCTTTTTTTTAGTTATTAATTATTTAAGTGCATTTTATTAAAGCAAGATAATACAAACTTACAATAGAAAAGTCAGTTTTGTAATAAAATGGTGGAATGATGTGAATATTTCCCTGAAGGAAGGCAATGGCTGTATTTTTCAGTGTATGTCATCCATTATGAGGGTTATACTTAGTCATAGTTACACTGACCACTTAAATTTTGTATTGGCTGTGTACATCTTGACCGAACAGTTTTTTGTCAACTAACCTCTAAAAGTGTTAGATATATTAATGGGGACAAGCTGGCTGTATAGTAAACAGACATGCCTACCGTCCCGCATTATGCGGAATCGTCCTGCAAAATCATCAAAAAAAGCTCACATGTCCTGCCGTTCCGCATCCGCCGTTTTTTTTTTTCATTATTTATTAATAGTGCGAAATGAAAATACTGACTGCAAAATAAAATATATAGGTCTGTGTTTATTTTTTACATTTTATCTCCTCCCGGACCCGGTGTGTCTAAATTTACGAAGATATGGTTGAGCTAGATTAGATCTAGATCTATGTAGTAGATATCTACATCGTCTAGATCTAGATCCATTCTTATAATCTAGTAAGCGCTAATAAGTCGAATGCTCCATTCAAATCTCCATTTCCTTTCTTGACAATGCCGACAATGGATTGGATCAATTCAAGGTCTAGTAACTAGATCTAGATATAGAACTAGTTTACTAGTAGTAATACCTAGATCTAGTAGTAGTTACGTAGTAGA
Organism: Biomphalaria straminea; assembly: GCA_021533235.1. Classification (NCBI taxonomy): domain Eukaryota; kingdom Metazoa; phylum Mollusca; class Gastropoda; family Planorbidae; genus Biomphalaria; species Biomphalaria straminea. The sequence goes on from JADKLZ010084329.1 coordinate 6,896,159, forward strand.
CTAGACTAGTAGATAAGACGATAAGATCTAACTCAGCTGGTTATTTACTTATTAGATCTAATGTTTTCTAAGAAAAGAATTAAAAGAAAAAAAAAACGTTATTAAGATCTCCATATAGATTTTGTACTAAAATACTTAGGCTAAGTTTAAATTTCTCTCTAGATCTAGAATCCAGAAGTAGGAGTAGTAGGACTAGAAGTAGACTTAGACTTAGATTGTTAATTTTAGATCTCTAGATCTAATAAATTCTAATAGCAATTATAGACTGTGCTTTAATAGATGTAATAAATTTAGTTCTCAATAGTCAATAAGTCCGTAGATCTAGACCTATAATATAATTATTATAATCTGTGTCCTTTTACTAACTTTTAGATGTAGAGGACTGTTAGAACAGTTAGATCTAAATTATTATAGATCTAGAACTAGAGAGGATAGCCCTAGAGTTAGTCTAGAAAAGGCTAGATAATCAAGTCATACAAGTAGAGTAGATCTAGAATAATCTAGTCTAGTAAAAAGTCTAGTTACTAGATTTAACTAGATCTAGTTATCTAGTTCTAGTAGTAACAAATACAAAATAGTAACATTAGAATACATTTTGAATTGAATTCATCAAATAGAGTTAGATAGAACTATTGATTGGATTACATGTCTGTTTTCTTACTTTGAATTATACTATTTACATATATAAGAAGCAAACCAAGCATGGTTATTTAAGTAATAATTGAAGTTTTATTTATTGCCTGCAGTACGGTTGCCAAACGTAGGTTGCCAAACGTAAGTTTACGCGTTTATGTTCCACATTGGGGCCCAAAATTCCACATTTTCAGCCTGGGTGTTCCACATTTTGGGTATTGGGGGTAGGCATGTCTGAGTAAAGCACAGCTCTTCAGAAACTCACTTGTTTCGATTAGGTTGTCACAGTTGCCATTTCAACATGAGGTCATTTAGATACTTCCTTAAGTGGAGTCGTTAGAGCATTAAGTCAATTTTATCAAGTCTTTTTTTTTATTTTCTTTTTTTTTTTTTAACCAAATCAGAATTCAAATTTGTATAAACCTTGTAAAGATTTGTTGTTTTTTTTATAGAATTTTACTTATGTAAAAAAAAAACTACTTCAAAAGGTATAGGTAGAAAAACTGCCCAACTTAGAAATTTTATTACATTTCCAAATTTTCTGATAATTCATACATATTTGTTTTGCTGTATAAGTTGCATAAGCATTGTAATGAAATCAAATTTAAAATGACCCCCCACACACACACACACATAGGCTTGCATTACTTTTTTACCTCTTTGTCTGACTATAATATTCATCAGGGTTCGTAGAGCTCCTAAAAACTCCTAAAATCTCCTAAAAAATGAAAAGTCTCCTAAAATCCTAAAATTCTCCTAAAAATTGCCAGAATCCTCCTAAAATTTTGCCCTCTCTCCTAAAATTTTTTCCCAATATTTTTTTTAAACATAATTTTGCTTATTTCTTGCTAAAAATGTGGGGGGAAAACAACAGCGTAACTAGATCTAGGCATTTTGATCGCGTGACGTTGCGGGCTGGCTGTGTTAATGAGCTGACCAGTGACGCGTCTACACTGCCTTTCACCCAAGCGCGAACTCGTGATTGAAGATGGCCTTGGCTCAAGCAAGAATTTCGCATTTTCGTCTGTAGTGACTATTGTCTATAATTAGAACATAACCAGTCTAATTTGTAGGCTACACCGCTCCGGGCCCTCCCTCACCCAAATCTTGCTAGAGTTTGCGTGGAAAGTCCGTAAATCATCTAGATCTAGAATAATCTAGATTTAGATATTAAGTTAGCCATGAATTTTAGTCCATTATTGATCTCAATACATCGATATCCAAGTCTAATCTAGTCTAATATCTAGATTACTCTAGAAAAACGCTAGTTTCTAGATTTACGCTAAATCACTAGATCTAGATGTAGAATCTGGTGGAGATAATTCGCACAAAGCGGTGAAAAAACAGCAAATTTTAGTGACTTAGATCTAGACTATTCTAGATTATTAAATCTACGGTATATTCAGTGAAGATAATTCGTACACCGCCGTGAAAAGTCCGCGAATTTAGTGACTTAGATCTACAGTTTAGATTTACAGTACTGAGTAGGCCTATATTCACACAGCCGCGAAAAGAACGCGAATTTTAGTGGTTTAGATTTAGAGTCTAGATTTACTCTAGATTCAGTGAAGATATTTCTTACACAACCGTGAAAAGTCCGCGAATTTTAGTGACTTAGATCTACAGTTTAGATTTACTGTATATGCAGTGATAATTCGCACACAGCCGCGAAAAGTCACGCAATTTTAGGGGCTTAGATCTAGAGTCTATATTGAGTAGATTTACTCTAGATTCAGTGAAGATAATTCGTACACAGCCGTGAAAAGTCCGCGAATTTTAGTTAGGATCTATAAAGACTAGATCTACGATAGATTCAGTTAAGATAATTTGCACACAGCCGTGAAAAGTTCGCGAATTTTGTGAGAGATCAAGAGTCTACATCTACTGTAGATTTAGTGAAATTTAGTGAAAATATTTCGCATACAGATGTGAAAAGTCCCGTAGAGTTATTTTGGTTGTAAAAATTGCGCTTCAAAAAAAAAAAAAAAAAAGAAAGGTTAATAGTAGGCTTGTAATAGAACTAAACCCTCTTCCCATCACCCAATCCAAAAGCCATTATTTAGTAAGCCAATGTCAACTAAACATACAAATAGGCCCTGTTATTTATGAGGAGGACATAGGCACAATTAATAAACAAGATAAAACATTATTACCTTAAATGCACATAACTCTAGTATCTATAAGATACACAATGGAACTAAAAATGTACATTTCCAACACAGAGAAGGCATGAAGGCATCTCTAAGAATGTTTTTTTTTTTTATGAAAAAAAAAAGGAATAGTAATCATTCTAAAATGTTCTTTTTTTTGTTCTGTACTTTTTCTTTTGAAAAAATAATGGGCTTTTTAGGTTTCAGGATGACAATAAAGTTGTTACTTGATTAAAATATAACTTTCATTACATTTTCTGTGGACATACCACAGCTGATCACATTGTTTCTGTTCTGGGTGGTATGTTGGCAAGATATTTTTTTTATTTTCATAATCAAGTAACAATAATTGATTTGATAAATGCATATGTTCTACAATGTATCACTCAAACGGTCAGGACACACACATGCATATTGGCCTATATATATGTATGTATACACCGGTATACATCGTACATTTTATCCTTAAAAAACCTCCTAAAATCTCCTAAAATTTTGTCATGGAAAAGTGCTACTAACCCTGATTCATGTAACTGATTACTTAGTTTGTCTAAAAGAAAATGAAACAAAAAGTGCAATAAAAGACAGTTTCATAAGTATAAAAATAATATTACTCGAGATTCTAGAATTCTTGTATATGGAATGATGTAAACATTTCCCTGAAGGAAGACAATGACTGTATTTTTCAGTGTATGTCATCCATTATGAGGGTTATACTTAGTCATATTTACACTGACCAACATCTCAGTATTGCTATTGCGGTTGTTATTTGATTTATTTATGTTCTAATCGTTCATAAATTTTTTTTCTTTTTTACAGCTAAGATTTCATCACGCCCAGGCCAGAGTGGAAGAGTGGATGGCTACCTCTTAGAAGGAAAAGAATTGGACTTCTATACTCGTAAATTGAAGTCCAAAAAAGCCAAATAAATGTGTATTTAATTGATAATTGTCTCTTTCTTTTTTGTTATGCTTACAATGTTTCATGCTCTCACATAAATTTTTTCTAGAAAATAATTTTAATTGCACAATGAAGCAATAGCAATAATTAAGGTAGAAAAATTATTGATTAAACACTATTCATTCTAGGCACTGAATGTCTAGATTTGACAAATGACCCAAGAAAATGTGATAAAAAAAAAAGAAAAATATTCAGTATTCAAATTGTTATATTTTTAAAAACTAACAAACAAACAATTCACAAGAATGTAATTGAAATATGACAAAATTTAGCAATAGTGACTGATAAATCCTTTGTATTCCTTGTCATAAAGACCTATGGCTACAATTTGACAGCATTTGCGGTGTCCCCCCCCTCCAATCTTAATTTCTTCTAAGTGTTTCTGTTTTACTATTTTAATTTGTACTTATCATTATAAAAATAGAAAGCTCATCTAATTCTGCACAATTTGCATCAACTATTTTTACTATACTGTACCCTATTTAAAGAATGCCATAGATTCACTGAAACCAATTTTAGAAAAGGAGGTGCTAAATCCTCATTTTTTTTATGTGGTGACCTTTTTCCATAAGTAAATCTTCCAAATTTCTATTTCATTTAAGATTAATATGTTATTAAATTATCGGAACTTCAAACATTCAAACGTTCTAATTTATATACAGGCATTTTATTTAAAAAAAAAAAGAGTTGTCAAATCCTGATAAAAATTTGACATTTCATGTTTTAAACATCTAGAAATGGACAGTGTAGGCGACAAGCGTTAGTGCGATCTTCTATAACTAAACTGGTATTTAAAATGACATTGCTAACAGAATAAAAATTAATACAGTTTTGGAAAATGTTTGGATGATCCTACCAGTAAATCAGAGCATACATAGAACGGGTTGAATCATTTATTTCAAGCCAAAATTTCGCATATGGTTGGAAGGGTGGGGAGCGTCTAAAAATAGAAGCCGATTCGCTGACCAAAGTGTGACGATAGCAGTGAAATCGTCTGTCCTCATTGACTGGTCACAAATAGTAATGCCAGAAAGAGGTGAAATGTTTGCAGACGTAGAGGTGCAGATCTTAGGAAGTGGAGATGAATTGGTCACACCCTTAGAAAAGATACCAATAACAGAGCTAGACAGGCCTTAAGAGTGGAACCCCCATTGAACAAGATGTAGAGGCCGACCAAAAAGAACATGGCGACGGAGTATACTAGAGGAAGCCGAGAGGACCGGAAAGAGCTGGGAAGCCATACAAAAATTGCAAGAGACCGTGGAGCATGGTGTGTTTTTGCTGAGGTCCTATGTTCCATGAGGAACTCAGCACGGTCGGTCCTAACAATTGCGGGGCCCTATGCGAAAATGCGCGGGGCCTAGTCTGGGTGAGAATAAGGATAATAAGAGAAAATTAAGATTTTGTATTAGAAAATAAATTGGACTATGCAATTTATTCATTCTTTACTAAGTACTAAATTGCGATCAAATTAACTTTACTTTACGAATCTTGCAACCTATGACATATTTATATGCCAGTGACTATAAAAGTAAATAAGGTATTTGAACTTTCGGTTTCGGGGAAAATTCGTTCGATTTTACTTTATTACTTGAAAGCTGACAATGCCTTTTTTTTTTACCACACGTAGGATTAGCGTTTTCTGTAATGAATGACACCCACACATGTTAATTAAGTCTATTTTTGATGAGATTTTTATGAGTTTTCAGGAGATTTTAATAAATGCAGGACATTTTCAGGAATTTTTCTTGTATATTTTGCAATTTAATAATACACATAGAGACCCGCAATTGTTAGGACCGACCGTGCTGAGTTCCTCATGGAACATAGGACCTCAGCAAAAAACACGCCATTCTCCACGGTCTCTTGCAATTTTTGTACACATAGAATACAGCAGGATGGCTGCCTGGTCGAGCGGTTTGCACGCTGGACTGTCGTATCGATTTACCGATGGTCCCGGGCTCAAACCTTGCCCGCTCCCATCCCCCGTCGTCCTGCGGGAGGTTTGGACTAGGAAATAACTATCTTCAACTCTGAAGGAATTTCCGAAACATGTAAAACATTTTACAAACAAACATTTTACAAGTAGCGCGGGGCTTATGAAATCGCGGGGCCCACTTCGACCGCATAGGTTGCGGTGGCCTAAGACCGGCCCTGGAGTCAAAGGAATGATGATGAAGTATGCAGACAAATTGTGTGAATCTCCAGATGGGGGAGTTGATTAAAAAAAAAAACACGAAGAACCATTTTACACAAACTAAAACTCTATGTCCATATCAAAAGGTCCTGAGGGCTCGCAAAGATCTTCCTACAGGTAGGCCTACCAGGAAAACGAAGAGGAGGCAGTCAAAAGACATGGGAAGATAACATAAGAGAGAGGAATGGAGAAAGACGGTCAACAGATCGTGTAGGGTGCTCCAACGAAAAAAAAAAAACAACAACTAAGGGATGGGTGAAGTGAAAAAAAAAAAGACCACTGTGTGAACACCATGTTGAAATCTTATTGCGAAACTTTGAAGACACGAAAACGCGGTTTGCATTTAAACCATATCCTAATCACTACTGTCCTGAATCAGCAGCTATAGTTTAGTTGAGTGTTCCAACCAGGAGTGGCCATTTAAGCATTGGGAGTCGGGAGAAGAAGTATATTATCTGTAGTTTTAACGTGTTACAACGTGACCCAAAATTCTTTTTGTTGTTGTTGTTGTTGAAAATCTCTATAGCTTTCTTTTAGATATTTTTATCGAAAAGGTGCAGCACCGAACTCTTAAGTGGACGGATATTTCGAAAATGGCTCTAACATCTTTATTAGAAATCTGTTCCTACATACCTATCTTGTATATCTGTATTAAATGTCAAATAAATAATTTAAAAAAAACGCTTTTTTTTTTAAATAATGATTATATGTAAGCCTATAATAAAATATATAACTATTAGGCCAAGTGGGCCTAGGGGGTATTTTTTATTAGCAAATATGCAAGAAAAACTGTCAACTTTTAAAGAAAATTATTAGAGCCGTCCACACAGTTTCCATTTTTTTTGAACCAAGGAAGAGAATGCAAGTTCATAGCCTAGTACAGTGATGCCCAGCCTAATTCGACCTGCGGGCCATTTTATTTTCAGACACTCCTGTCGCGGGCCACATGACCGAAAAGATACAAAAACGTAATGAAATGGAACTAAAACTAAAACCCGTGGATCTAGCACTTACATTCATTAGTGAGATGTTTGAAGTTTATCGAAAAAAAAATGGCTTCACTTCGCTACTTAAAATATGAGCTTAACCACAGACTCATTTTATCTTTTTTCTATTCAATCCTTCAATCTCTAAGCATAGTTTAACAATATAACAAGAATTCTGCCATATTTGTTTGTTGTTTCTTTTAACCAACCACACTTTCTTTAATAATAAAATATATTGGCTTATTATCATGTTCCATAAAAAAGTAAAGAACCTTTCTCTTTTCCTGTTACATATACATCTACTCCATCTAGTCTAGTTTGTACCGTACCGTACTTAAAATAACTGTATCAACCTTTTTAAAGAGGGAATTTTCTACTTTTTGTGCCGTCGTTTCGGCGGGCCGGATGGAACCACTTCGCGGGCCGGATCTGGCCCGCGGGCCGTAGTTTGGGCATCACTGGCCTAGTAGGAATTGTAAAAACAAAATCAACGAAAACAATCTTGTATACGTATTGGTCGACACTTGTATATCCCACGCGAGTGTACACACTGACCCAAACAAATCTGTTAGGATAAGCTGTAGTTTAAATAACACTCATAATGTTCTTCACCCGAGAACCAGTTTGTGTCCATGTGTAATGGGAGGGTAGGGTCAAGGGGCAAAGGGTAGAGGGTGAGTGACCATACAAAGGGGGCCCTACTGTTCATTAGCTCGTCAGTCTTGTTTGCTGGTCGTTGCGTCAAACTGACCAGTCGAGGGGGGGACCTAACCGGGCGTAATTTGCCCTGGGGGGAGCAGAGTGGATGTCCAGCGTTTCGAGCAGACAAAGGCAGGATGAAACTCCTCGCCGGTCAGTCTCAGCAACAGAAGAATGGATTCATCGGGAATTCCCCGTCAACACTGTTGTCATAATCATGAAAAATGAGACGGACGGAGCCCTGGAGAGTGGGGGGGGGGGGGGGAGAGGAGGTGCAAGTCTTGCACGAAATTGACCAAGAGTGAAAAATTAGTACAGCAGTAATGTCAATCGTAATTAAATACCGTCGATGTGTTCTACAGCTCACAAGATAAGGGACCAAATTGTTCACCGAAAATGTTCATACTCTCTGAACAGAATGATTAGCTCGAAATGGTGATACAGAATTAAAAAAAACACATAACAACTATCATGAACTAGCATTAGCCACAGGATAAACCCTTTTTTTTTTCTAGTCTATATATAAAAAAACAACAGATGACCTTTACATCATATGCCGTATAGATCACAAGGTCTGAAATTTACTTAACTATATTGGATCCCCTTCCTTTTTTTTCTTATTTAATAATAATAATAATAAAGTGACATACAAGTAAACGCTTCCTTATTAATTTATTTGTCCAGCGACTTATAATGTCTATTACGTTGACTATATTATATATACACTCAAGAACTACTATTTGATCGTTTCTCTCTTTACACCAACTTATACTATAGCATTCGGATCATGGTCAGTCTTACAAATATATGAAATTAGCAAATGCTAATGACAAACACTATAAAGCCGCCTGGTCGTGCGGTCTGTGCGCTGGTCTGTGTTTCAGACTTTTCGATGGTCCCCGGGTTTATACCCTGCCCGCTCCCATCTACCTTCGTCTTACTGGAGGTTCGGACTAAGAAGTAATTTATCTTCAACTCTGAAGGAACATCCGAAACCTGTAAAGCATTTTACAAACAAAACAAAGCTTGAACAAATAATTTTATATCTTGTTCTGTCTTCTGCCAACTTTTACGTCTTTATCCTTATGTGTTTCGGTAAGTTGGGGGGGGGGGGGGGAAATGGGGGGGGTGTTTAATGCTGCGTGGGAAACGCCCCCAAGGGTTCACAAGTTTTCTCGCCATACGGAGTCACTCTGCTGTAAGGGGACTCACTCTAATCTGCTTACCGCCCGATAATGAAATTCCGAGTTATCTGTCCATATCCCACCTCACTGTGCGGATACCAATCGCTTAGTTTGCGAGGCACCCCCCCCTCCCCACTTTGACATTTTTTCCCTCTAACGCTTTTCTGTGAGTGTTTTCTCCCTTGCTCTTGGCGTGCATTTTTTTTTCTGCAAAGAAATTATAATTATCACCTAATTATAGCCAACGTTAGCTCTGAGCTGCACGACTGGTGTGAAAGTTAGTTACAGAGGGTAGAGCTATTAATAAATAATTCATTCTCCATCAAGTCAGTTTAATCAAAGTCAAGTGTGCAGAGAAACAACAATATCTGCCACTAGTCGTATAGAGAAGCGTTTTACAAAGCTTATATCAACTCGCCCAGGCTTTCCCCCAGCAATGGAGAGGTCACTCCATCTCTGATGATGATGATATCAACTCGCTGTCTGTTAAAAAGCCTGTACACGTTTTTTTCTCCCACACTCAATATCGGATGAAGATGACATTTATATTTTTCTTTATATTCTTATCTTATAAAATACAGACGTTACTTGAAAAAAAAAGAAAGATGATTACGTCATACACATGTTCATATGTCAATCAAGTTATGCATGTTAACCTGGGACTTAAATTCTGCCATGTCTTGTTCCCTGGAGGTTCCATATATTTATGCATATGGTTAGGGTTTAGTGGGCGTTAGTGTTAGGGTTTGGAAAAAAAATCGCCCCCCCCCACACACTCCAAAGTTCTGGATCAGCTAGTGCTACCAGCCAGCTTCCCCAAGGCATCTCGGTTCTAGTCGAGTTTCTCCAACTGTCCCCACGTCTTTCTTATCATCTTGGTAGCTGCTTCCAAATCGCGGCGCCAGGTATTTCTGGGCCGTTCCTTCTTTCTTTTTCTTTGGTAGTTCCAGGTGAAGGTTTGTCTTGCAATGTTAGATGCAGGCTTGCGAATGGTAAGGCCTATCCACCTCCAGTGTCTCTGAAGGATATCAACCTCAATAAGCTGCTACTTTGTTTTTCCACAGTTCTTTATCTCTGACCTGTTGAAAAAAATTTTCCTTGTCGGTAAAAAAAAAATGTCCCAACTGGTATTCAAATTCAAATTTCCAGCACATGTCTGTGAATGTTCTTTAATCTGGATATTCATTTTTCTGTTTGTTTACCCTCTTTATTTCACGACATTCCCCCCCTCCTCCAGTAAATTTACTAGTTTTGTCCAGTTCATGAAGACCCCGAATAACATTAATGCTATTCTATCCCTATCGGTCGTTAGTTTATAGCTCTATGGTTACGTTATACAGGTACAACTAAACCCACCTAGGCATATTATACTTTTCTTATTGTAAACTTTAAAAGCTTTGGCAGCCCATTCTGCGAGCAGAAACTAAATATAACTTTTTTTTTTATTAACAATATACACAGATTCAATTTGAAATGAGTTATAGCTCTAATAGATACAAATAAAATAATACTTAAACAAATCTAGCTCACAACAAAAACACGTCTATACACTTTCACGTCACTGGGTTGTCTCCCTATTCACATTTGAATTACGCCAGATTGTGATTTCATCATTCTGCACTGCACCGTCAGAAAAAAAAAATCACTAACCTCTTCCCGCCGTTACTTTAGAAACATACACACACACACACACACATCATAACAAGAAGCTACTCTGAATGCATTGGAAATATTAGGGAATTAATTTGATAAATAATAATCATAATCGCTATGCAGTAAATGATAACCACATTCACCCTGTTGTCACTGTCTCGGTTGACATTGCTTGTTAAATGTTCACCTCGTGTTAAGGGGGTGAAAAGGCAAGTGAAACTCCTGATGTACAAACAGGAAGTAGTATGACTAAAATTGACCTGAGTTCAGTCAAGTCAAGGCAGCCAAGTGGTATCTTTTGCACAAGGCAGTCAAGTAGTATCTTTTGGTCAGGTAGCGACTTAAGTAACTTTGTATATTTTGGGCAGACGAAGCCAGTAGTCATTTGAGACATGCATTTCTAGTAGTTATTATTCTAAGTTAAGGAAGTTCATCGTTACCCGCTGTGATACGGATGTGATTTGACAAGATCTACTCTATTGGATATTTAATACCGCTGTTATAAGGATGTGATTGTTTCTTATAGATTATATAACAAGAAGTTGCATTATTATTATTATTAATAAACTTTGTGTTTTATCTGCCAAAGCCAGTTCCATCCATTCATTTCATTCCTTGACACCTGTACAATCAGTGGCGTAGCTAGGGTGGGGGGAGGAGGGGGGAGATATTGAAAATCCCCCAGGCCCCCACTTGAGGGGGGCCCCCAAATTGGTGTTTTTTACATTAAAAATCAAGTATTACGCAAAATACAGGGGCCCCCAAAGAGTTCAATCCCCCCCGGGCCCCCGAACGATGGAAAATCTCTAGCTACGCCCCTGTGTACAATTCAAACTCTATAGAATTCATCAGAATCAAATTGCCATCATATGTTGTACAATTCTAAAAGGTTTATAAAAATATTTAAGTAGCATATAATTTGCAGTTTCGTCTCCATAGTTGTTTTTTTTTCTTCGGATTTGAACGCTGACTTCTGCTCACGATGAGGACGCATACACGAATAATTAAAGCATGTAGTCGACTAAACTCTGTCCGTGTGAAAGAAATAAGTGTTTGATACGACAGATTAAGTTCTACCCGTAGGAAAAGGCAACGTGCTTGAAAATTTGTTTATTTTTTTTGTTTGTTTTTTTTTACTTTGAATTTGTCTTCGATCATTTTCGCTTCCCACGCAAAGAGCCTTATAGAAGAACTGCGTTGATTGTAGTTCTTTTCATTTCCTGATTCTTATTTGCTTGCACGTCGTTTGGGCAAATTGAAAGGAGGTTTACAGGGAACGCAGACGCACACACAACAGACAATGCTCACTTCTGCAAGTTTCTAATTTAAAATTTACATTTTTTTGTTTGAAAAAAAAAATCATATTGAAAGCAGCTAAGGGTCAATAGAAATATCACAAACACCTCCCAGTGGATTGTAACCAATCAAGGCAGATGGGCGGAGCGTGTCCAAGTGTAATTGTCACGTGCGTCTGTTTTTGAATGCCACGTGATCACATAAATGTCAAAACTATTGTAAAGGGGAAATAGAATGCATTCAAAGCTTTTCACAACCAAAACGATTCTCTGTTTGGTTGTATACATTACAAAAAATGTGTGCCAACTTAAAAAGATAATCTGAAGAACTAGCGTTAAAAAAAATGGAGCTTTAAGACAAAAGGACAGAAAAAAATTGGTTCGACTCATTCCCGAAACTTAACAGCTAATGTCGAAAACAATCTACATAATTACATTTTGCGACATGTGCAGAGTTAGACTTTCGTTTTAAATACCCGTCAGTTTTGGGCTAATAATATCACGTTAGTTTAGGGCTGATAATATCGAACGAAAGATCAGTTTTCTTCTGTATTTTTTTTTTTCATTCAAGGGAAACATGGAAAAAAAAATACATCATAAAATATAGGTTTTACGACAACTCCCGAAACATGCTCGAAACTAACGACATTGACTCTTTCCCGATTGTTGTTAAAATTACCCTGTTTACATGCCTTTGACTTCTATGAAAACTGAACTTAAAGAGTTTTTTTTTTCTCGAATTGGTTGTCTAGTTTAAAGACGTCTTTTTAATTTCCATCCCCCATCCCCTCCTCGTGTTTCTACCCTCTTATCTTCCTCGTTAAATGACGCAACTTTTCTTTGTTTCAATGAGAATGATCTGCTCCCCTCCCCCCTCCCTTTCCACTCAAACTACCCTTCCCCAATTCCTCTCAACTGTATTAAAAAAAAAAAAGAAATTCGAGCAGGGGTGGTAATTGTCAATCTTACATAAAGGGGCGTAGGTCGGTCACATGTCTAATATGGCGCCCTAGCTTTAAAGTTTTCGTAGACTCGTAGTTGTCCGCTTTTGAAAGTTGACATGTTTAACTGATGGACTGGGGGTGGGGGCGATGATGAAGAGAGCATGGTGAGTGGGAAGGGGGGGTACAGGGCGTGTTATCCGGAATAAAGAACAGTTATGTATCATTTGGAACATGTTAGTGTGGCCAGCTCATGGTCATATCGGAGGTCACCGTGACATTTCCTTTGTCAACGTTACCATTCTTACCTGATATATATAGATATAGATATAGATAGATAGATATAGATAGATAAAGATATAGATTACATGGAATAGCTTGTGCATCCAGTACACACACACACAATTTGTGCTACACCTCTAGGCCTCAAAGTCTCAGTTCTAAGCCTCAAGGTCTCAATTATAAGCCTCAAAGTCTCGTTTCGAGTCCGCAAAGTCTCGTTTCTAAGCCCCAAAAGTCTCATTTCGAGGCCCGAAAGTCTCATTTCTAGGCCCCCAAAGTCTCAATTGATGACCCCAAAGTTTCATCTCATCATGAGATCCTTTATAATGCATGTTGTTGGTTCAATTGCAATCAGCTACACGTGAACTTCTATGCACGTAGCTGCCGTGTCACAAATACAAAGATTTTAGACTCACCGACTATATATAGGCCTACTGCGCGAAGCAAAACAAAAACACCACGTTTACATCTCACATATAAATTATTTAGTTATGTAGAATTAAGCCGGGCTGTAATAGAAGAGCTTTTATTTGCAAGCTTACAAGAAAGACTACTTGCCTGAGTCAGCCAGGAAAACCAATGACTTAGAAGAATTTAAGTTAGTGATTAACATTCATGACTAGATTGACTTAGGAACACGCGCAGGACGTTATCATCTTCTTCTTTTGAAGTAACGTCTGTATATTATAAGATAAGATAGTAAGTGCGATATTTGGCTGTCAAAAAACCGCTTGGCTACTTATCAAGAGAGCTTGAGTTAAAATTCCGTATCTAGCAGAGTTGTGTTTGCTGAGCGCCTAAAGGCAGCATGGAAAAACCTTCTCCCAGATACCTCCTCTCCTCCACAGGTCCTCAAAAGAGATTGGACCTTAGCGCTCTAAGCGTGCTATTAGTATGAAAGTTGGGCTATACAAAAGTAATCAAACAAAACTGAATCAATACAAGAAATAAATGGAATGAGCAATAATCATTAGCTTAATAAAAGAGGTCTTGATTAAAAGAAACATTAAAAATTGTATATGCTACTTGACTTGTTTTTCTTTTAAGCAATCTTTTCAGCAATGTTCTACTGTCTACAGTTTCGAAGGAATAACATTATTAATTATGCTCGCATATTTTTACTATAATTAAATTAACACACTAGGGCTGTCTCAACCTTCAATACATTTATAAAGCTTCAAGTTTATGTATTATTAGTTAACACACGATTTGTGCCATGCTCCCTTTTGCATTGACTTCGGCATACTTCAAAACTCAGCTTTCTGAGAAAACTATCGTTAAAATAGTTCGACCTTAAATTGACATCGTGTTGAGAATCGGCTAGTAAAGAAAACGAGGCATCTGGCGAGGGCTGACTGTGGGAGATGGGCCTACATTGCCAGCAATGGGAGTCAAATATGTAGATTTCCTAGACATTCACAGTCATATAGGTTTTGTTAACCACTAGATCTTCTTGTTAAGTGATGCCTAATCTCCATGAATAAAAATATAGTTTTCAATCCAATGGAACCGATCATAAGCGGCTTTATTGCACAATGCAGGCAAACAATTCTAGGGGCCGAATAGTACCACACCACAGTAAAAAGTAGTGGTCTAAGGGGCAGATGATGTAAAGGTAATCTATTTCTATAGCCCACGGTTAACAATGGTATAATGCGGCCAGCACATCAACCTACCGCCTTTACTTTTCCCTTACTAATGTCAGGTGCCTATTAGAGTTGGGTAGACTCAAAGGCGTCCTAAAGATCAAGAAAGTAAAATCCCAGTCTTCACCAGGATTCGAACCCGGGACCCCAGCGCTTTGCCGTTTCGCAACCGCGCCTTCAACATCACAGGCAGGAAGATAAGGCCCGAGGACCTTGCTTTGGACATCATTATTCTATTCGAACATCGCCAAGTTCACCCTGATACTAGAGCTCAGTGTTGACAAAATTTTGTTTTAGCAAGCGAGCCCAGTGATGACTATCCGAGACAAGTTCTTTGTGTGAGCCGGCTCTGACATCCTTTGCGGACCTCCCTCCCCCCTTCTATATACCATTGCCCTTGTTTCAGATGTAAAACACAACCTTGACCTTGAGTCACCCAAAGTCATTGTTCTATTCAGGACATCTGAACAGAGCAGGTGTTCCCGAAAGTTTCAAAACCATAACAGGAAAAGATTGGAGCAGACGATATTCTAGGGTCCCGGGCCATCCCTTCCACGTGCAGCTCTGGAGCCGGGCGCTAATTGTCAGAGAGGCACACAGGAACTCAAAAGAAGCATCACGCCGGCCACACTCCTAGCACGCGCCGGGGCTGTATCCCTCATATCTCTTTCCCACGCGGGAGAACGGAAGCAGAGTTTTAAGTATGGCTGCCCAGTGCGCGTCTGCTTCTAAAATTAGTTTAGCAAGTTGAGCTAATTTTTTTTTTTATTTACGCAAATGTACCCACATTGAACTTCCTCGTCTAGCCTCACCCCTTCCCCCCACATACACACACAGACTCAAATTGAGGCTTGAACAATAGTTGGACCTTTTCGAAATAGTTTAATAATAAAAATCAAATAATCTTATACAGCAGATGAGATCGATAAAAACATTATGGAATGAAAACTTATGTTCGTAAGATATTAGAGCGTATTGACCTGCTTAATTCTATTTAAAATGTAATCAATCACATCAAATGAAAGACCTAGGTACTAGCTACCATATAAGATATTTTTATCTTTTTTTTTTAAATTTGTTTATCTTGCAATGGGGCAAAGTGGTAGAGCTCTTGGCTTTCGAGAGGTCTCGAATGTGAATCCCAATGAAGATAGGGGGCTTAAACATTAAAAGGCGGTTGGTCCACACAACACCCTCGTCAACCGTCGGCCACATAAACAGATGAGCTCCACAGACAGAAATGTATGAAATGCATGAAATAAAACTTACTGTCTTGTGATATAACATGCCTCATGACTTTCTGTTTCATCCAAAACATAGGTTTTCCGAGTCTGTAATATTTCACAATAGTTAATTATGGGGTGTTCAGAAGTTGAAGCGTTTAGGCCTAATATGATTTATATGAAATAAATGTTTCCTAGCTAAATTACAATGCTGTCGATTTTTTTGACGGATTTTTTATATTAAAATGAGAAACGAATGAAAAGACAACAACCAACAACGTTTTCTCAAAATATATTATTATTATTATAAAGTAAATGAACGAATTTTTTGTCTAACACTGCCAGGGTTAAGCTTCACTGCGGCAGTTTCCATAGAGGAATTTTCAGGTGATGTGGCAGGTCTGCAACAGTGCCCCTTTCTGACAGACAACGAGAATCTTCTTAGGGCCTTGAAGGTGTCTGTAGAGTATGTTGTCATTGTCCACCTCAGTTGAAATAACAATAAGATATATTGTTATTTTTGATAACTTCTATAGTCGCTTAATTTGCAAGCTTATGTTCCCACATTTTCTTGCTATATTATATTATATATTATATTATATTATTTTATATTATTTTGTATTATATTATATTAGAAACGAACGAGTAGTCATTCTCTGGCACTGCCAAGGTCGAGTTTCGTTAAAGAGAAACAAAATTCATTGTAGTCCCTTTATCAGTTTCCACTTTGAAATTTTCTGGTGACAACATTGACAAGGCTGTTTTGCTTGACATGGCTCAAAGCAGGTTATCGGTACCCTGAAACAGAAGTCTGTGTTACAGCTATACTGGACAGAGTAATTAGGACAAAAAATACGACAAGCACATCTTTAAATCTCAACGTTGTTGATAAATGCCGAAAATGTTGAAATGTGAGTGAGTCAATGGAACACGTAATGGCAAGATGTTTAACCTTTCAGAATCCTCAAACCTAGGTCGCCATAACCAAATTGAAAAATTAATACATCAACCCTTGGCTTCGACACATAGTTTGATCAATAAGGATACTCCTTATTATTATTATTATTAATTATTATAAAAATGAGTTCATTTTCATTCTCTGGCAATGCCGGGATCGATCTTCGTTAAGGGAAAATACATTCATCGTAGTCCCCTTAAAACCCACTGAAAAAAATGTCTGATTATGTGAGTAGACAATCTTTATGTAAATATTGTCAAGTTTTTACCGTTTTTACTACATCATCATTTCACAGTTTGTTTGTTTTTTGACAAGGACGACTACTAAAATTAAAATTGAAGCTAGCAATTAAACAAAAAGGGAATTAATCGAAATTAAATTTAAAAAAGAGTAAAATTACGGGCCAGTATGTAACTGTACAGACTGTGTAATATAAAACATAAAACTTAAAATTTGAGGAAACAAACCGAGAGGCCAGATTGAAAATTAACTCCCCTTTCTATGTGTTTTAATGGGATAAGCGTCCGTCTCTTTGCGCGTGCCGGTCACGTGACGAGCCTGTTCGAGTGGGAAAAAAATTACAAATGGACGACAAACGAAAAAATTGCACGTGGCCTCTCGGGTTCACTTCTGCCGTGTCACTTCCGGGAGAATACACAAATATTGGTTACCATTAAAGATACGTATCAATTAATCATCTGGGCAAGAGAAATTAACAGACAACCCCGGAGCCGGAGCATGGACAAGTAGCTCCAAAATGTATGAAAATGAACGTTGATTTTTTAGTTTTGATCGAGGTCGTTTTTTTTTTGTTTTGAAATTGTCTTTTAGTGTGCACGTGTTGAGCACACTTTCGGCAAGCGTCCCCGCATCTGCTTTAACATGAACACAAAGGTAGAAAATAAACCAGGGAGGTCATATTTCGGTTGGGTCCTCCCCCCCCCTTTTTTTGTGTGCCTCCCTCTGTTCGACATTAATCAGGAAAAACTTAAAATAGCCACCCACTTAACGTTAAGGAGATCTTCCAGTTCTTTGATGATTTTGTTTTTGAGACAAACACACACACACACACACATCACAAAGTAACATTTACAATCTGAGGACAAACCCAGGCATAACGATTGAATTTTTGATTGCTTTATGTGGTATGCTCTTTGCGAGCCCCGAAGATCTTGGGATATGGCCATAGATTTTTAGCTTGCGTTTTTTTTTTACGATAGTTAGCGATAGTCATCATGGGGACTTCTTCTTCGGGGCTCGCAAAGACCTTCCTTCAGGGAACAGTACCAGGAAAAAGAAGAAGAGGCAGACAGAGAAAGCGATGAGAGGACAGCATGAAAGAATGGAACCATTGAATGAGGTACTAACTAAGTCTAAGGACAAAGAGGAATGGAGAAGGAGGGTCGATGAATCTTTCTTGGTGCCCCAACGGTCCAACAGATTAAGGGATAGGTGAAAAGGTAAAGGTAAAATGTGGTATGACCTCTACAAGTATGACCTCTACAAGTACGACCTCTACAAGTATGACCTCTACGTTATATGGTACGACTTCTTTGTTATATGTTCTGGCCCCAATATTAAGACTTCTATGTTATATGCTGTGAACCCAATATTATGACCCTATGTCATGACCCCTATGTTATATGTTAAGGTTTTTAACGAGCAGGGTGTCATGTGGCTAGATCAACGACCAACCGCTATTTACTTTCTCCATTAGAGTTGGGTGGACTAAAAATCATGCAATTCGAAATCCCAAGTCTTCACCGAGATTCAAACCCAGAGGACCTCCAGGTTCGGAAGCCAAGCGCTTAACCGCCCAGCCCAATAAAATAGTAAGAATAAATACAATTAATTTTTTAGCTTGAAAACCCAAGTCATTTTAGATAGTCAGCATATAGATCTAGAGAAGTTGGAATGTTGAATGACACAATCAACGAAACACAAATTACCATCGAGATTAATTCTGTGGGATACGAACACCGGTTCATCTGTGAAGATGTGGAGCGTTGAACAACTCGACCATTACACTATGATGAGTACTTCCTCTAATCGTTTGATTTTTTAAATTTATTTTTTGATGAATAGTTTATCAAATAAATACTGTCGAATATGGGGCATCGATTATGTCCAAGCGTAAGATCGTATATATTTTTGAGTCTGTGGAGGATAAGGCCCTTGTTGTAAATGCGGAGCTGTGTTGACTTATTCCGAGCATGCTACAAGTAAAAGTACAAGCGTACACATTTTTTGCCAGCCTTAAAACGAAAAAGTTACTAACCCGTCGAAATTCCCATATATATTTTTTTTCTCTTGTGTTGAGGCTTTTCCCTACTTAAAGTCCAGCCCTGTATGTTAAAAAAGATTCTATCAAAACTTGTCCAAGGAACAAGAAAGCTCGTAAGTCAAAGAGAGATTTCAAGGAGCTCACACTTTACAGTACAATTAGTCTACGTCCTCTTTTTTTTTTTCTTTTTTTTCCTTCATTCACTTGTGCCTGTGTATGTGTTGTCTGGGCATATGTGTGTGTGTGGGTTAGTGCTTGTGTGTGTGTGTGATTGTGTGTCTCTACGATTGATTAGCAGAAGTATCTCGGAGCGTCGCCTGAACCCCCCCGTCCTAATAACATTGTCAACACACCAGACGGGAATCGTCTTGAGGGAAAGACGAGCGAAGTATTTTCCCAGAGTAGCCGAGGTCCGAGTCTGGACCTAACAGAGAGTGAGAAACAGAGAGAGAGAGAGTTGTGAGAATCGTGTGCTTCACTACTTCCCTATATTTGAATGACGATGGATCAGGAAGGGGGGGGGGGATAGAGGCGGGCTGGGACGGGGATCCAATATTTGAGAAACTTGATGAATTTTTTCACAAAACAATATTCTTGTGACAAATGACCCTCCAGAAATACAGACAAGTGGATTTCTTGGCATAAGTATTGATTTGCTAGCTTTTAATTAATGATACATTGACTATATCACAATCGAATATCTTATCTTTTATAATACAGAAGTTACTTCAAAAAAAGAAGATCAATACGTCCTACGCGTTATGCATGTTAACCAATGACTTAAAATTTACAAAGTCACCAGTTTTCCAGGCTGGCTCAGGCAACTCACTCCATGCTCTAATAGCACTAGGGAAGAAGGAGAATTGGCACACATTTGTCATGCATATGAAAATGGAGATGTGTCTTTATCTTTGTGTCTTTCTGAGTATTTTATTACATTTTGTTTTTGTATTTGAAGATTATGGTTCAGTGTATTATGTATAATTGCTCCTTTACTTTTGAGTCTTCTCTCCTGAAGGCTTTCTAAATTTAATGATTTTACTAAAGTTATTACTCTAGTGACAACTCTAGTCAAATGTGAATATTCGTTTGCAGTGGCGTAGCTAGGTTGGTGGAGGAGGGGGAGATTTTGAAACCCACATGAGGGAGGCCCCGAAATGAGTGTTTTTTTACATTAAAAATTATTACGCAAAATGCACTGGCTCCAAAGAGGTCAAGACCCCCAAGGCCCCCAAACGATGGAAAATTCCTAGCTACGCCCCTGTTCGTTTGTTATGAATGTCACTGCTTTATTTTGTGTCTGTTCCAGTTTCTTAATGTTTTCTTGAGTTGAGGGGTCCCAAACAGATATATTTCTATTATTGGCCCAACCAAGGTAATAGCATTTTAGTTTTGTTCTTATTTGATTTAGATATATTTTTTTTTTAATAAACGCTAATGTCTTAATGCTTTTTTTTTAGTTCCACCAGTGTGGGTATTTCATGACAGTTTTTCATTTATTATAATACCTAGGTATTTCCGGGGGAGAGGAAAATGTGAGAGTGTACGGAATAGTCCAAGTTGTTGTTAGAGGCATTTTATCTATCAAAGTTAGGATGTCACGCATGTTTTTATATTTAGCCATCAGCTACTAAGAGTTTAATTTTCTTATTGTCTTAAATTCTACTATACACCTCTTTCACTATTTATAAGGTCAGACACTCGAGCGACATATGTAGATGGTATTGAAAAAAAAAAAAAAGAGATTGTTTGAAATATGTTCTTTAACTCTTTTTCTCCGTAACTATATTCCACATTTTGACAGAATTGTTTATTTTTCAGATTTGTACATTCTACCCTGTTATGATTAAACTTCAATTACATTTTTGTTTGTAATTAGAAGGCGTTATTTTTGGTATATAATAATAGGAGCATGCATGCTCTTTTTGTAGCCTATACCGTATCACAAATACATGTTTATAAAACCAAAACATTAATGTCATTAAATGGGGTCAATTCAACGATAGTATCGTTAATTAGGAGAGAAAGAGTTAAAGGAACAAAGGTGTCGTATATTTCAGAGAAATAATCTATTGACTCCCACTTTCTGGACGCCTGTCGATGAAGGCGGGCAGCATTTAGACTTGGGACAAGGGTTTTGCAGCTGGAAGCACAAAGCAGCCATTTCTGATTACACTAAGAAAAAAAATCATTTTAAGTTATAAAAATGTTAGACTAAAAAAAAAGGAGAAACAAAGGAAAGTGGTAGACTCTCTCTCTCTCTCTCTCTGTGTATGTGTGTGTGGTTTATGTGCTCACATCAGACTCTTGCAGTATTTTCCATTTTATATTTATTGTTCAAAAGCAGAGCTCTCTAAAATAAATTAACCCTTAATAATTTTTTTTATATATCAATGAGATATTTATTTTTTATTGCTTCATATATCTTTGAAATCCGTTATTTAACAGTAAAAAACAACAACACACACACAGATGCAGCACAAATTTATACCTAGAAACTTCATCTTCCATTTCAGATTTGCTTCTGCACTGCACCTTATAATATAAACATCGGACCGGCACCTGGATAACAACAGCCTGCCATCCTTCCCCCCCCCCTCCACACCCCCGAAAATTTACTGATTTGAGTTTTTTGGGAGCAGAGGTGCTAATGTGCCCCCGGGGTGCCCATACTTCGGGGAGGATATGTCCGACTTAAGCCTTATAACTTTTCCAGACCTCAAAGCTGATTGTTTTGAGGTCCTTTAACCTAAGGGGACACTACGACGCCCTTTATCTCTTGGAGACATCTACTCTTATCAAGCTCCAGGTGGGCAGCATGGCAACACGGCCCTCTTTTTGTACATCAATATATCACTCAACAAATCTCCCCTATGAAATAAAAGAAAGTAGAGTAACAGGTCTGGCTGTTCATTGCTCCTGAACCCATTACATGTTGGGCCCACAGACGACCTTAAATAAGAATCTAAAAAAAAATATGTTGTTGAGTTCAAGAATCTAAATGTAATTTTTTTTCAAGACTTTGGTTTTCATAAATACATATCGTAAAAAGTGAAAGTAAAGTAAATTTCCCTCTTCAGAACTTGTGGTCAAATGATGTAAATGTCAACTGTTTCTGTGGCCAACTGTTAACATGATGGGTGTCTCCTGGACAGCACTGCGACCAACGGTCTTTACTTTTTTCCCAAATAATGTCAGATACCTTTTGGAGCTGGGTTGACTAAAGGTCCTGGAATTAAAAATCCAGTCTTTACCACGATTCGAGAACGGCACTCACGATGCGGAAGCCAAGCGTTTTACCACTCGGCCATCGCGCCTCCACGTAAATATCTTACAGCCAGAAAATTTGAACGTCTCTGAAGTTACATAGTAAACATTAAATTGTATCAATTCAATGGTAACATTTGTTACAAAACCAAAAAGAACATTGTGTAGTAACGCAAGCTCAAAATCGGCCTCGGAAGTGTTTCGTTCAGGCGAGTAAAAAGGCAGGTTTCAATATTTTAAGACAGAATTTAAAAAATCAACATCTATGAACTACAGACTATAAACAAATACAACTCTATCTCTATCGATAGGGAGGAGGCTGCAGACATTGCCAATGACAGATCTTTATGGAGAAAGCTTGCCGCCCCTTGCGCCGAACGGCACGTAGTTATTCGTATGTAACATAAAACATGTGTGTGTGTGTGAAACACTACTTAATTGTTTTAAATTATATTCAATTTATATGCATGCTAAAAAGAATTTTTCTCTTTTTTTTTGCTTTAAACAAACATCAACATTTTTTAAAGTGTAAATAACAAGAATGACAGAAAATATTGAATTTATTTATACTGTAATAATATAAGAGACAAGGCCAACTCAACGAGACATATATTTATTGACAAGACATCACAGGACACAAGATAACATCTCCATTACACTACAGTGTCTTTAATTCCACCTCTAGACTTAGGCGGAAGTCGTTACTCTCTCTGTAAACATTGTCTTCTAGTCCGTTCACTAGAGGTGCGCTAGCTAGACTTGCGATGCGCAATGGCGAGGTCGTAACATTGCCCCCGTCTTAACACTTTTCGTCCCGAAAAGAAAAACACTGCAGCTGAGGTTTGACAGTTCAGGTGGAGGTCGATCAGTGGGAGCCACAGGCGGTAGGGTGCCTGTTGCCCACGAATCCATCTGCACAGTTTTCCGCAGCCGTCGCTTTCTCTTTCTCCAGTTGACCAGGCTGTTGTTGAGACGATGGCGTGGCCGTTTGACACTCAACGAGATAGTGTCGAGCACTGTTTTCTTCAGCACAGCCGTTGATCGGACACGCCGTTTCAGCAGACCCTTCCGACAGACGTCTCTCGTGAGGACTACAGGTTCAACTTCAGCCAAGTTGCAAACCAAGTCCAACGCGCAGCAGTCATCCTCAGCCAACAGTCTCACGTCCAGGAGATAGGTCTCTTCAAGTTCAAGTGGAAGATGTCTTCCTCTTGACAGCTCCGATGTAGTGTGGGTTGACTGACATTCATTTATGCCAATGTCAATGATGATGGCAGAGGTACACATGTCCTCTTGATGGTTTTCTTGGCATCCACATTCCCCGTGTAAGGCGCCACACTTACAGTTCATGCTCAAGTTCTGGATGCAGTTGTCGAGCCTCACATTTTCTTCATGAGCACCGGCAGATAGGCAGAGGTCTTTAAGGTCTATAGTAATAGGCTTAGACGCAGACCAAACGTTGTCTTGACCTGTCCGGCTCATACAGGTACTGGTAACAGGTGCAACAGGAACAAACGCATCGGGCACATAACAGACGTCAGTTTCTTCATTTCGCTCTTTCCGTTCAAGATCGTCGCAGCAATCGTTGTCACCTTCCTCGTCTTTAAAGTCACAACCACAAGACTTGCCCACAACACAGACACAGACGGCGCTCAAATCCCCAGAGTCTCCGTCACCACTGTTTGTGCAACCACAGTCCTGACCATGCAACTTCTTCCCCAACGAGTCCACAGGCAACGGCTCCCTCATCAACGAGTTTATTCCTCCTTTTACTTGCGACTGAATGTCATCAATTTGGTCTATTTGGCCTTCTACTTGTGATACCATTTCGTCTATCTTGTTCCCCATACTGTTCATTTGTTCAAACCTTGCAACAATACCTTCATGCATCTTGCCAATGAGCTCATAAATATCGGGCTCTATTTCAAATATGTATGTCTCCGGATCTTCGTCCTCATCCACCAAGGCTTGCCGTAGACGAGCTGTAAGCACCTCCTTGGTACCACCAAGCTTCTCATATCGATCACGGAGTTCCTTTCTAAGCTCTTTAACTGAGAGTTGGTCTAATGTTTTCAACGATGTCATTGTGTTTAAATCCTACCTCGTCTCGTTGAGTTGCCTATAAAATCCTCACTACTGACACCATTGTAATAATATAAGAGACAAGGCCAACTCAACGAGACATATATTTAT
>JADKLZ010084329.1:6920719-6941287 GCA_021533235.1 Biomphalaria straminea
GAGGTGCGCTAGCTAGACTTGCGATGCGCAATGGCGAGGTCGTAACAATACACATTTTTTAAAAACATTTGTTTTTACAAATATCTAAAACTGTTTGCATAAATGTGTTAAAAATATGCTAGATATTTATTACCCTTTATGAATAGTCTCCCGTGTTTTTTACTATTTATATTGAAAAATTAAAAAAAAAAATATATTTTATGAAAAAAATGCTTGCTTACGTGATTTTAAAAGTTAAATTTTTCGGTTTTAGAAAAAAAAAAAAAGTCGCATCAGATCTTTGAAAGATTTAAAATATCACGATATCTGATTTCAATAGCTGTTTTAGTTTATAATATCTAATCGGGACGGATAGATGGATGAAAAGACAGACCAAAAAACACTAATAGCGGCTAATGCCCTTTTCGGGGGCCGCTAAAAAGTGTGAAAATATTAATTAGCTGATGACAACACATTCCCTCTTTGTGTTTAATGACAAGGACTAAACTGTCATTCTTTTTTGTTGAAACCACAATTCTTCCATTTAATCGCGATAATCTTGCACTATGAACAAAATAATCCTCTCAAATATTTATCGTGGTATTTTGGCTTTCTTGAAAATGTCATTCAATCAGCAGGAAAAAATTCGTTTCACCAAAGATAAAGACAAGGGGAATTACTCGTCCCTGACATTCTTTGGCATAAGTATTGATTGTTGGCGCTTCGTGAGTCCCCTTGGTATCGATGCTTTCTTTTTCTCCCAGACTCAAAGTAATCGATTGTGGGAAATGTGTAGAGCAGAATGGGGAAAAGTGAAGGCTTTGGTTCTGATTTATGTTCAGATAATAATAATAATTGTCATATCAACCGAGGGGATAATAACAACTGACCTCAAAGATACCTTCAAGGCTCTGGGCATTCCTTGGAACATTCTCGTTGCCTGTCAGAGGGCGGTACTGCTGCAGACCTGCCACATCACCAGAAAATTCCTCAGTGGAAACTGATAAGGGGAATACGATAAATTTTGTCTTCCTTTAACGAAACTCGACCCTGGCTCCTCCAGAGAAACAATACTCGTTCTTTTCTAACATAATAATAATAATACATCTAAATTACTCCATTGCACTACAAACGGTTTTAGGGTTGACACTAAATGTACAAAATGTGTGTTTCATCTGTTATACATGGATGATCCAAAGCTATATAGAAGACTTTCTTGGTAAATACAAAGCAAAGAACACATGAAATTCTGAACACAAAACTATCTGGCGGTAACCTCATCACTGCAATAAATAGCTGGGCCGTCACAGTGCTCCTATATACACACGCCACCATCAAATGGACTGACACCGATCTACATGACAATGACAGGAAATTATTATTCAAATTTCGATGTTTACACCCCAAGTCCTCCACCATAAGGTTATACCTTCCCAGGAAGGATGGAGGCCGTGTATTGCAGAACATCTTCAAACTGTGTAAGACGCAAGTATAAAAAAATACGATCAAAACTGCACCCCTCAAGCAATGAACTAGTTTCCTTCCTACGCAAATACGACTCCGATGCGACCCCTCTGAACCTACACAATGTTGATGGTCTGGACGACGTAGGGCATGAGATTCGCCAATGGGAAGAAAAAATACTCCACGGAAAATTCCAGGCTTTATTAGATGGGGACAACATCGACAAGACTGCTTCCTGCTCAAAGCAGGTCATCTCTACCCTGAAACTGAAGTCTTTGTTACAGCTATACAGAACAGAGTAATTAGGAAAAAAAATTATGAGAAACATATCCTAAAACTCAATATTGTTGACAAATACCGAAAATGTGAAAATGTGGGTTAGTCAATTGAACACATAATGACAGGATGTTCAGCCCTATTGGAATCTGCCTACCAAGGTCACCATAACCATGTTTCAAAGCTAATACACCAGCACTTGGCTTTGACACACAATTTGATAGGGAAGGATACTCTTACTTATTACAAATACTCACCACAAGATGTTCTAGAGTTTACTGATCATCTGCTGTACTGGGATATGCCTATTTTGACCAACAAAACGGTAGATTTTAATCGCCCTGATCTGCTTCTAATCGATAAAAAAGAAAAAGCCGTTACCATTATTAACATGGCCGTACCGTACCACTATCTCATAATTTAAGAAAAACTGAGTTGGAAAAACTACGAAAATATGGGAACCTAGGCTTGGAGATTAAACGTTTATGGAAGTTATCTAAAACAACAATATACCCCATTGTCATATCAACCGAGGGGATAATAACAACTGACCTCACAGATACCTTCAAGGCCCTTGGCATTCCTAGTAACATCCTCGTTGCCTATCAGAGGGCGGTACTGCTGCAGACCTGCCACATCACCAGAAAATTCTTCAGTGTAAACTGATAAAGGGAATACGATGAATTTTCTTTTCTCTTTAACGAAACTCGACCCTTGCAGCGCCAGAGAATGACTACTCGTTCGTTTCTGACTTAATGTCATATATGCAATTCTAAGTTTATCTATGTATTTCATAATTTAGTAAGGACACTTATACAAATATGAAATCTGGATTTTTAACAGTACCTCACTCCGGTTTAACCCAGGGACTTTCCCTTCGGAAAACCCAGCGGCCATATTGGAACTTTGACGTCACGACTCTTAGTGAAATCTGATTGGTTAGTTTGGATAAAGGGACGCTTCGAAAGGCGGGCAAAAGCTTAGGTCTAATCAGTCGAGCTTTGATTCTGGTTGGGAACAGTCGTGTATTTTTTTTAGATCTAATATTTTGAAAGAAAGTATGTCTTTGTTCATTGACAAGTTTTATTAATATTTTTTTGTACATAGCTGTACTTATGTTGGATTTAAATATAGGTTCCTGTATTTTATTTTCAAAGCATTTACTCAGTTGAATCCTAGATCGTCATCGTCAATATTATTCAAATATAATACAATCCCCGGCATCACAGTATCGTGACACTTAATAATAATATGAGATGATGTATTAAGGAAAATCCAACTCACTACAAAAAAAAAAAAAAACAACACGTTCTTCTCTCTGACTTCAACGAACATCCACGTGACTACATAAATGATGATCATTTCATCATTCTACATAAGACTAACGCTCTCTTTCCACGTCGTAACCTTGGAAACACACACATACACTCCATTACACCAGCTAAATAATAAAGCAAATAAAATGTGAAAAAAGAAAGGCTTAAAAAAAGCTTATAGAAGGGGAGGAATCGCACAATTAATGCCATACCTCTTAACACTGCAAGATTTATCTCTATATTGTCTTTATAAAACAAAATGTATTAGTTACCAATAACTAATTATTTAATTAGTTATTTTTGGATTGATTCGTGTATTGTTATAGACAAATAATAATTGTGCAAAGTTTTCAGCTTGATCCGAGAATGGGAAGTGGGAGGATTAACGTGTACAAGATTTGTACGAGACAGAATGGCAGAGTTTAGTTTATATTTTTGTAAGAATTTCTTGATGCTACAAGCAAAAGCTCTTAGAAATTAGATTCTACAGCGCTGAAAAGAGAACACAAAGTATAATATAGTTGATTAAAATACTTCGTTTATAAAAACTTCCGCATTGTTTATTGTTACTATTAGATCTGATATTATTTTCTTGTAGTAAGTCTTTCTGTTGGGTCACAGACTCAGTCCAAGGCCGTTACTGCTGGGGGCCCTCGGTTGGGACTTGAGGTGGAGCGCTCCAGGTCCAAGCCTGTTCGTTGGATAAAAGCCTTTCCAACGAAGAACGGGTTAATGGCGCCTTTGGTGCCTTCCCTACTTGACTTTATCGAAGGTTGGGTCACGGAATACACTGTTGGGTAGAGAGAATGGAGGTGGGGAATATATAATAATACTACTAATAAAATAATAATACAATGGTCGTGTACATAGATAGCACAAAACAAAATAACAAATTATACCGGATACACCAAAATGCTTTCTATTAATGTTTTCCTCAACTTTGACACTATCCAACGTCTTATCTTATCTTATTTGTTACAGACTTTACTTTAAAAAAAATGATTACTTCCTACGCGTCATGCAGTTGGTCTTCATATTAACCAATGACCTAAACTCTGCCAAGTCACTGGTTTTCCTGGCTAGCTCAGGCAACTCATTCCATTTTCCAATAGCGCTAGGGAAGAAGGAGCTTTTGTATAAATTTGTCATAGCATACGGGATGAAGTATGTGCCTTTATCTTTGTGTCTGAATATTTTATTAAATTGTGTTTTTGTATTTGAAGATTATGGTTCAGTGTTTTATATATAATAGATACTTTACTTATAAGTCTTCTATCCTGAAGGCTTTCTAAATTTAGTAATTTTACTAAAGGTGTTACTCTTGTCAAATGTGAATATTCGTTTGTTATGAATCTCACTGCTTTATTTTGCGTCTGTTTCTTAATGTTTTCTTGAGTTGAGGGATCCCAAACAGAGGATACATATTCTATTATTGGCCTAACCAAGGTTGTATAGCATTTTAGTTTTGTGTTCTTATTTGATTTATAGAAATTTCTTTTAATAAACCCTAAGGCTTTGATTTTTACTTCCAATTTCCCGTAATTTATAGCGTTTTATCTATTTAATCTTTGCACTCTTCGTGAGGCAGACTCAGAATCATTCAGAACAAGGGTAGTATCGTATGTTTTTTTAAAAACCTAATGAAATACATTCTCTACATCTTAAACCAGGCGATTACGATACTAATGATTTGTCCTAATTATTTGGATGTGATCTAAATGGTATTAATCTCGTATGCATACTACAATACAAAGGCCTGGATGTAATCGGAGACGTTTTTAAATTTCTGGTAATCGAGTTTCACAACGCTTTTCCCTATTTCACCCACAGTTGACGCAGACGTGATCAGACCGGCCGCCATGTTCATCATTGACACAATTAGCCAGCGGTCTTATGCAAATTCGTTGGGTCATTAACAGATTGGGCTTTTAAGCTTAGTGGTCGTGTTACTGGGAGAGCCCATCGTGTTTGCCTTCACTTTCCACCACCGCCTTCCCATTCCCTCTACTCGACTGTATATTCAGTGACTCAACAGATAGGCCTACTACAAGAAAAAAATAATAGTAACGATAATAATAAAGATAAAAAAATACAGTAATAATAATAGTAATGAAGACTTAAAAATATAATAATAATAACAGTAATAATAATAATAAATTTTGATTCTCTCAAACGAGGCTCTACCCAGGCAGTGCCAGAGAATGAATATTAGTTCATTTTTTAACAAAATAAATATAGGCAAAGGCTTAATAAGATCCTCAAAACAAAACTGTCTGGCAGTAACCTTATCATTGCAATAAATAGCTGGGCCGTCTCAGTGCTCCTCTATAAATCCTATGTCATCAAATGGACTGACACCGACCTACATGACATTGACAGGCTGACGAGGAAATTGTTAACCAAATTTCAATGCTTGCATCCCAAGTCCTCCACCATAAGGTTATACCTTCCCAGGAAAGATGGAGGCCGTGGATTGCAGAACATCTTCAAACTGTGTAAGACGCAAGTTTCAAAAATACGCTCAAAACTGCATGCCTCCAACAACGAACTAGTTACCTTCCTACGGAAATACGACTCCGATGCAACCCCCCTGAACCTACACACTGTAGATGTTAATCTCGGCCTGGACGACGTAGGCCATGAGATTCGCCAATGGGAAGAAAAAACACTCCATGGGAAATTCCCAGCTTTATCACATGGGGACAACATCGACAAGGCTGCTTCCTTAGCATGGCTCAAGGCAGGCCATCTCTATCCTGAAACAGAAGGCTTTGTTACAGCTATACAAGGCAGAGTAATTAGGAAAAAAAATTATGAGAAACATATCCTAAAATTCAATGTTGTTGACAAATACCGAAAATGTGAAAATGTGGGTTAGTCAATTGAACACATAATGACAGGATGTTCAGCCCTATTGGAATCTGCCTACCTAGGTCGCCATAACCAAGTTACAAAGCTAAAACAATTACGAAAAGCATATCCTAAAACTCAATGTTATCA
This sequence comes from Biomphalaria straminea, assembly GCA_021533235.1. NCBI lineage: Eukaryota > Metazoa > Mollusca > Gastropoda > Planorbidae > Biomphalaria > Biomphalaria straminea. The sequence goes on from JADKLZ010084329.1 coordinate 6,926,755, forward strand.
ACAAATGCCGAAAATGTGGAAATGCGGGTGAGTCGATTGAACACATTATGGCAGGATGTCCTGCCCTATCGGAATCTGCCTACCTAGGTCGCCATAACCAAGTTGCAAAGCTAATACATCAGCACTTGGCTTTGACGCACACTTTGATCGGGAAGGATACTCCTCCTTATTACAAATACTCACCACAAGAGGTTCTCGAGTCTACTGATCACCTGCTGTACTGGGATATGCCTATTTTGACCGACAAAACGGTAGTTTTTAATCGCCCTGATCTGTTGCTTATCAATAAAAAAGAAAAAGCCGCTGTCATGATTGACATTGCCGTACCACTATCTCATAACTTAAGAAAAACTGAGCTTGAAAAACAGCGAAAGTATGTGAACCTAGGCTTGGAGATTAAGCGTTTATGGAAGTTATCTAAAATAACAATATACCCCATTGTCATATCAACCGAGGTGATAATAACAACTGACCTCACAGATACCTTCAAGGCTCTGGGCATTCCTAGGAACATCCTTTCGCCTGTCAGAGGGCGGTACTGCTGCAGACCTGCATAACACCAGAAAATTCCTCAGTGGAAACTGATAAAGGGAATACGATGAATTTTGTCTTCCTTTAACGAAACTCGAACCTGGCTCCGCCAGAGAAAGAATACTCGTTCTTTTCTAACATAATAATAATAATAATATTTCCATTTATTCCTTTTCCATTTCGTTCTTTATTTCTATTTTGTTCTTTATTTCTATTTTGTTCTTTATTTCTATTTCGTTCTTTATTTCCTTTCATTCCTTACCCATTTTATTCTTTATTTCTATTTCGTTATTTATTTCTTTTTGTTCTCTTTTCATTTCGGTCTTTATTACCGTATGTCCCTTTTCCATTTCGTTCTTTATTTTTATTTTGTTCTTTATCTCCATTTGTTCCTTTTTTCATTTAGTTCTTTATTTCTATTTCGTTCTTTATTTCCCTTTGTTCCTTTTCCATTTCGGTCTTTATTTCCGTATGTTCCTTTTCCATTTCGTTCTTTATTTTTATTTTGTTCTTTATTTCCCTTTGTTCCTTTTCCATTTCGGTCTTTATTTCCTGATGTTCCTTTTCTATTTCGTTCTTTATTTCCCTTTGTTCCTTTTCCATTTTGTTCTTTATTTCCATTTAGTTCTTTATTTCCCTTTGTTCCTTTTCCATTTCGTTCTTTATTTCTTCACGATTTCTTAACATGCTGTCACCTCATTCCTTCATGAAATACCATTTGGCTTTTGAAACATGTGTCCAGGGTCCAAGAGTGTTTCTGAATGTAATTATTGGCTAATGTGTCGATCTAAAGACGTCTTTCTATGAGAGTCCAAGGCCAGTGTCATGAGACAGTGTTGTTCTCCCTCTCACAGATTAGTTGAATCATAATCATTATTCTCTAAGAAAGCATATCATCTATTTAATTACACATTAAGAAATCAAAAAGCATTTAACCGAGTTTTCATGCCGCCATGTCTAAAAAACATACAATAAAATCTAATATATGTCTTTTGGATAACTAGCAACAGATTTTCTCCATTATTCCGTCAATGTCAAACGCCATTTTTTAAAGGACAGGCGTTAGAAATACACTAAAATAACACCTTCTATCAGTCCAGTCTTTTCATTTATTATTATATAGTTCGTTTTTTTTTTTTCTGCGAGTATTATTCGCTTCTTTTCGTCAATGCGAAACGGCTATTAATAGAACACCTGTGCAGCAGAGATGTGCAACTGCAGTCTAGGCAGGCGTTTCACAGGAGAGGTCCCTGAATTTTTTTTTACGGCCTCCTTATGGATTTTGATTGGCGAATTACTATTGTTCCCTAGCAACCTGTGCATTTGATTGTTCGCTGCTCAGAGCGTCATAGCTCGGCCATGACAATCAACGTTTTGGCGTTAACCATGAATTAATATTACATTACATTTGAAGAATTTTTTTTTTCGTTTCTTTCTATTCTCATCACCTTCTTTTTGTTTGGTCTTTTGTCATCGCTCCTTTCTTTCTGTATTTCACCCTTCTTCCCTCTCTCTCTCTCCTAAATTACTTTAAAGTCAATAATGAAAGGTCGGACATAAAATGCAAGTCCCAATTCGAAAATTAGGTTTAAATCAATACTAATAAAGAATGATTGGGGATAGTTGTATCGGAGGCATGCGCTGAGTCGCCAAGTCACAGGATGAGAACAAGGGGCGAGAAAAACTGTCAAGGAAGAATCCCACGATGATCTCCCCTCTCTCTCTTTTTTTTTTTTTGTTTCTCGCCTTTCTGTTTGTTTTAAAACACTTTTTGATTTGCTGTTCGCCATTTTTAGTTCGTCTGCTCTTTCCGACGTCCTCTTTTTTCTCTCCCTTGTTCGTGTGCACTAGTCTAGTTGTAAACGATCTAATCAACAAAGTGAGGATTTTTTTTTTTGGAGGCAAAAGTCACGAAGTCAAATGACTGCATTATTTTAAACAAATAAAAAAAAATATTAAAAATTTTCAATCACGAAATCCCACCAAATCATTTGTTTCCAACATGGACGGCCTTAGGTAATAAAATAAAATTACGGAGTTCATAAAAAAAACCCAATAACAATGGTCTTCTAACATATGTAGTCTAACAAGTAGATTTGAACATTTGTCAAAAAGGCATGGCTGAGACTTACAGCTTGCCTAGTAGACTAATAGCCCTAGTGCTCTGCTGTATTTGAGATTTGATACAAGGTTCACAATGTTTTTAGTCCTTTGCGAAGCCCTCGCCAATCGGAGTCCCCATGTGGCTGCCTGGTTTGTCTATCGCGAGCACGTTCCTCTGCCTCAACGTGGCGCTCGCGTGGAAACGGCTCACTAGAGGAAGTGGCTAGGCGAAAGGGTAACAAATATGACTCCCGTGGGGGTGCCTACGGGTGGACGAGAGTCTGCCCCTTCACGGTGCGGAGTTGAAAGAGAGCTCCCACAACCCTGTCACGAATCCATGCGCTGTTCCTCAAGGGACCGTCTCACTAATGGCGAATCCCGCACAGTTAGCTTGGTATAATGAAGGAAAATGGTGGTGGCCCCCGATACCTCCTACCGGTGATACTGGAAACAGAAATGCCCTATAGACATTGACTCGGGTCACTCCCAGACAGGCCTGTAGGGACCGACAGCTTTTTTTTTTTTTTTACTGTTTGACATTTGTTCTGGGACGGATTCAGACATGTTTTTTTTTTTCAAACTTAGAGCTCGAAGAGCTTCGGCTCAGCTCTTAGACTATCCAGCGGTTAGCCTATGCCCTGCTTCCAATGATGTTTTATAGTGCAGGACAGTGGTCCCCAGTCAAAGGTAATCTATTTCTCTCATCTATCTACCATATCTTAACTCGTGAAAAAATTATTTGCAGAATCTTTCTTTTTCAAATGATAAAAATGTTCCTTTTTATACCTTGCAATCTTTAGGGCAGATGATGTTAAGCTCATCTGTTTATATGGTCAATGTTTAACGAGTGTCATGAGGCCAGCACATCGACCAACCGACTTTACTTTCTTTATCAACTAAAGTCAGGTATCCATTAGAAATACGTAGACTCAGGGGCGCCCTAAAAATCCCGAAATTCAAAATCCCAGCCTTCACTGAGATTCGAACCTAGAACACCAGGTTTGGAAGTCAAGCGTTAAACCAATCAGTCTTTAACAAAAAACACAACATATTAGTATGTTATTTTGTTTGTCAAAGTTTAATAAATTACAGTAATTAGTCAAAAAAAGGGCGCAGGTATAAACACTAAGGTTATATTTTCTTGACCTCAACGTTTTTAACGTCTTTCCCTAACAAAGGTCATGGCGTCCTCAGGTGAAAACCTCCTCGGAGCGCAACTTTAAACTTTGGAAAGACGCCAGAAATTATTATTTTGGACGAACTGGAGCGAGACCAATCATTATAGAAGGCCTTAACTTTGACCTGCAACGTCACAATCTGTGGGCAGTTTAGACCAATAGCTCGTTGCCACTTCGAACAGAGTGACAGAGTGAGTTGATATAAACTTTGTAAACACACCTTTACTCTAATTTCTGGGTCGTCTAGTGTGTATTACTGTTTTAATTATAGGATTCGCTGTTTTGAAGAATTAAGTCATTATTTGAAAATGGAAATTCCACTTAGGGTAAAGACGTGGGCCTTCAATGAATTTTTTAGTCTAAAGTCTATCTTTTTGGTCCTGTTGTTCATTTTTGTTTTTTGTTCCCATTCATTTATATTAAATATCTTTCTAAGACATTTTCTAATATAACTGTTGCATGATAATCATGAGTCTTTCTATATAATGCATAGTCTTTCTATAGCATCTAAACCTTTCTAAGGTAATGTATTTAGGAAGTAGGAGATGGAGAATTATTTCGTACTTTTCCTAAAAACGCCAGGCATTCTCTCAGACGTTAAAAACGTTGAGGTCAAGAAAATATAACCTTAGTGTTTATACCTGCGCCCTTTTTTTGACTAATTACTGTAATTTATTAAACAAAATAACATACTAATATGTTGTGTTTTTTTTTTAAAGACTGATTGGTTTAACGCTTGACTTCCAAACCTGAGAATCCTAGCAATGGAATTGAGATGCTACAGAAGGATCCTAGGCATCACATTCAAAGACCGCATCACAAACCAAGAGATTAGAGACAGGGTTACTGCAGCGATCGGACCCCATGATGACCTGCTAACTACTGTGAAAAAACGCAAGCTTAAAATCTATGGCCATATTACAAAATCTTCGGGGCTTCCACTCCCACAAAGAAGTGACTTCAATAGAGGTATTGTAATGAAATAATTTATCTCAAGCGGATATAGTTCGCACATATTATAGAAAGGCTGGTTAGCTAAGTCGCTGGAATGAACGTTAAGATTATTACCTTATTTAAAGCAGGAATTCAACAATTTTAAAAAAAAATATTGCTACCCAGTGGCGTAGCTAGGTAGGGGGGGAGGAGGGGGTAGAATTTGAAAATTCCCCCGGGCCACCACTTGAAAGGGGCCCCCAAATGAGTGTTTTTTACATTAAAAGTTTAATATTACGCAAAATGCTGGGGCCCTCAGAGGTCAAGCCCCCCGCACCCACAAACGATGGAAAATTCCTAGCTACGCCCCTGTTGCTACCTATTAATTCTATTATTATAATATGACCAAGTGAGATTTTTTTTTTGGGGGGGGGGGGGAAGTTTGAAAAAAAAATCTTGAATTAACTAAATTAGACATGAAAAATACAAATAATAAAAGAGAAAACTACTTGAAATTTTTGCTAGTTAAAAAAATAAAATTTCTTTTTGTGAGGAAAAAAATACCAATCTTGCACTAATCAATTAAAACTACAGAGTCGCTTCTTGTACTCACGCTTGTTAAAGGTGACACTTGAATACGCGCGTCCGAAAGACACCGTTATGGCGACCTAAAAATAGCCACCGCGCGTGGCACGGCGCGGGTGAGTATCTTCTGGTGACACGAAGCGTGACACTGGCGTGGGCAGTAGCTTCATGGAGTGAGCAAAACAATGCACGCGTATTTGGGCGGGGGGGGGAGGGCATTTGCCTCGGGACTGGACGCTTTGGTGTCACCGTCAAATCCTTGTCATCTGCGCGTCCCAGCTTTAGACGAATTTAATGGCGGGGGGGGGGGAAGGGGCGGACCAGATAAACAATTATTATGGCAGTATCTTGACCTTAACGGCATCGATCCGCACAGCAGTAAGATATTAAGAGGCTGGTGTAATGAAAATAACTCCTTTCCTCAGATTTAAATATGAACCAGTATTTACAGCATTACACAGATTTGGACTTGACCTATTTAAATATTATTTTCTTTCAAAGTCCATTTAAAAAAAAAAAAAGCTTAATGTTTTGTTTTTTTGAATAGCATAAATTCCGATAAAATAATGCTGACAACTTAAAACAATTCCCATTGCTGAATAAAAAAATAAATAAATACATGCATGAGAAAACTTAAATATTAATGTATTCTATTGTAGATATAGTTAAAAAAAAATAAGGACAGTCTCTTATCACAATTGTCCATAACTTAGCTACGGTTTATTTTTACACGATTTTTTTCTTTCTCTACTCTTTATGTGCTGAGCTTGCTTTTTAAAACTCGTCTCGCGAGGTCGCTCGCGCGCGCCAGTTCAGTTATTGATTCTTTTTATGCCATGACACAGAAACCCCCCACCTTTTCGTCCCCGTCTTCTATTACTTCAGTATTCATTTTCACCCCGCTCGAGCTCAGCGCGAGACTCGAAGTCGCGTGGCACTTGGCGTGACACGTTGTGTGTGTGTGTGTGTGTGGATCTTGCAGTAGCAGACGACAGGCTCTAAATGTCGTTTTCTTTCTGCTTCGTACTAGCGGTGTTTTCCCCGTCTCTTGATGGTTGGTTTTGATTAGCTGGACATTATCAACAGCTTGAATAGATCCTGTAATATTATTAAGTTGATATAAAAAGAACGGGGGCACGCTCGCCTATGACACGACTAAAGACAGAGTGTTTACAAATGTTTTGCGTTGTTTGGTCGAGCTCTTTATTCTATATGTTACCTGTTACCTATCCCTTAGTCTTTAAATTACGGTTTCTGTCCACCGCCAGCATGTAAAGTCTAGTTGCGGCTGTATGGCGCTCAAGTCAAAATTGGACTACCAGGGCCATCAGGCGTCACCTAGCAAACGCTGTGGAGCGTTTTGGAGCACTGTGGGACATGTAGAGCACACTGGTCATCCACTGCACCCCAAACCAGCCCCAGTTGTCTGGACTCTGTTCTGCCACTGGATCCAGCTGGCAAGGGGCGAGAGAGTGAGGCTGATGCAGCGCAAATCTCCCTCACTTTAATAAATTTTCATCGCGCAAGCCACATTCTCATCTCCCATGTTCATCATTTGCGGCCGGCTTTTCAAAGCGAAGATTGGTCTACACAGCCATCTTCGAGTCCATAGGAAGTGAGAAATGTGCTCATCTTCGAACACGAAGGAGGAGCTATATATATATATATATATCCCTTAGTCTGGTGGACCGTTGGGCCACCAAGCAAGACCTGAAGACCGTCTTTCTCCATTCATCTCTATCCTTTGCCCTGATTAGAACTTCTTTCAGTCCATTCTTTAATGTTGTCTTCCCATCGCTTTCTCTGTCTGCCTCTTCTTCTTTTTCCTGGTACTGTTCCCTTGAGGAAAGTCTTTGCGAGCCCCGAAGATCTTTTTATATGGCCATACATTTTGAGCTTGCGTTTTTTCACAGTAGTTAGCAGGTCATCATGGGGTCCGAGCGCTGCAGTAACCCTGTCTCCAAATCTCCTGGTTTGTGATGCGGTCTTTAAATGTGATGCCTAGGATTCTTCTGTAGCATCTCATTTCCATTGCTAGGATCCTCCTCTCTAGCTCCGCAGTCAGGGTCCAAGACTCGCAAACATATAGAAATGTGACCATGACGTTGTATATGTATCTGTTGTCAAAATGTATAACAACTACCATCTGCTGGATCCTTCTCTTATTATAGTGGCTAATGGTATATCTGTATAGCCAGATAGTCTCATTAAAGGGGTCAGGAAGGTGATTTTAGTTATTTTATTCTAAATACAAGATGATATTTATGTTATATCAAAAACAAAATGTCGTATCTCTTCCTGCACCCCTCCCCCTAAAGCAAAAGTCACAGTGCATCTATTTATGTGTTAAATTAGTAAAGAGTTTAAAATCATGCATGCACTGGCATTATTTTATATTTAAATGTAGGCCCTATTTAAGAAATATAGGCTTTAGATCTTCTTTACTTTTTTTAAAGGCCCCGTAATTGGATTTTTTTAGCTTTGACCCGCGGATCTCAAAATCTATTTATTTTATTTTAATTGCTTTTAAATAATGCATCTTTCTTTATAGCATGCTCTGTGCACTATAATAGTCTATAATAGTCCAATCTCTTTTGTGGACCGGGGTGGGGTGGGGAGTATCTGGAAGTTAATATTTTTAACATAAAGTTATTTTTAGATTATTATTAGATATAGAAATAACAAAGAAGAGATTGCGTGTTTGTAGAAATGTTACTCAATTAATCTCACTAGAAATTAAAATCCTTTTTGTATAAAAGTCCACTGCCCAACCTTCTTTTGTTTCGGCCTTGGGGTCCTACCGTCCTATAAATGTCCACGTTTCAAGGGCCACATCAAGAAAAGGAATCGACGATGGAATTGATCTTCTGCAGCTTCATAAATATCAGGACCGTATTTAGACTTGAAAAAAGCCTTAAACCACTTGAGATAGGGGGCCCTTTTGGAACCATTTATAAATTAAGATATTAAATATCAGTACTAAGTATTTCGTTTTTTTAGGGGAAGGGAGGGGCTATAGCTTATATTACCTATAGTTGAATTCGGCCCAGCAAGCATAACTTTATGAGAAGCGGGATACCATCGTGTCAGAGGCCGGATGTGATCCGCTGGCCGTTGTTTGGGTACCACTGTATTAAAGGAACATGAGTGAGGAAGGTGACTAATTACTTTGAGCTAATTGGTAAAGGGCTCACACATAGCCTACAAATGGCTCACACATAGCCTACAAAGGGCTCACACATAGCCTACAAATAACTTTTTAAAAATTTCCATTATATGGATATTAGGAGAAAATTGTTTCACACAAACAAAATTAAGACACAACACCTTTTTATTTTTTAATTAGCTCTCATCATTTTCTCACAACCTTTTGATTTTTGAGTCATTCTGAAAAAAAAAAAGGTGCAATCTCGTTCTGCAATCGTCATGGCCGAGCGGTCCAATGCACTGATTCACAAGAGGCATTGGTTCGAATCCGACAGCTGCTACCTTTTTTTTTGTCTTCTCCATTTTACTTCTTCTTCGTTTCACACTTGAGTGATTTCGTTTGCAACAGAAGAAATGAGATTGTCAGGCAGGTTGAACTGTTTCACTTGGTTTATGAGCATTCGATTGTTAACGCTAGATGTCAACAAATATTACGAAAAAAAAAAATTAATAATTGTTTGTCCAGTCATCAATGACCTTTTCAAACTTCACTCAATTGTATTTTATTAGTACACTAGTCAACCGGCGGCGTACCATACGCCGCTATTTTGCAGCCACTGCAACCTATGCGACCGCAGTAGGCCCCACCCGTTCAAAGGACACGCGCTAATTCTAGGTGTAAAATTACTAAATTAAACCATTTTATAACTTATAACAGATTTTCCTTTACTTCTTGCGTGTTCAAACTCTTGAGCCATGAAGAAAATTTTATATATAGATTGTCCTTTTTTCAAATGCTGTTTTTAATGCTTGGTTATTTTCACTTAAAACTATGTTTTTATTTGTACACTTGCTGGGTTTAACACCTTGCGCAAAGTGACATTCGCGAAACTTCTCTTACGTACTCCTACTTTCCTAAATCTAGTGGCGTAGCTATGATAGGGGCAAGTCCTAATTTGAAAGTTTCCCGGACCCCCACTTGAGGAAGGCCTTCAAATAAATGTTTTTATTTTTTAATATTAAATATTACGCCATAGCCATGTAATCTTGCTGTACATATGGAGTCAAAAATACTAGACAGCATTAATCTAGATCAGTGTTTCTCAAACTATGTGCCGCGGCACATGAAGATTTGCAGATGTGCCGCGCGAGTTTCTACAAATATTTGAAATTTATACTTCGAAAACATCGGGGTAACGGGGTTCAACAAAATAAACAAGCTTAGAAACTTACGAACTACCTAAAGCTGCCAGGGATTGATTGCAAGTTATAAAGTTCCCAGTTATTAGCAAGAAAGAAAACTAAGAGGCTGAATCAGCCATTGCACCAGCTTTAGCAAGAGTTGTTGAAACTATCTTAGGACCCGATGCCGCCGAAAAAGTAAAAAAGTGCCTATGTCAAATGATACTATCTCTCGCGAAGTGAATACTTATCGTCAGATTTACAATATCAAATCTGCGAACACTTCGATGTGACTGATCATGAAGTGTCTCTGCTGTGGTCTCTTCAAGTTGATGAATTCAATGACGATAGCGGCAAAGTCCAGCTGCTAGCTTTTATTCGGTTCATAAAAGATGAAAAATGTGTCGACGAATTCTTATTTTGCAAAGACTTACCAACTATGACCAAAGGTGAAAATATTTTCAATGAGGTGAACGAAAATATTTTGCCCTTCAAACTACAGCTATGTCAGCGTTTGCACCGATGGCAGTCCTACCATGCAGGGAAATAGAAAGGGATTCGTCTCTCTTGAAAATCCAAATGTATTTGTTGTTTATTGCATGATCCACAGAGACGCTCTAGGCTTCAAATCTTTGCCGAAATATTTGATGTCTGTTCTGGATCAAGTGATTGAAGTTGTAAACTTCATCAAATCTCGACCGCTTGCATCCCGACTTCTCTCTCAGCTTTGTAAAGCGATGGATTCAGGCTACACATGTCTCCTGTATCACACCAACTTTCGTAAGCTCTTCAGGGGAAAAGTGTTAAAGCGTGTCGTCCAACTCAAGGCTAAACTGATTTCATTCTAGGAGACTGAAGTAAAAAAGACTTTGGATTTTCTATTCATGACGAGATCTGATGGGTTATGGTAACACTTCTCTTTGATTTATTTCACAAATTAAATTAATTGAATTCAAGTCTCCAAGGACCATTGGAAAATATCATCACTGCATCCTCAAAACTGAAGTCATTAGGGGAAAAATTGTCTTTATAGCAAAGTAAGATCTCGAAATGAGTCTTCCACTGCTTTTCTACTTACAATGAATGAAATCACCCCCGAAATTCTGTACATTTTGTCACACCTACAGTCAGCATTACTTTCCAGCAGTTTTTATATGGATGGGTCAGCTCTCCGTTAGGAAACAATATAACTACAACTCTTACAACTGAAGAAGAATAGCAGCTCATTGATTTCATAAATGATACAGTTCTTAAGTTTTACCGAGAAAAGCCTGGATGTGTTTTTAGATTTTAATCAACAAGTTCTATCCTGCAATTAGTTTAAAGCAATCAAAATAATTATTTTATTTGCATCTTCATTGTTTTGTAAGCTTGGATTTTCGGCGCTGACTGAAATCAAGTCTTAGAAAAAAGAGAGACTTCTTACAATAGACGATGAAATGCGAGTTAGTTTGTCGACTTTGGAGCCTCGATTAGAATCGCATTAGCTCTTAAAAACAGGGACACCCTTCACATTGAATGTAATACTTAAAAACGGTCAAATAATTGTTCAGTTTATTATATAACAACTATTGCTTTTCCTGGTGTGCCGCGAAATTTTTCTAGTTTTTCTAATGTGCCGGCAGACAAAAAAGTTTGAGAAACACTGATCTAGATGATGTTATAGATGACTTTGCTGCACAGAAAGCACTTCTTGAGACGATATGAATTGAGATTTGTCACTTTGTGTATTATCTCGCAAATAAACAACGGCTTTATTGATCTTAAAAGTCTTAATGATTATTTTTCGTTAATTTTACTTGTATACTGTACCAATCGGAATTTTTTAGACATATATTTATGAAGTACATTATCTCATGCCATGATGTCGAATGTAAAAATGCAGGGGCCCCTAAAATGTCAAGCCCCCTCCCCGGCCCCAAAATCCATTTCTACGCCAATAACTAAATGTAATATATTTCGGGCAATTTCGGCCATTATGTTTGAGAAGTATTGATATCTAAATCGCAAGGTGTGAGATTTAAAGAAACTACACAAATGTGAAGGATGCAATAAAAGGCTTTCTGCAATTTGCATACACTTTGATTGTTCGGCTTATGTTTACGTTATTTAAACAGTAAAAATAAGTAAGAGGAAAAAAAAATACTAACCACAAGTTAGAATAAGTAAAAACGTTGAAATATTTAGGGAGCATGATACATTCCAACAATGACCTAATGACAGAAGTAAAGGAACGACTAGCGGCAGCCAACAGAGCTTTCTGTAACACACAACACAAAATAAAGATAACCGTATACAAAAGCATCATCAGACCAGTAGACATACAGGGTGGGCCAAAAGTCACTGACACATTTCAACTTTAAATAACTTTTTTATTTTAACAGTTACATGCATGAAATTTTAGTATCATAAAGTCAAGGCAATGGAAATTGATTTTCTATCACAAATTTAGACTTTTCATAACCCTTCTTAAAGATGTTCGAGAAATTCCAAGTTTAATTGATCGTCTTCGGGTGGAAGTTGTTGGATTTTCTTCAATATTTTTACGTATCTTTTCTTTGTTTTCATCCGTACAAACAGCTTTAGGTCTTCCAGAACGTGGCAGATCACTTACAGCTCCTTGATCTTCAAATCTTTTAACCATGCTATTAATTGCATTCCTACTAGGAGCATCTCTCACACTGCAATGCCTTCGATAAGCTCTTTGGGTCTGAATTATTGAGCCTTGATTTTGATAGTAAAATTTTACAATTTGTGTACGTTGGACGGCACTGACTTTCTCCATAATTAATTTCCAGGAGCTGAACAAAATAAAAAAATATTAAGAAAATAAAAAATATTAAGAAATAAAAAAAGATATTGAAAATTGAAATGGGTCAGTGACTTTTGGCCCACCATGTATATGCAAGTGAAACCGGACGCTGACAAAAACTATAGAAAATCTGTTAAGTACATGGAAAAGAAAAATCCTCAGAAAAATTTATGGCGCTATACATAAAGAAATCAAATTCACACCAACTTAGAAATACACCAGCTATATGAAGACCCCCTGATAAAACGGAACAAATTACGTTGGGCAGGACACCTTGAAAGAATGACAGATAACAGAGGAGCTAAGATTGTTCAACGACAAAATTGCAGGTGCCCCAAAGGCAGACCACGAGTACGGTGGCTAGATGACGTAAAGCACTGGATAAATCAGAATGGAGAGATGTGCTAGATGTGCCATGGAAGAGAGAAAAAAAGAAGCGTAAACTATAGGGTAGAAAAGGTGATGATGGCGATATAATGAAACTTAAAGAAAGACACAGTAATCTTTCATTAGTCTACATTTTGATGTTTACAATACTTCTATTAAATACAGAACTTCATGGAACCATGGATCCAGGAACCTGGGCATCTGATCTCAAAAACGGCCCTAACGATTTTTTCTAGAAATTTAACAGTTGATGTATATCGCTGAAAAGAGAATTACTTAATTACTATCTCGTTGCCAACATGGGGAAAAACTCTTGTTTAACTGTTATAATATTTCAAAGTAAATAATACATAAATGTAAATTTGGCTAGAGACTAAATCTAGGTCTAGATCATCGGTTTTGAAAGAATTATCGCATTCTTGAAAGGACTATCACGTTCGGACATTTCCGAGTGCAGGGTATTATTGATTCAAGAGAATAATAAATTAATGTTTTGGAAAATAATGCGCATCGTCTTTTAAGTCTATATTTAAAAACATATCATTGAAATTATTCAAAAATAATTGTAAAAAAAATGGCGCAGTCATAAATAATTGCAAAATTATGCATTGCCCTCTGGCCATTTTGTAAACGACGCACGTTCACGAGATCAAAATCACGAATTCGATACCCGTTTGAATAAATATTTTATGAATTAATTATTTTTTAAATATTTTATTAGTATACTTAAAATTATAAAATCGAGGCATTGTCTTTAAAAAAAATTAATTTTACATGTTTATCTTGTGAAGGTCATATTTACGTACTATAAATAATACTATAAATAATGTATACAATTAAGAGAGAAAAAGAAGGGTAAGCTATATTGAGAAATGTGATGAAACCTAAAGAGAGGCGTAAGAAAATGAAATGAGGGAAAGATTTTGAAATAAATAAATAGGCAAAACAATGTCAAAGACGCCATATAGAAAGATCGCAGTTGCCAAATAAATATTAAAAAATATGAAGTACTACAAGCGAAATAGCTTACAATTTTGTGTCCACAATTGCTGAAATGGCACAGAAATTAGTAAAAGATTTGTTAAAATGCTTCTCTTATCAATACTTATATTCTGATCACCAGATACACACCAAAAAAAAAAAAAAAGCTTGCTATTTATGGATTTGTCTCCATGAATGAAAATCTAGCAATTAAAAATGACCTTGTTTCAGATTGTCATCAAAAGTAATTCCTGTTTGTTAATCGTGTCAATAGTTTTGTTTTACTTTGCGATACTTAAAGAAGCGTGTACACATCAGTGTTCACAATTTTCAATCTCTTTAGTTGATTTTATTTTTCTTTGAGTTTCCGCTGAAACATTCGAGTCAATTTATTTTTAATTGCATTGAATTTCGCTTAAGGTCAAGAATTTGTTTATTTTATTTTTCTGTTTATGCACTGATTAAAATTTCAAGGTGTCCCCTACAGAACTAAAGAAGCTGACAGAGGTCAGTGTTTCAACTCTCCAACTACTCTGGCGACAATCCAAAGCTCAAACCTGAAGGCGATTAGTACATGTGTGTGTGTGCGTGTCTGTGAGGGGGTGTTATAACAATGTAACTTATTTTGCTCCATTTGTACTAGCGAAACCTGCACTTGTGGAGCACCACCAGAGAATGCTGACCATGTCCTTCA
>JADKLZ010084329.1:6941297-6966304 GCA_021533235.1 Biomphalaria straminea
AAAAAAAAACTTGTTTACTGTTTACAACTTATTTTCAAAACAACTTGACGAAAATAAAATCGACATACGCGTCCCCCCCCCCCGTCACTACGGGCCCGTGGGGGGAATGATGCACCCGGGGTTCATCCCGTTACTGCCAGTCCTGCGCGTGCCACCGGAGGTCATTATTTGTGAGTGGCACGGTGTCAAGACGGCGTGCAAGCTCGTGTCACCTCGAGACAATGTTCCCACGCTCGCGCGTCAACTAACGGGCACCTGTGAGTCTCAAAGAACTATTTTTACTACTCACCGTCATATTTCCATTGGTACCGTGGACACTATATCATTCTTAGATCTCTCTATATATTTATATATTTAAATGACTTTAAAAGAGTTTGCGTTATTTACATATCCATCATAAAATACGTTTGTTTATCAGATAATATAAAATATAAAGGGGAGTTAACTCCGTTTTTTTTTATTGCTACACGACCAAGTCCCCCGCCCGTGATTATTAACAAAGAACATCTGCGCTGGTCTCCCCTTGCACCAATCAGACCACGTTATCGATCGGCAGTCACCTCGCACGCGGCGGCCGTGCGCCAATCAACTGCCACCGTGGGCTGTGGGGCGGTGTCAAACGTGAGCCGGTTTGAGGTTTTATTTTGGACCGCTCGACAGGCCGTACGCTCACTCGAACCGTGTACGCTGCCCAGGAAGGACCTAGTATCCGGAGGACGACGTTCTTTCAACTATTATTTGTGCACAAATCTAACTACTTCCTAAGATTTTAAGAAGAAGAGGGGAAAAAAATCGGAACACACTCCAACGTTGGTGATATTTTTTCCCGCCTTCTGTAAGAAAGAAAAAGAGAGAACACGCAGACGATGAAGCGCAGCTTAAGTGATAGTGATTCCGATGATGGCTTCGATGAGAGACTTAAGTCTGGGTAAGTAGTTGTGCAACGTGGGTCAGGGGGACATTGCTCCTCCCACGTCTGCAATTTGCATGCAAGTTAGGATCTTAGATTTTGTTTTTTGTCTGGAACCGTTGGTTTTAAGCATCGTGTTTGAATTTCCGATGACGTCAAGCAGTTAGTATTACTATTTAAGACTCGGTACTCACTTATGATGATTTAAATGTTGGATTAACTTCCGTGTGACTACACAGTGAGCAAGAATAAGTCTGTTTTAATATTTTTGAGTAGCACTATATCAATATGTCTACACTTATTGCGTCTATTCGTGTCACGTGACTTGGGACTTTTTTTTTTGTCAGACCCACTTCTGACACCATTTTATTATTCATTGTTTGTCTGTTCGAATATTATGCCACTTAGCTTTTCTGTTACTAAGACACGTGTATATAAGTGGTAAAATTAAAAATATTTTTAACAACAACAATAAAGACTATATAATTAGAACAGAAAAAAAAAGATTTAAAATGAACTTCTATGAACAAAAAGAACATACCGTGATAGACATTGACTTTGTGCTCAATAGTTCGACATTATGTGTTCTTTGAGTGGATCTGTGTATTTTATTTACTTAAAAAGTGAGTAGTTTTATAAGTTTTGTTTTATCGTATGCCAACCTTTAAAGGAGTCCTCACTCTTTAAGCTATTTAGTAACGTAAACAAAACACATTAGGGTTTTATACCAATAATCTTAGGCCTATATTATCTGTACGATAACAAATAGCCATAATGACGATGTTACTAATCAAGCGTTATGTAATATAGTCGTACTCAATATAATCCTGAATCATTTTTTGTTATATATGAATTTAAAAAAAAACAAGCAAAATATTAAGAACAAAAAGACTTTAAAAAATAAAAATAAAATAAATTAAATTAAATTGATCTGCCATCCGCAAATATAAAAAAAAAATAATGGCTGTAATCAGTTTTATGAAACATCTTATATGCGGATCTAGTATTATAACAATTTTACACAGCAATTAGTTCCGTAAAGAAACAAATTATTAGGTATAAGTAATTGAAAACACATAACAAGAGTAATTAATTCAACTAATTACATTCAACATTCAGAAGTAGAAATAATAATTGTGTGGTCTTTAGAATTACGTCGCTGTTCATTTACATTCTTCTGTTCATTTACATTCTTCTGTTCATTTACATTCTTCTGTTCCTTTACATTCTTCTGTTCATTTACATTCTTCTGTTCATTTACATTCTAGGTCAAACATTGAGGGTTCAAATTAAAAAAAAAACATGAACAGTCAGTTTTCAATGTACCCGTTGTGGCTTTTTGTTGTTCTAAGGTAACCACAAACTTGCTTCCTAGACCTGACGGCAAACCTTCTCCATCCTTCTGCAAGAACAAAGCCGTTACCTCAGCCCTGCGCCATCTTATTCATCTCATTAAAATGGCCGACCACACACAAAAAATAACGTCCATACACCACTAGAAAAAATAAATCCCAAACCACATCTTTCTTCATATAGATTATTCTAGATCAACGGACCCAAACCACTCAACTATTTTTTGTTTAAATTTAATTAGGTCTCAAGTCACACAATTATGTTGTTACTATTTGTTCCAGGAAAGAACTATTTTTTAAAGAAAAAAAAAAACAACAAAAACTCCCATTTGCTAGACATTATTATTATTATTCAGAACTTTTATTCGCATTTTTTCCCGTTGATTTGATACGGCAGCTTTTTATTTATTTCAGATATCTTTTTTTTTCCCTTTTGTGTCGATAAGCGATTCACTTCTAAGGTACTCGCTCGTGTAAAACAATCCAGTTACACTTGACATATGGACAAGTAGAGTAAACTGAGATCGCCTTATGAAATCTCAAGTAGTCGATCTCACCCACAATAACGATTGCTTTCTTTTTTTTTTTTTTTTGCCCGATACTTCATGTCATAGCATTCAAGTAGTTAGAATTAATTGTTACCTTTGTATTTCAAAAGTTATAGTTTTGATTGATATTGTGGCAAGATATTTTTTTTCTATAATGTCAATGGGAGTATTCAATTCCGTAATGGCTGCTCTTGCTGATGTCATTGCGTTCTTTATAACGGTAACTCAGAACAGTTACATAATATGGGAATACCAAAAAATAAAACAAAAACAAACAAAAATATATTGATTACATGTAATGAGATCTCTTTGGATAAGACATCTTAGTTTTAATCTAGGACTAGATCTATTTTTCATTTGTTTTTGTAGATTTTTTTCCACTGGCTGATGTCATTTCCGGTTTAATTAAAAAAAAACGGATTACGAATGCCAAAGAAATAAAAACAGCAATCAAAAGAAAAATAAATAGCGCCTTGTATACTAAATGCAATGTGTGAAGGCAAGTTGTGCACTAAATATGATATTGAAAGATGTGTGTTTATTGAATTGTTAGTTGACCTTGATGTGTTCTTTTGCTTCCAGGTCTCCATCCCAGAGTTGCCAGATCACAGACCGGAAGAAGAGGAGAGGGGTGAGTGCTCAAACTCTTTGTGTCTCGAATGTGTGTGTGTGTGTGTGTGAGAGAGAGAGAGAGAGAGAGAGAGAGAGAGAGAGGAAGGGGTGAAGAGAAAAGGGGAGGGAGAGATTTACTTTGCTTGTCAATGCAATGATAGGCTATTACATTGGGATCGAAGAGTCAGGCTTGCATGGCTCGTTCACTAGTTCCAGAGACTTCAGTTTTCTGAGATTGATTTTATTATCCAGACATGGCTTAACTTCAGTGTATTATACAGTCATGGATTTACTTAAGTGTAATATCCAGTCATGGATTAACTTAAGTGTATTATCCAGTCATGGATTAACTTAATTGTATTAACCTGTAACGGATTAACTTGTGTATTTTCCAGCCATGGATTTCTTCAATCCATTCATCGATTAACTTCATTCATGGATTTACTTCACTTATTACGCAATCATGATTTACTCTTGACAATAGTACAATCTCGAATTGCTTTTATATTTAATTGAAGACTTCTGATACTTATGCTGCAAGCACACCTACTTTTGGATTAATAACAGAGATTTATATTCATGTATTGATATACCAAAAGTGTGTTAAGCTTTGACCCCCCCCCCCCTCAAAGTTTATTGTTATAACCGGCATTATTCTTTTTAACAGATAATTGAAAAAAGAAGAAGAGACAGAATCAACACTAGTTTATCAGAGTTGCGTCGCTTGGTGCCTTCAGCTTTTGAAAAACAGGTGAGTAAATCATTGTTGTTTAACCTGCCCCCACAGCATGTCACCCGAGCGTATTGTCATCAATTGCAACTGACACACCAAATAACATATACTGTTACACTGATATAAGACAATATTCTGACAATGGACTAAGTTCCACCCCCCCCCCTTTTTTTTTAAGACGTTGTAGTCTATAGGGCAGATGATGTCAAGGTCATCTGTTTCTTTGGCCAACGGTTAACGAGCAGGGTGTCATGTGGCCAGCACAAAGACCAACCGATTTTCCTTTCCCCCAGCTAATGTCTGGTACACATTAGAGTTGGATGGACTGAAATCCCTAAGTTTAAAATCCCAGTCTTCAGCGAGATTCGAACCAAGCTTAAAAGCCAAGATTAACCACTCAGCCACAGCGCCCCCGAAATGAGACTAAATAATATTCGATTACCCTGATTAAAAAAAAAAGAATCAATCAAAAGGCCAATCGGGCGAAACCTGGAACATAATTATTTTAAATGTTCGATGCTTAAGTTTCTTCTACTTACTCTTCCGCTCCGCTGGTGTTTTTACTGCGATTACAATCTTGTGGCATTAACGCTCAGCGGAGCAGACAAGTTCCCTTGAGCGCGTAAATGTCATAGATATGATAGAAGCGCCATCTTTTGGCTGATTTCCTAGTAGGCTTTTGCGCTGGGAGATAACAACAATCGATTCGTCCCGAGAGATTATCCTCCCATGTGGGCAATTACATCTCCTTTTGAAAAGTATAAAAAAAAAATGGTTAGATACAAACCATCGAAGCTAAGTCCGTTAACATTTTTGAGTACATGTTTTTGTTGGGAACGTTTAACGCGACGTCCTATTGATTTGAGTATATTGGAGGGATCTGGTAATTTCTCTTAAATAAACATTAAGATGGATAAAAAGCGATTAAGTCATTTCCTTGCAATTTCGAGTCAGTTGGAGTGAAGGAAGACAATTTTCCAGTCAATAATTGAAGGATTGACACCGAGTTGTTGTAGTTTTATTTTGTATCTATAATATTTACACACACACACACACACACATAGGCCTACATACATACAACGGTAATACAATATAATCACTCTTGCAAACACGTATAAGATATATGATGCTATCATTCATAGCAATATAATAGTTTCAAAAGATTAACTAAAGGATTATTGTGTTCTAGGGTTCAGCCAAACTTGAAAAAGCAGAGATCCTTCAGATGACAGTTGATCATTTAAAAATTTTACACCAAAAAGGTAAGCCTCTTTTTTTTTTTTTTTTTATAAAACACAGATCTCTCCCTTTCTCTCTTGCTGCAATCATCCTCAATATTCGGACCCAGGAGAATGCCCCATGAAACTTTTACTACAATCTAAAGTTATTGTTGGGATACTGGCAAATCTACTATTAGTTTAATGGTTTTAAAAAAAAAAAAAGGTAACCATTGGCCAATGTTTAGTTTATTGTGAAACGTCTAAATAAAATAAGAAGGAGATGAAGTCGATGAGAACTCGGGACTCCGAGATGAAATGGGAAGTTAAAGAGGAATATGATCCAAGAGAGAGAGAGAGAGAGAGAAGAGAGAGAGAGAGAGGGAGAGAGAGAGAGAGAGGGATAGAGAGAGAGAGAGTTGACAAACGAAGAGGATTTTCATATCTCGGCTTGATCGCTAGTGAGTCCAGACTAAACACCCGATTGTTTGGTTTGGTCACATCTCTCAGACTGACAAGTTTGTGGACAAAGGTGAAATGACCGCTGGTGACGTCCCCTTTGGCCGGAGATGACCGCGGATCATAACATTTGAAAAGATTATTTTTACTTGTGGAGGAGCCGTTTTATTTAAAAGTGTTGACTTAACAGACGGAGCTTCAGTGATAATTTAGTTTTTGTTTCGTATGAATCTGATTCATTTTCTAGTTCTACTAAAATAGCAATTTAAAAAAAAAACACAAACTGAAATAATCACTTGACGGGGAAAGAGAAATGTAAACTGTAGGTTTGTGTTTAGGGCTTAATTAAAGATTTCATACATGGCAGAAAAACTATAAATAGCTAGCTTTTTGGTGTACCCGGTGTGAAACATAAAGGAAGTGTTGATAGACTAGTTTTTTTTTTTTTTAGGAATATGATATATTTTGTACACTATTTAGCAATGCAGAATAAAACGGTGAAAACTCTTCCGTTTCTAGGACAGAATAATTTCAATATGGAAGAAGAATGAAGCTTTCATTTTACGACTTAAAACTTATTTCAAAGCCAATGAGCAACAAGCTAGCGGTGATAAAGGAGACTTGATACCAAGATCAACTGTCACATAGCTAGGTTGTTCAATTTAAAGGTTAATTCCTTTTATTTAGTTGGCAACAGTCAAGATCAATGTTGCGTCCTTGACCTTGTTAAGTTGGTCGTGAAAATCTCTAATTGAACTTATGCGTGCAACATATTGCGATGTAGTCACCATACATTTACACGTGCCGTAAGACAGTTTGGCTGGCAGTTGTGGCCTACCAGCAGCATGTGTTACAGGACAAACTGGACAACACGCACTTCGGCCGATGGCAAGTGTCTGTCGGTATTGACACGAGATCAAGGCCACAGAGGGCGCTGCTTTCACAAATATGGAGATTTCCATCACAACCAATAAAAACATGTTCCCGGGCGCATCGCCAGAGTTATTATATCTTGATCAACAGACTTTATCCCCCCCCCCCCTGCCAGTCTTTTTTCAGTTTCTCTCTCTCTCGCTTCTATCCTGAACTCGTTTTGTATATGAATTTTGAGATGGTGTGTAACTTTTTTTAACGTTACATTTGACACAGCACATTTGTATTTAACGAATTCGTAATAAATTCAGCATGATGTTACAATATTAGACAATACAGACAATTTTTATATGGACACTTCGCATCTTCTATTTTTATATTGTCATAGATGACTGCAAAGATCAGACTGAATTACTTGTTAGGCCTATACTATATCCAGGAGTTTTTTGCCTTGATTTCTGAATAGCTTTCTGTTTGACTAAATCTATTTTTATTGGAGATAGACCTAAGTTTGTTTTTTCTTATGTACTAACAAGCGTGTCATTCATTCTTTTCAACAGGTATCAACAACTACAACTTTGATCCGCACGCTGTCGCCGTTGACTACCGCAGTGTCGGCTTCAGAGAATGTGCCGCTGAAGTAGCCCGCTACCTGGTCGCTGTTGAGGGGTTGGATTTACAGGACCCACTACGCCTTCGCCTATTGGGCCACCTGCAGTGTTACTCTGCCCAGAGAGAGGCCGCGGCCAAGGCGTCTCTGCAAGGAAACTCTTGGGGTGGGATGAGCTCCATGAGCGGGATGGCCAGCCATGGCAGCTTCACCCCGACGCAGTACGGGAGTTCCACCGTCTCCACGCCCATGTCTGGCGTGATCCCCAGCCAGCATCATCATCTCGGCCAGACCGAGCACATGACCCCGATGTCAACGTCGTCTCACCAAGGCGGCGGCGGAGGCATTGGCGGATCCTCTGGAATCTACTCCACCGGCTCTTCCTTCACGGAGACACAAAGGCACGGGCAATCCGACTCCATTCTTTCTGGGCACATGCGCCTTTCCAGCAGCTCGGGTGCTACGGCCCCAGTCACGCCTATGAACCACAACTCAGTCGCCCAATCACAAATTTCCCCACCGCTGTTCTCCACCCTCCCAAACCTCCATTCCCAGTTTCCCGTTTCCGCCTTGAACATGAACTCCGTCTCTTCAATGATGTCAGCGCAGAACGCCAACTATCAAAACCATGGACAGAACCAAGGGCATAACTCAGTCAAGCCTTATCGCCCTTGGGGAGGAGAACTGGCCTACTGACTATATGATTGACCTATTCAACAATATTTTACTTCAAAATAAACAAAAGCGATTTACATTCTGGTTTCTAAATCAACACGAGGTGGGAAAAACAAATCAAAACCCTGGCACTGTCAATTGTAGATCACTCCAAGACCAACCCCCGAACATATGTAATGAGTGAATCTATTTTATAAATCAGTTTTTCTTTATCCGAATAAAAAGGTGTTGACCTCATTCTGGTGTAGGCCAATTTGAATATAACGTTCCACAGTGCTTACTTGATTTGATTCACAAAATGCCGATGTACAAGGCTGTATATCAGAGCGTAAGTTTATAGTCTTTGAATGTGTTAAACTTATTGGATTAACTGAATGTGGCAAGTAGGACAGTAGAAGCACGTCTCATCAGCTGTCAACCAGGCGACCATACGCAACTACAACAGATGGTTAGATGTGAAACCATAAAGCTACGCAGCTCTTGACATAAAATCATCTCTCGCTAGACAATTTATTTAAATGTAAGCGATCTGGCCATCTCCCCCCTTCACACAAAGCAGTCAGTGTATTGCGCCGATTATAATATAGAACGCTGTCAAATGTAAATTTCTACTAGATATAATATTAATTAACTTTGGGATGTGGCGAAATCTGGCTTTCATGTTTTATCAATTAAAAAAAGAATCAACCTTCTGTGGCCAGTTATGACTTGCCAACCCAACTACTGTTGTCTTTGTTGATTGACCTGTTTAAAAGTGTTAACAGTGTTTCTCAACCTTTTATTTGTAACGCGCCCCCCCCCCCCGACCGACAATTTTACACTCTCCCATTAGCCTACTAAAGGATTAAGCAATTATAGTTTTAGAAGTTATAGATAAATACATATTTTTGTTGAATATTGTTTGGTTTGTAATTTTTTATTAAAAGGTAACACTATATCAGTAACTACATGCCTGTGGTGCTAGTACAGACCATCTTGTAATGCTAGATGATATGATTCCATATTTTTAAAAGTAATTGTACTCAGTGATTTTATGTTTATATTTTAATTGTTTTTCCATGTGCAATACTTGTGAAACATTTTTTTTCTACACATTATGTATAACAGCCATCATTGACCAAACTTTACATTTTGTCAGAGCAAACGTTTTTTTAACCTAAAATTGTAAAAAAAATAAAATTATTTGATATGTTACCCTTAAAAGAAAAAGTTAAAATCAACAAAGAAAACATCTTATTGATGTACGTTGTGCAATATTATGTGGCCTTATATTATCACATATACATACTTATGCAATTTTCCTTTCATTAATTGACATGCTTATATATATTTTGCAATGACAATAGAATGTAAGGCAAAAAGTTTCTGGATGCCATTGTAACAGAGTTCAAACTTAGATGATAGTTTTATCTTTTCTTAATAGCAAGTTTGTGACAATATCAATTATTTCTATAATCTTAAAAAAAAAAAAAGTTATTCATATTTAAAATTTAATCTATTGACACTTTTTGTCATGGCTATGAAAGTTAATTATACAATGTTATAAGTTGTTTCTGTAAATTACCCAATGCAGTAATAAATGATTGAGTTAATGTGTAATAAGAAATATTGAGCATTTTCCAGTTCTGTAAAGTGTGAATTAAATAATTCTAAATGATTTGTTTTTTTTTTGGTCTTGTAATAACTCAGCCTTATCTAAGACTCTTCTTCCACAGTTACACTATTGCCTTATCACAACGAACTTTACCAAACTTAAGATTCTCACTTCCATGAAATGTGTTTTGTTTTGTTTCATTTTTTGTATACACTATATAAATATTTTATTATTGTTGACAAAGTGTAAATAAACATTTCAAAAACAAATGAAAACCTTTGAAACTTTTGTTATAATTATTTTTCTTTTTGCTCTAAAAGTACTTTCCAAATCCCTGATGCTGATAAAGTAAACACTTATTTATGCTGTTGTATTATATTACTAGTACAATGACCAATAACCTTTTGTGCATAAACAAATGTAATATACCAGTAACTCACAAGGGTGCATCCAGATGTTTTTGAAAATACGCCTTCCCCCCCCCCCCTAAAAAAAAAAAGAATTCACCTTCACATGTACCCTTATAAGTGGGTGATCTTAAAATATTCTGGTACACTAGGTAAAAAGCCATAGTCTCAACTAAGAAATTAGTCTTATCTTATAAATTAAATACCTATCCTTAAAAAAAGAAGATAATATTATATTCATCCTACAAGATCCATGTGTTAATTATAAACAGAAAATGTTCCCAAGAGTACTGCTATGTTGGCTTCTAAAAAATAGACAAGTGTCCCTCAAATCTTCTGATTTAGTTCAAGCAATACTGTAAGATTTTTTTTTTGGGTTGGGGTGGGGTGGGCATGAGCTTTCACACATGCTTGCATGAAACTGATCATTGTGAAGCCTCTGGGGTTTCATATGCACTGAGGTAAAAAAATGTTTAGGTGTAGGATAGCATAGCATCATGGTCTAGAAAAGGCCAGAGGGTCTTGTTTGAACATTACTGAGTTAAATTTAAATCCTCTAAACAATAACAAACAATAACCAATTAAAAAGCAATAAAATGTGTGTACTTAATTTAATTTTTAATTTATAGACCAATATAAAGGCATTTTTCACCAACAATAATTTTGAATGATGTTACACTAACATAACAATACTGTATCAGAAACACAGAAGATTGTTTACAAAGGCTGGGATTGACTTGTCAACCTGTAATAAAAACAAAATTTCCTCCAGTTAGTTATACTTAATACATCTGATCATAGACAGTTAAAAATATTCTAAAGTAACAAGATTAAAATATAGCATGCCATATTATTTTGATATTCGGCTCTTAAGTTCAGTTGGATAAGTTAGTACATTTGGCATTTTGTATTACACACCAATATATAAATGTAAAGGTTTAATTGATAATATAACAATATATAACATTGGGACATCAATACTTTTCAATTTAAAGTATAAGTATGAGTTTTAGAGAAATTATTATATCTAAAATGGGAAGAAATAAAATAATTGTGGGATAAAGAGGCAAAACAAAATTATTCTATTAAAAATTCTAGAAAAGTATGAAGTATTTTATACCACAAGAACTCAATTTAATCTAATGCACAATGTGAACTTAAAACAAAGTACAACAACTGCATACACTTTCTGAAACCTTTATCGAGCCTAAAAACTTCTAACACCTTAAAACTTTATAGATAATAATAATGACCTGCTCTTTTTGCTGAGACCCAAAAGCGTGGCGTCTGCTTCCAGAAGTGTAACATGAACGTCTGATCCCAAAAATGCTGAGCTCATCTCAAGACATTGAAGACTGAGTAAAACTTTGGTTCCTCTGCGATACAGACTAGCAAGTAAATAAAAAAGAAGAAATAAAGATTTTAGTCCAATCATTATATAGGAAATGTAAACAAAAAGTAAAGGATTCCTTTCAGCCCTGCAATCTATTCTATAGTGCATTTGATGTTAAGTCCATCTGTTTCAATGGCTGCCAGTTAACCATGGTATCATGTGGACAGCACATGACCAACTGCCTTTCTTCTACTTAACTTAGAGTCAGTTGGACTCAGAGACATCCTAAGAATCTTCAAACTAAAAATCCCTGTTTCACATACTTTCAATTTGTTTTCTTTTAGGAATTTATAAAGCTTGAACATGTTTGATTATCAAAACTTTTTTTTTTAACTTAATTAATCTATGACATGATTGGGACAGGTGGTTAGTACTAAGTAAACTTAATAACACTGGGATTATTTGAATTTGATAGCAATCATCCAGTCAATGGTTAACATTTGATTTCTCTCAAGATTTAACAGAAAATTTCTACTGTATCACTAAAATGAAAAAGTTTTTTTCCATGAAATTATAACACTGACACAGAATCTAAAAATTATCAATATTTAAATTATAATATATACCAATGAATGAAAAAACATATTTCAAACAAAGATGACAATGTTAAAAAATATGTACTCTCTGAGAATGCAATTTTGGATACATAGGGGTTAAGGTGAGACACATGGTTTATTTTATAGTATCTTCAATTTGAAAAAAAACAAAAACATTAAATATTTCATTATAATAGATCCAGGTGTTAAGAAATGTTATTATGGGCATGTGGTGTAATTTTTAATACTAATACAAGCAATGTTAGCATTGATAACTTTTTACAAGTATTTCTACTTTCAGTAGGCTTATATATTTAACCAAAGAATTATAAACTAATACTGGAAGTTATTACATAATTATATTGACTTTTCAACCATAACATCATTACAATTTTTTTTTCATTGATGTAGTTAATAACTTCAAGTATCCCTCAAGCCAAAATAAACATTTGGCATTACAGTAGCTGGATAGCCAAAGAGATTTACAATTTTTAGATATATATATAGTAAAGTTAGAGTAGTTAGGAAAAGAGTCCAGTGTTTAACTCCTGCTGAAAGCTTGAGGTAGAAGCTGCAATTAAACAGTTCAATATTAATTATTATGTTACTAAACATGTTTTTTAAAGATAAATGAAATAAATAAATTCTTCATGTACTTAATATATAAATATTCCTACTAGCTGCGATATTCATGGAAGCAGTCAATATGAATGAATGTGTAGGTTCGACTCCCATCCAACGCAAAAATATACCGTTCTCCCTCACCTACAGTTTACATACTGTCTTTCTTTATAGTTATAGGTTTTCATTCTCTGAAAATGGATCTTATTCTAGCAGGGGTGTTCAATTTAATCCTATGGTCAGCATAGCTATTTATTGTGCTGACAAGACTATGAAGAATGTCATTGTCAATAAAAAACAACTTTCCAGCTCATTAGATGCAGTGCTGACTAAGTCCAGTTTGACACCCAAATTTCTTGGTGAAACAAATCTGAAGTTGTTCTGTTTCAGTGCCTAGATGATAGATCTAGTCTAGAGATCTACCTCTATCTTATTAGATTTAGATGATGCTTCATCAGCTGATAAACTTCATCATTACTAGACCTAGCCCTAGGTCTAGAGACTAGATCTATAAATTAATTTACTATATCTATATATAATTATTATTAGATTTAGAATCTATAATATCACCATCAGATGAAACAAAATCACTGTCATCTGAATTATTATACTTCCTCATCAAAGAAATATTTAGATCTACAAAGTTTATATGGCCCTGGTTGAAGCTCACAGAAAAAATAAATGCAATCTCTTTCAAACCTTCATACAAAATAAAAACATGTAAAATGAAGGAAATTCCGGATGTTTAGCAAAGGGAAACTATTCTAGATAAGAAATTAAGCAATAAAAAAACATGAATTGGAGAAATATATATAAAAATTTAAATAGCTGATGTTGTCAGCATTGATCCGACCTTTTTCCCCTTTTTTAAAATCAACGTCCTGTGCGTTGTTCAGGAGCCAAAGAGTTAAGGTCTGTTATGGCTCCTGCAGGGTGTTGAGTAGTTGAAATACAACTAAGTCAGACTGAGGTAACACTTAACACAAACTGCTTCAATAACACTGGCGAAAAGCCAAAACAATCAAAGGAAGCAGTCGACACTAGTTCCAACTATAACATACTTTAATCTTCAAAAGGGAACATGTCCAATGTCTTCTGTCGCTAGCCGTTTAGAATAGTTTAGATATTGCCTATTAATTTAAGTATTCTTTATTGAAAACATGTCTTGTTTATACTGCATCATAGAGCCTTCTCCTTTTTTAACTAACTTTGCGTCATCTGTAACTAATTAAAACTTTCCCCTTATTATTCCAGAAACAAATCTAACTAAATCCTAATCATGTCATAACAGGTCTTAAAATACTTGGGTGAAATCCTGCGACTTTTTTTTATTTAAACTTAATTCTTTAAAAAAATTTACTACTAGATCTAGATATAAGCATAGAACTACAAATCAAGTTTTGTAATCAAGATTAGTGATCTATATAATTAATATAATTTTATAAAAAAGAATTAATAAATCTATGTTTTAGTATTACATACTATAATATAAGTCTATATAAGTATATACTATTATTTAAATATATATATTGTAACTATAATACTATAATCTATGTAATATTATAATAAAAGAGTATATAAACTTATAAAAATACTTATATAATATCATAATTATGTACTTTAACAAAGGTTTAGTAAAATACATATCTACTTACTTGCCATTATTTTTGGGTCTAGGACATACGCAATGAAACTTTCCACCAAAATCTATGTATAAATCATCTCCCATTACTTCAAAAATTTTGCCTTCCACAAGTCTGCCTGCAACATCGCCAAGTGATACAAAATGGGATTTTCTAAGCATTGAGGCAAAAGATTCATTTGGATCAACAGTTGGGGTACTGGGTTCAACCTTTTGCTTAGCATTTTCCTGTGCTGCCTTTACTTTTTCTATAACTTTAGCAAATTTATCCAGAGCCTGTTCCGATGCACTAGGCTGACTAGCACTGCTGGCAGCGAACTTTTTAAAGTTTTTTGAACTCGGTGTTTGATTTTCTATTGAAGCTTCATTACTACTATCGGATTTTGTGGTTTTTACAGTTTCTTCTGTATCTAGCTTATTGGAACTATGCGATCCATCATTTTTAACAGAAAATAATCGTGAATTAGAACATAATAAAGAATTAGTAAGTCTTAACTGGTTGATACACCATCGAAATGACAAGAACGCAGCCATTTTTGTACACTGACCTAAATTTTGTCAACAAAAGTCTCTATTCTGTGTTTTCATTGGTCAGAAGAGATTAATGTAGCATTGTTATCTCCGACGTTAAAGATTTCTATTGTGAAACTGTCAACAAATGTTGAAGCAAAATTCTTGATCTAGAATTTAGAAAGTAGAAGCAAGATCCGATTTCAATGATAGATTTAATATTTACTCAATGTAAATCTAGACTAGTTGGCGCGTATGCTACTTATAAAATATGTCTTCTAATTGTTCGAAATTCTTTGAGTATATGAGACTCATTGGACAGTTAAAGGTAAGAATTAAATTATTTTTAGTTTTAATTATTTTAAATAATAAAAACTAAAAAGTGAAACACTGACTCAATGACTGAAAGTTCTCTTCTGAAGTGTCACTGAGTCTGAGCGTCAGTCTCAACTAGCTCAACTTCACTTGCCAACTTGGCAAGTCAAGACAAGTCTTGGTGATAGATCTAAGTACTTAGACTTAGCTTCTAAAGATCTAAATATTTTTAGGCTTAAGTCTTAAGAAGTTAAGTCACTTTCATTCAATCATTCACTCAATTTCATTGTCGTCACTGTTTCTAGATTTAGAGCGGGTCTGCAAAGCATCCAAACAATACTACAATACTGATGAATTCCCAGCTGTGATGGGCTGAACACTTCTGTAGAATGGAAGACCGCCACATCCCGAAATGACTCTTGCATGGTGACATGGTCAATTAAAGGAAGGAAAGCGTTCACAAGGTGGACAAAGAAAATGCTTTAGGAACATCCTCAAAGCTTCTCTGATAGCATTCAGCTTAAACTCAGCCAACTGGGAGACAGAAGCACATGACAGAGCATCATGGCGTTGTACTGTGAAAACTGGCACACAAATTGCTGAGGAAAAGAGAACAATGCTGGTAGAAGAGAAGTGCTAGAGAAGAAAAGCAAGGCTAATGGCACTAGCTCTAGCTGGAATAACCTGCCCAGTGTGCAGCCGAACATTCCGGGCTCACATAGGTCTCACTAGCCACACGAGAAGGCACAAAACCCTAGCCACCTGGATGACAAAAGTGGTCATCATTGAACCACGATGGATGAACAATGTATAACTAGATTTAGATAGATCTACATGACTATACTGTGTCACTATACTATATATCTAGTAATGTAGATTCAAGGCTACAAAGACATTACTGAGTACAGCTTGTTGCATTATGTATATGTTTCGTATTAATGATGTGGCCTTTTCTTGACCTTTTGTTGCACCCTCACTTCAGAATAATTGAATACGGTATCAAATTCAGTGATGCAAAATGAAACACACTAATAAAGTACTTTAAAAAAAGTAATCATGCATTCTGTACTTACTAATAATTTTTTTTTTTTTAATTAGCAGGTGGAGAGGACAGGATGGGTTCGTAAAGGTGTCAAGAACCCTGAAAGTGTTGCTGAACATAGTTATAGGATGGCCATGGCGGCTTTTGCTCTGCCACCAAATTCAAATCTTGACAAAGACAAGTAAGATTTATTGTTACATTTTTTTTTTAAACTTTTCCTTTTTGTCAAGATAAGAACATTTTTGCACTGTGTAATGAAGCATGTGCATTTTAATGTAATACAACCTTGAAATTGAATTGCAGTGGTTAGAACTTCATTATGTTGCTTCCTATCAATTCTTTATGTATTTCTTTCTTCACATGCTTATACCAGCTATGTCTATACTATACATTCTCATAGATATACTCAGAACTTATTTTTAGAAAATTACCCTATATAATATATACTATAACTATAAGATTTAAATTGTTCTTAACAGATGCATCAAAATAGCTCTGGTACATGATATGGCTGAGAGTATTGTCGGTGATCTGACACCCTGGTGTGGCGTTAGTAAGGAGGAAAAGAGCAAGAAAGAAAAGGTTTTTGCAACTCATTTTTACAAAAATTTGAATTACAAATAATAAACCTAACTCTTTGTCTCTGCAATTGTTTTCCACATATGGACGGAATTAATTTTTTTCTCCTTTTCGAATTGCAATTTATGTTTCAATTTAAATTTTATAACCTTTTTGTTTGTTATCAGAGAATGTTACATTTTTAATGTAATTAAAGAGGAATGTATGCCCTTTTTATAGAACAAAAATGAATTTATTTATAAAACAAAAAACTATTTTAATATTGGTGTATGAATATAAAAAATACAAACTTACTGACTTTGTTCAAGTTTATAAAATCTAGATCAAGGTAAAATTTTATGATCCAAATTGATAAAAAAAAGTTTTTTTTAAAATTATATTTATCCATTAATCCACATTTAAAAAAACATTTTCCATTTTATGTAAAATCTTTAGAAAAGCTAATTATTCAGGCCACTGCTATTGGAAAAGGGAAAACTGACCAATTGTGGTCGAGTTAACAGCTCTAGACTAAATCTGGGAAATATATTACGATCCAAAAAAAAAAGAAATAAAAAATTTGTAAAGAAAAGAAACTATTAAAGCCCCCACTATTAAAAAGCATGATCTCAGTAAAACATATTGAAAGAAAGAAATTTTCAATGTTTAGAAAAGGAAAACTATTGAAGATGGTTACCGAAAAAAATAGCAAACAAAAGTAGTGCTAACAAAATAGCAGACAAAATAGCCCAGACTTTTTTTTAGGATATATAAACACTACTGAATTTTAATAAGTTAAAACTCTTAAACTCTCTTGAAGCTTCAAAATCATTGTACTTAATATTAATAAATCTAACAGTTTGTCATATTTAAAAAAAAAATCAAATAAATCAAGTACTTGTAAATTTTATCTCATCTTCCTTATTTTCTAGTGTTTAACATACATATTTTGTTAAATTATATATATTTTATAATGTGGGCCATTTTAAATGTGAGGCCCTCTGCAGCTGCACAGTCTTTCAGTGTTGTAAATCTGGCCATGGATGTAATGATATTTGTATTAGGTATGTGTGTTATAATCTAGTCAGAAAGCTGGCAGTGGCTATTATCAAATCCTGGCGTCTCATTGTCACAATAGTGACAGTTGACAGGATTAGTCAAGCTGGCAATTGCATTTCTTATCTCACCAATATGTTTGGTTAATCTCAGCCTTGAAAGACCAATGCAAACATCCTTTTCCCAATTTCCTGTCTTCTATGTCTATCACCCATCACTAAGTCTCCATTTATTGATTGACTCCATGAGAACAGGCTTGTGTGTTTTAAAGCACATTTCTGGAATGTAAATAAATATGATATATTAATATATTTAACTTATTCATTTTTTGCCTGTTACGAAATAATAATAATAATAATAATCTTTATTGTCCGTAAGGAAATTTGTCTTACAATTTGTGCATTATACAAAACAAAACATTATTTTTAAAAAAATGTACATTCACACCAGACTCACTCACAATTAACATATGAAAAGTTTACATTAGATTGGTTCTATTTAATGATCTGATTGCCAGAGGAACAAAGAGTTTTTGTGTCTGTTTGTCCTTGCTATCGGTGTCTTGTATCTCTTTTGTGATGGTAAAATAGCAAAATCCTGACCCAAAGGGTGATTTTTTATTTCTAGAATCTTCTTAGATTTTGTGAGGATGTTTGCCTCAAACAGCTGCCCTAATGGGGTTTGCTTTTTGCCAATCACCTTACCAGCAGCATTTAGGATTCTCTGGAGTTTATTTTTATTCTTAGTGCTTAAATTGCCATACCAGGCAGTGATATTAAAAAGTAAAATATTGCCGATGTGAGCGTGATAAAACATAGCCAAGGCCTTTTCGCTAATATTAAAAGAGGACAGTTCTCTCAGTAATCGTAGTCTTTGCTGCCCTTTTTTGCTGATATAATCTGTGTTTGCTGTAAAA
Source organism: Biomphalaria straminea (assembly GCA_021533235.1). Classification (NCBI taxonomy): domain Eukaryota; kingdom Metazoa; phylum Mollusca; class Gastropoda; family Planorbidae; genus Biomphalaria; species Biomphalaria straminea. Next base: position 6,959,877 of record JADKLZ010084329.1, read on the forward strand.
TTTAATTTATTGTCTAGGATAGTACCAAGGTATTTAAAAGTTTGCACTATTTCAATGGTCTCTCCAGCTACAGTTACAATATCATTTTCCTTCTTTTCCCTACGAAAATCGATAATCATTTCTTTAGTTTTTTTCACATTTAATAATAAAAAATTATCTGTACAGTACCTTTCAATGTGGTCTATTTCTCTAAAATATTCGTTTACGTCTGAACTCTCTGAGAGCAGGGCAAGAAGAGCCGCATCATCAGCGAATTTTGTGAAAGAGCAAAAAGGACTATGGGATTGAAAGTCATTGGTGTACAAAATGAACCATAATGGCGATGTCACAGCCCCCTGGGGCGCCCCTGTGTTAACTATGCGTGCATTTGATAAAACATTGTTTACCGTAACCCTCTGAGGTCTCTGGGTCAAAAATTCATTAGCCCATAGGATGATATATGGACTAATCTTCAATGCTTTCATTTTTTCAATGAGTAAATGAAATTGTATTGTATTGAAAGCGAATGAAAAATCAATGAAAAACAATCTTACATAGGTGTTTGGTAAGTCTAGATGTTTGTAGACACAATTTAAAATATTTAGAATAGCATCGTCTACACCTTTACCTTTTTGGTAAGCAAATTGTAAAGGGTCCAATTTATTACCCAGATCATTTAATAGAAACATTTTCACAAGTTTTTCCAAACATTTAGACACAATCGAAGTAAGAGAAACAGGTCTAAAGTCATTCATTTCCTTTGGTTTGGACACCTTTGGTACAGGTACAATTATGGACGACTTCCACACAGACGGTATCTCGTGGTTTAGTAATGAAGTGGAAAAAATCTCTAGGAAAGGTTCAGCTAGTTGTTCAGCACATTCTTTTAAGATTCGCCCTTGTATACCATCAGGCCCAGCAGCTTTCATTGGGTTGACGTTTTTGAAAATGTTGCAGACTTGCTCTTTAGTAATCGCTATTTCTAAATGTGTTCTGTTCTGTTCATGTATTTATATTTTTTAACATCTGAGCTAAATACTGAACAAAAAAAAATTCAGATAAAAAAGATAATGCATATTTGCTCCATATTGTTATGGCACTACTTTTTTGTTCTCTTTTTTGTCAATTAAGGAAGGATTCAATATAAAGTTTTAAGCCATTAGATATATAAATATATGGGGACAAAATAATTTTAAAGCATTGACAAAGCCAGAGTTGATCCGCCAACTAGCACCTGTTTAATTAAATGATCATCAGTACAAAGAGAAAGGTTTAAAAAATAATGATTATAGTTCTAATTTTTTTTATTGGACTGCTATCTCTCATTTAAGAAAAAAATTATCAGTATACTCATTTCAATAATAAAAGCACTAAATAAAAATAATTTTGTAAATTTTTTTACATTTTGATAACATTTGATAATTTAGCTATATTATTTGCAAGTAGTTTTTCTGAGTATATTATGATATTGATTGATTCAGTCGGTTTTCCCTACGTGAAATATGCACTTATTGTCTTTAAATTTCTACTCCTATAGGAAGCAACAACACACATAACTAGTCTTGTGCCTGATGAAGCTGGCAAAGAAATGTATCAACTATGGCTGGTAGGTTAAGAATAATATATTCCTTTCAAGATGATAGATTTAATATATTCCTTTAGAAATGAATAGATTAACTACACATACATTTCTTTGGCTGTTCTGGTGATTGAGATATCATTCTTACTCTGGGATGGAGGGTTGAAGAGAACTTTTATACATTATACATGAAGCCGCCCCTCAGAGATTATGAGGCAACATTTCAAAAAATGTCGCACCTTGAACTACAGGGTTTTAATTGCGAGCTAGAACTGGTTCATAACTAGGGTCAGGCTGTTCCTTTTAATGGGACAAGAAGACCCTACAACACACTTATCACTTTTTTTTACCTGATCATCTTATTATTATCAAAGTTCCATTAGGCCACCCAACTCTATTTGATATCTGGTAATTGGTTAAGATTACTTTGTTTGTTATTCGTTGCTAGTAACATTTTAACCATGTCAATAACATCATTAACCATCTTTTATTTCTTTTTGAAAAAGATAAGGAGCAAAGCTTACATATTATTTTTATTTCTCCCTTACATGAATCTCTCTATGGAACATTGAAAAGATTTAATTTATCTTCATAATATTGTTTGTGGCTTTCACAACCCTTATTCCTAGTTCTTAAAGTGACTTAATGCTTTATTAATTACATACTAGGAATATGAAAACCAGTCAAGTCCAGAAGCTCAGTTTGTAAAAGACTTGGACAAGTTTGAAATGCTGGTACAAGCCTATGAGTATGAAGATTTACAGAATAAACCCAGGAGTCTCCAAGAGTTTTTTGACCACACTCTTGGTAAATATTGTTATAGCTTGTAATGGACAGGAATACAATTGTACATTTTTTTTTCGACTTACTTAGATTTAGATCCGCCCATGCCATTTCCAGTATGGGGTCATTGGTTCTTTCCACAGAGATCTGTTACAGGTGACTTTTACAGCCTCCTTTCAGCTAGTTCCTAGGCTTTTAGGTCTTCTAAGAAGATGTGATTCTTTGTTAGACATCCATGGGCCCTGTTTTTGCTTTCATGTTGTAGGTGACTTTTGTAAAAGTATTTTATCTGGTCTTCACTTACAAGGCAAGTACCCATCCGGGAAAAGATTTTTCTGTTGATAACATTCTCTTCTTCTTCTTCTTTTCTCATTTTTTATGTTGGAGTGTTCAGATGACTAGACCAATACACGAGATGAACTGCGCAGTGGTTTCCAAATCAGGGAGCTCTCCATATAGTTTTCTTTCTATTGGCGTGTTTTGGACCAGTGTCTTGTGTGGGCCTCTTAGTAAAGAGAGCAGTTTCGGAGGATGTGGTCGGCATTCTCTGGTGACACTCCACATGGGCAGATTTCACTGGTTCCAATTTTGAGCTTCCGGTACATGTGTTGTCGCATTCTGTTGTGTCCGGTCCTAAGTCGAAAGATAAGACGTTGATCTTGTCGGGATAGCTTATAGTATGCATCATTTTTCTTGTGATTTGGATGAGAGCTCGTCCATTTTTCATTTATTTTATTTACAATTAATTTCTTCATTTCGTCTGGATAGAGTGTAGAGTTTAATTGTGAGTTAGTTCTCCCACTGATGAGTGTGTCAGCCTTCTCATTTCCTTCTAGATGTATATGAGCTGATATCCATTGTTGGTAACATGATCTTGGTAATTTATTCATAGGATCCTTCTCAGCCATCCCTGCTGAACCACACTTAGCTTTTTTTTTTTATACCTTTATTGGATGACTTCCAAGTCTTGAAAGAGCAAGTTGTTTTTGGAACAATGATTATTTTGAGGAAGTGGATCTTGGTCTCCAGGCTAATTAAATCAACCAATTACTTTTTTTAAGGAGTTTAAAATTCTATTTTGAAATCTAAAGAGTTCATACAATTCTTAAACCTACCCTACCCCCACTAACTTTCCCCAAGCAAGTACAACTACACATCTTGCATATTTTGTATGGTTTATCATCTAAAAAATATGTATTTCCAATGCGAAAGCAAAAGAAAAAAAAAAGAGTTTTTGCTTATCATATAGATCTATGTAGATCAGTGCGTCATTGCCTGGAAATGAGAGATAATATGGCAGCAAGTGAACAAAGCTCTCCCCCAAAAAAGTTATTGGGACTCTAATAGTCTCTTGTCAACATGCAAGATAGCAAGACATTTTGCAATTGTGTACAGTTATGATTGTTTATTTTTAAATTTGTTCAATTTGAATTGAAACCTTGTTTTACTTGTACCTAAGCATAAAGTATCAAGTTGTTTACTTTTGCTCTCCTGTCAGAAAAGTACAAGTTTGCTACAGAGCATGTCAAGAAGTGGATGGAGGAACTCATTATGCACAGAGACAAGCCCAAGCCTCTAGATCCACTGAAATCTGTTGGGAGTGCTGACAAGCTGGGGGCCCAATCGCCACTGATCAAGAAAAGAAAACTAGATATCAATCCAGAGGACTCCATTCATTAACACTCTGAAGGGTTTTAGCATTACTTTAATTTATATTTAATTAAATAGCAGTAATGTTGTTAAAAGGGCCCATTTATGACATTTTATTCAACACAAAATACTTTCAATCTAGAGATCTGTTGTATTATTTTTAATAGAAGATTATTTTGAAATATTTTTTTATTATTAAAAGATTGGTCTGCTCAATTTTAAGCTATTTAAAAAACTACAGTGACTTGAAATAAAATAAAGTGTCAAATATTTTAGTAACATATTTACATGTGACTAAATAAAAAAAACAAACAACAGAAAGATTATATATTACAATATACTGTCCATGACATTATGGTAATTATTCAGTTTTAACTAGATGAGATAAAGTATCTCATATTTTCTGTTTAACAATGGTTTGGGTTCTTTCATTCATTATACACTTCTAAATGAAATTTTGTACATCAATATCAATGATAAAAATGGTTTGATTTGTAATTTATATAGAGAAAAAGATAATAAACAGAAAACATCCCCAGCAAACCACAGGCTACCCAAACTTACTGGCTACATATTGAAAACTAAATAATAGAAAAAAAAAGGTTCAAATTCATCCCTATTATTTTATGACTTAGAATGTATGTGTTAAGTACATTCAAACCTCATGATAGATCTGCAATTTAAAAAGATAATAAGATTTAGTTGTATGTTAGAGTTTGCATGATCAAAGCCATGTTAAGTTAAAAAATGAATGAATTTCATGTGTGACCTTTTTCTGATAAGTCAGATAAAATGTAAAGTCTAAGTAAATAAAAATTGATACTGAGCTAGTAATAAGTTGTGCAATATTGTACTTCTATCTTTTCTAATGAGCTTTTAATACTCTTTGATATAAGTGAAGTGTTCATTAGTAAGTAATGCGATAGTCTAATGTTTTATCCCTTAACTGGAAAAAAAACAAATACAGCAGGTAGAGAATTTTTCTTGTGCCTGACAGTTATTTGAATGTCAAAGGTTTATTCCCTCTTAGTTCCTTTGCTTACATGATTTTAGAATATACTATACTAAAAAAGAAGAAAGAAAAAGCACATGATGCAGGGTTTATTTAACTTTTTTTTTATCTATATGTATATTATTTCGATAGTTTTAGTTTAACTAATCTCTTCATTTCACTGATCTTCTTTAGATAGAAAGGAAAAAAAAAAATTTTTTAATTTAAACATCTATTTGACATTGTTTTGATGATTTTTGTTAATACTATAATGTTGGCTTTATGGGGCATTTTAAACAGCAGCACTTGAGAATGTTTGAAATTGTAGCTAAATTAAAATGTCTATGTTGTGACAATGTAGAAAATGATGTGGAGATTGAATGAATGTCTGTTTCATAAAAATAATTTTTGCATTTATAGAAATAGCTTTAGAATGAGATGTCTAAAGAATGTTCAATGAGCTGAAGTAAACATATAAAGACATTTTTTGATTCATAACGAGTGATCAGAGCAGATAATGTATTGCACCATGTGAGTTTAGTAGTTTATAAATGAATTGAAATGTCTAAACTTACTTTTGATTGTACAGTTTTCTGTACATTCAGAGTAAACTATTATGTGAATTTAAAATTTGTACATACAGCAAAGTTCGATTAATGGATCTCATCCGGATGTATTGTTTTGGTCCTAGTAACTTATGGTCCAATTAACCATTACTTCTTTAAAAGTGGTCAATACAAAGTTGTAATTTAAACTTTTTTTTTATCATTGATTACAATAGAGACCATTTTGAAAAACACCCAAAAAAGAAAACGTATGAGCCATATTTATTTTTTTTTCTCTCGTATGTATTTTGTTTGTTTGTTGGTGAACAATAAAGACTTTGAACATTTATAAAATGAACACCAAAAAAAACACATGGATCACCTTAGCCAGCAAAAAGTTGACTGAAATGACACAAACTGTATTTCTTGAACACATCCAGTGCATTCCACAATGAAGTATTGACACTAGGAACCAGTTGTGTGACCTCTTTTAATAAAGTCAACAAAAATTACTTACGTAAATATCTTAACACACATTTTGCTTCACATCCAAAATATGAACCACTTTTTGTTTTAACTCTTTCTCTCCTATCTGACGATACCAACGTTGATTCCATTAGAAAGTGTTAAATAAAAACTGAGAGAAAGAGTTAAGAAAAAAAAATTAATGAAATGTCTAGGCCAAGGTGACTGCTTGGAAACATGTTTTTTAAATTTTATTTCTAACAATTTGTTTGATTATCTTATTATAGTGTATATAGATCTAATTTACAATAAACCAATTCAAATTGTTGGTTCTTGACTTCTCTCTTTTTTTTTTCTTATACGCATGACCTTCATGGCTGCCTGCATGGGAAATATAATATGCCTCCCTTTTTTTTTTGTATATGCATGACCACCA
>JADKLZ010084329.1:6982802-6996614 GCA_021533235.1 Biomphalaria straminea
GACATTAAAGTTAGGTAAGAAATGATAAGATCCACTACAGACATTAACGTTAGGTGACAAATGATAAGACCCACTACAGACATTAAAGCTAGGTAACAAATGATAAGATCCACTACAGACATTAAAGCTAGGTTACAAATGATAAGATCCACTACAGACATTAAAGGTACCTAAGAAATGATAAGATCCACTACAGACATTAAAGTTAGGTTACAAATGATAAAAGCCACTACAGACATTAAAGGTACCTAACAAATGATAAGATTCACTACAGACATTAAAGGTACCTAGCAAATGATAAGATCCATTACAGACATTAAAGGTACCTAAAAAATGATAAAAATCCACTACAAACATTAAAGTTAGGTAACAAATGCTAGGATCCGCTTCTGACTTGAACCCACATTTCGACACTGCTCCTTGACTTTGTTAGATAAGTCTCAGGGAATCCTTGATATTCACCTCTTTTGAAACATGAAATAACAAAGTAAATATAGTTCACATAATACACACAAATTGAACAAAAATTAATAAATACACACCTTCAGTATTTGTTTCCAGTCCTGGTCCATACTATTCAAATAAATACAACAAGCCCATTTGCATAACGAGTTAAAGTATTTTCACTTTATATAATTTGAAGAGCCGAATTGCAATAATTATCATTTATACGTTATTAGCTAAGAGTATTGAAACAGCATTAACGCATAAAAATATAAATTAGTGACACCATTTAATGAATATTTTAAAAGGAGTGGGTAGATGTGAAGCAGAATAACCTTCAGAAAATGTTTATTTTTGAAAAAAAAATCAACAAATAAATAACAAAAACTCTGTGAATTATAAAAATAAAAATAACATATGCATCTTTTTTCTTTAGATGATGATCATGACGCTCAAGTAGATGAAGATTTGTTGCTCATGACAGGTAGGAATTGTATCGTTTTCATGTTAATAATAATAATAACAACCGAGGGGGATAATAACAACTGACCTTACACATACCTTCAAGGCATTTAACATTCCCAGGAGCATCCTCGTTGCCTGTCAGAGGGCGGTACTGCTGCAGACCTGCCACATCACAAGAGAATTCCACAGTGGAAACGGTTTAAAGGGACTGCGATGGATTTTGTTTCTCTTTAACGAAACTCGACCCTGGCAGCGCCTGAGAATGACTACACGTTCGTTTCTGACATAATTTCCCTGTTCCGGTTTTAAAGGAGATCGAAAAAGCGAAAGGTTAAAAATAATATTTTTTAATTATTTGTATTCGTCCAACAAATGGACGGGGTATGAAAATTCGGTTTAATAATAATTTTTTTTTAAATAGCAGAAACGGAACTAAACCCTTTAATTTTTAGTAAATGGTAGTAATAAACGGTTCTTTACTTAGATAAGCTTTGTTTTTAAAAAGCATCTTATTTTCGATGGTTGAATTATATTATTTAAACTACATGGTTTTGTTATTTCTAATGAAATTGTTTGATTTGAATCTGGTCTGCAGCTACAGAGACGAATCATTGCTTGTAAATGAACTGTTTGGTTTTCGTTGCTTAGCAGGATCATGTGATTGAGTCAATTTTTTTTTCTTATTACTATGACAGAGGCAGAGATAAAAGAATTTCTTTCTGAGGAAGTGAGAAGAGAGAAGGAATTGGGCATAGGTAAATAGAATAGCATGTTAGTAATGTCCAGGCATGGCCACTATTGTCAAGTAAAAGTCGCATGTGCTCAGTTTTGATTTCTGCTGCTGATGTCATAAAATATCATTAGTCATGTGGTACATCTGGTGGTCAATATTTTGTGGTGGCCTTTGTTTTTGTAACATAAAAATGTCTTTTATTTTATAGATTCAAACCTGTGCGCTTGTATGTTGTAACATTTCTTTTCTTATGTTGTTATTTGTTAAATGCATTCCAATAACTTTTATCTTTTTTTGTGTCTGTCTTTAGTTCATGGAGGGTGGGGCGAGTGGAGCATGTGGCAATGTACAGCAAACTGCCCCAGTCGTATAAAGATCAGAACGAGGTAATCTTTTGGTAGAGACACTAGTATCCTCATTTAAAATGTTGATGTTTGGATTTATTTAGTGCTTCTAGCCCCCTTTTAGGCTTTGTGGGTTGCTACTTTTTAATTTTATTTTTTATAAATACATTTATAAAGCGATTACCCAGATGCCCCATTCTGTTCTCCCCCCCCCCCCACCATCTGTTTCCTAACTGGCTCAGACTAGTGATAAGATCATAGCGCAACAGTATGACATAGCGCTAAACAAAAACAATTGGTAACAATATTTCTAATCGCACAACTATTGATCATTATTTTGTTTGGTTTCTTGAAAAAGGGATAGAAATTGTACTTGTTTGACGTGGTGGTATAAGTTGAATTAGCCCCCTTTATACTTTGTAGGTCGCCGCTTTAAAGTCTGAAGCTAACAATACATAATTTTAAAACCTTCTGTTTTCAAAAGCGATGCGCTGGCATAGTGGTTAGTATATTGGCTAGGCTGAGGAGGATTTACCATCTCGAGTTCGAATTCAGATTGGTTACCTTTTTTTTTTAATATTATAAATGCATGAACAAGCAGATACACCTTTCTTTTTCCCCTTACCCCTTTCCAACTGGTCCAGACCAGAGATGGTATCATAGCGTTTCGAGAAGGCTAACAGAAAGAGTTTTCGCTAAGCAAAAAACAATCGGTAAAAATATTTGTAATTGCACAGATTTATCAATGTTAGTCTAGAATCTAGATGTATTACAAATTTAATATACATGTCCGATTCAGACTAAATGAAACAACTATGCTTAACTTAAGATATTTTTTAAAAAGTATTTTGTCTATGGTTTTCTTGGTTTTTTTATCTGCTCGCTTCCAATGTTTACCTTACTGTGTCTTGTCATCTGCGTTCTGTATCTCTACACTTCTGTGTGTCTGTGGTGATGTGAAGACTATGCGACAGCCCGACACCATACAACGGAGGGAGACCGTGTCCAGGAGACGCCACTGAGTCTCAAGATAGTGATTGTTACAGGAAACAAATTTGCCCTGAAGGTGAGCCCATATAAAACAGAAAGGTGTGTACAAAAAACAACAACAAAACAACAACAGAGGCGTAGCTAAGGGTGGGGTTAGGGAGGGGGAGAATTTGAAAATTCCCCGAAACCCCCCCCACCACCACCACTTGATGGGGGGCACCCAATTGAGTGTTTTTTAAATTAAATATTAAATATTACGCTAAATGGAGGGTAAGTGAATAACCATCGGGTAAATAAATATGTCCTTAGGCTGAGTAAAAAGAAACATCTTAAAGTTAAGTACTACAGGTATGTGTCAATTATGTGTATATAATAACATTTCCTCTAGAATAAGAATATTTTTATCAAGACAATACCTCCTTTATAAAACTCATAGAGCGATTATTTTGCTTCTATTAACTGGTCAGCATTCCACAATCACCAATGAATCACTAGTGTTGTGTGACATTGGTAACAAAAAAGTTAAGTTCCCCTTTAGACCTTGCGATATATAATGGCAGATCATGTAAAGGTCATCTGTTTCTGTGGCCAACGGTTAACGACGTTGTCATGCGGCCAGCACAACGCCCAGCCGTCTTTACTTTTCCCAAACTATTGTCAGATACCCACTAGAGCTGGGTGGACTTGGAGGCGCCCAAAGATCTCTAAATTCAAACTCCCTTTCTTATACCAGGATTAGAACCCGGGACAGCGATTCCAAAGCCAAGAGCGTTACCGCTAACTCTGTGCCATTGGTACGGGAGAAACAAAAATAGTACGTTGATCGCGTCTGAATAGCTTCTAACAGCTCTCAACTTTCAGTAGCTTCATTAATGTCCATTTTTGTACTTAGATTGCGATGACTATCTATGGGACATTGATTGTGTCGGCACATGTTACATGTGCACTTCGCCTTGTAACAAGAAGACTGGTGTTTGTGATTCTTGCAAGCGAGGTTTCAAGTCTTCTAGTACTGGATGCAACGTACGTAAGTGAGGTTTCCCTATATGTATTTCTAGCATTTACCCACCGGCTACTCCCGGAGTTTCTCCCTTTTCTTTTAGCTAATACAGTCTGTGACCTCTGGACATACAGTTTTGAGATCAGTGTTCAGTGAATCGTTTTATAATTTTCACCATCGCAGTAGCAGATTTTAAGGAATTCGTTAGTCAGAGAGTCTTTCGATCATTTCGCTGAAAAAGTTGAACAGCACCGGAAGAACAAAAGCCTCGCTAACAAAAGTCCCATACACACAAGCCTCGTACACTTAAGTCCCTTGCACAGAAGCCTGATACACAAAAGTCTCATACACTTGCGTCCCTTGCACAGAAGCCTGATACACAAAAGTCTCATACACACAAACCTTGTACACTTGCGTCCCTTGCACAGAAGCCTGATACACAAAAGTCTCATACACACAAACTTCGTACACTTGCGTCCCTTGCACAGAAGCCTGATACACAAAAAGTCTCATACACACAAACTTTGTACACTTGCGTCCCTTGCACAGAAGCCTGATACACAAAAAGTCTCATACACACAAGCCTTGTAGAAGTTCCATGGTCTCATGCTTCGTACATACAAGCCTGGTGAACACAAATAAGTCCCATGGAGACATAAACACAAAGCCTCTTTCATAAAAGCTGATGTTATGAAAAAAATGTTTTTATCTTTTCTGGCCACGACTAATTACTGATTCCCCAAGTCAATTTGTTTTTTAAATTTTGTAGCCTGTGGATTTAACGAGTATGGATTTAATTGTGAAGGCAATTGTATGCACAAATGTGGCAACGATTGCTATGAGAGAATCAATGGAGACTGTCCAAGTAAGTCGTTATCTACGTGGTAAAAGTAACTCACACAGGACAGTTTGACTGGGAATGTAGGATTTAGAGCACTTCTACTTTTCTATTTAAGACATAATTTAAAAGGACTTTTTGTGTGCTAGGGAGGGATTCTCAAAATGAATAGATGTTTAAAACAATCATTCACCACATCGACAAAACTAAATTACAATGACTTATATTGTACCAATAAAATGAGCTTGATCCCCTCCCCCTGCACCGCTTCATATCAGCGATGCCATTATGGCCTCAGACAATATAAGCAAACACTAAGGTATTCTGCTCTACACACAAAGCAGTTAGTACCTAGTCACATAGGTGTGACTGACAACACCGTTGCAGACTCATTGGTTCGCCAGAGAAAGCTAACACTACCTACCCAGCAGGCTGTGAGTTTTTTTTTTCAGGTTCTAGCAATAATGCAAACAATAGAAATGAATGCAATGAAGATAAATCTCCGCTGAATCTGGAAGCACACGAGACGCTCTGATCGAATCTTCCTTTGGTGGAGGCTGTACAGGTCTGAACAAGCTGTTGTAGCACAATGCAGGATGGGGAATAGTCCCGTTGGTTCATTTTATATTTAGCAAACTTCCACTCACGGTAACCCCACCCCCTCCCACTGGAGAGAAGAGAAAACCTAGTGTTATCGTTAACACAAGGTCATTGTTTTGTAGCCCTTAAAGGGAGAGTAATCCTTGAAGGATTACGGGCACGACATGGCCTAAATTGTGCCGATGTGCCAAAGCTAAAAAACTCACTCAACTAGTCTAACTAAACCTGATACACGGTCATTGGCTAGTAGCCCCTGAGAACTAATCCTACTATGTGTAATGCATAGTCAGTGGCTAGTAGCCTCTAACAACTAGTCCTACTAAACCTGATACACGGTCATTGGCTTGTAGCCCCTAACAACTAGTCCTACTAAACCGTTTAATACTTAATGCAGATCTATAATACAACACGAACAAATTAAAAAAAAATCAAACATGCAAATATTAAAAAAAAATCCTTAGAAAAAAAAACAAAGCTTCTCTAATGGGGAAGAACTCCACCTTTAAAACTATATCTATCATTAATATACAAATTATCTCCCTTATTTGATATCAGACAAAATAATTAATTACCAACAAAAAATACAAAAAGACCTGCAATAAAATACACAGATTTAGATTACCACATTAAATATACGAAGGCATGTTTGCTTATATATCTAGAGATTTTTTTTTATTTGTCAACTTTCACCAAAATATAGTATTTTCCAAGTTGGGTGTCACCCCCATATGTGCGTCGCCCGGTTTAGACCACGCACCCTAGTGCTACCACTGCGCCATAAGAGCGGAACAAAATTTACAACGGCTTAGTACATTGTAACAATATCATGAACAAAACTCAGCTAAATGTGTGACATTGAATAGTGTTGGTTTTATTTGTATAGTTCACGGTGTATGGGGACAATGGACCGAATGGCGATGTACAGAGAATTGTAGAGATAAAAGACAAATAAGAGACAGGTATTTTGTTGAAAACATGCACTTTGTGAAGTATTTTTTTTTTATAAGAAGTAGGTACCTATTAGTAAAAAAGTAAAGTTTCCCTTTCAGACCTTGTGGTCTATAGGGTAGATGATGTAAAGGTAATCTGATTCTGTGGCCTACGGTTAACGAGGGTGTCATGTGGCCAGCACAACGACCAACCGCTTTTACTTTTCCCAAACTATTGTCAGGTACCCATTTGAGCTGGGTGGACTCGGAGTTGCCCAAGGATCCCGAAATAAAAATCCCAGTCTTCACCAGGATTCGAACCCAGGACCCTAGGTTCAGAAGCCAAGCGCTTTACCGCTCAGCCACCGTGCCTCCCAGGTGCTTATTAAGAAAGTAGTATTTCATTAGAAATCGGTATTCGCTAATTAAATGTTTAAAAAAAATAAGAAACAGATAATTGATAAAAGGTGTAGGTAGAAATGTTGTAGGACAGAATATACTGAGTTCCATTCGTTTCCCTGTCACAGAAAATATATGTTAAAAATAAGGTAACGGATACTAGCATAAGATCTTCCAGAATCCTGCACCATCGTAACGTTATGTTCAATGTGGCAAGCCATGAGGACGCTCAACATTATTGATGGTATCAAAACTCTATACCAAAATAAAAAAAAAAGTTCACAAATGATCTTTTAAAATCGGCCAAGAAGTATAAGACTTATAGGCCTAATGTTGCTTTTTAATCGTTATGTTTGTAGGCCCTAAAAGGATGAAGCCTACAAATAGCACTGTATACGGATGCAGGCTATTACATTATTTTTGAAAATGTGTTAGATTCAATTAAGATAAGATAAGATAAGATAAGATAAGATAATTTTATTGATCCAATCTAATGGAAATTCAGTTTGATTACAACTTGACAACGTCAGCGTAACTACTATACAAAAACAATGTTAATGAAAAATTCGAACAACATTCACATACAAACACACATGCACATTCACAACCAGCGCTTTATGAATTTGACTTCTATGTACTTCTCGATGACAGCTGATCTCGTAACACTCTGATCGAAAGTGGGATAAAGGAGTTTTTAAATCTTTCAGTTTTAGTCTTGATGGAAAGGAGACGACCACTTCGTTCAGATCTTATGTAACAGTGGTTTAATGGGTGAAGGTTGTCTTTAAGAATCGTGAGTGATTTGGAAATGCATCTTTCTTGGAAAAACTCTTCAAGAGATGGTAGCTGTGCTTGAGTAATATACGATGCTTTTTTAATTCTTCTGTACTTCTTGATGGTTTGTAAGCGAACTGGTGCGGATCGAGGCGTGTTTCGACTTCTTTCAGTAGATGTTTTAAAATCATTTTCTCCAGGCACTTCATTGGAATTGATGTAAGTGCTACGGGACGTAGATCGTTGTTGGAAGCAATAATCTTCTTTTTGGGTACTGGAATTATTTCAGATGTCTTCCAAATGGAAGGTATTTTGTGCGTTTGCCAGGACTTGTTGAAGATAGCACAAAAAATATAAGCCAGTTGTTAGTATTAGTATTACACTGTAGTCTGTGAAAGATGTGTTTAACATGACGCTCATATAGCCTCTTATATGTGACAATGTTATAAAACCTTTAACAATTTAATGCCTGCCATAGTGGCATTCACGAGGCCCATTTGGTCCCCTTTGAAAACCGGCACAACGGGCATTTGCCTAAATGCCCATATAGCCAGTCCGGCGCTTCCGCCCCTGTTCTTTGCCGTAAATCAAGAGATTGACCGTTAACAGCTTTGGGTTGATCATCTAGCTTTTATTGTAACTTTAAAATCTTTACCAATTTAATACGTGCCATAGTTGCATTCACGAGGCCCTTTTGATCCCATTTGAAAACCGGCCCACCGGGCATTTGGCTTAATACCCATATAGCCGTTTCAAATTCAATGTAGATGTCTGTAGAAACACAAGGGAAGTAATACAACGTATAATTTTGAAAACTAAATCTCCACTTCTTCTCATTCGTTTGTGTCACATTGTCTCCCTTAGTTTAAACTGCCGACTTACTTTCTCGTGGTTACACCAGAAACAAACCATCCAATAGAAACACGCACATAGACATCCTAGTATCGATGACAACGTTTCGGAGACAAAACATAGTGTAATGAGAACCCACTACAGACTGAAAAAACTATTCCCCTTCCCCCCCCCCCACACACACACAAAGATAAGAATAAGATTAATTGCTTCCTGAAATTACTGGCAAGATTATTAGGACCATAATATCGAGCAACTATATTCCACTTTGCTCTTATCAGTTCATTTGTAAAGGAGTTTATTCCCCCCCCCCCTTTTTTTTTTTGGATGTGCGGTGGCTGAGTGGTAAAGAACTTGGCTTCCTATTTGGGGTCCCAGGGTTGAATTCTGGTGAAGACTGGGAGTTATTTGTTTCGAGATCTTTAGGGCGCCAGTGAGTCCACCCAAGTTCTAATGGGCACCTGACATAAGTTAGAAAAAAAAAGGATAGGTGATTGGTCGTTGTGTAGGCCACATGACACCCTTGTTAACCGTCAGCCATATAGATCTCAAGGCAGGGCTGGTCCTAACAATTGCGGGGCCCTATGCGAAACTTATTGCGCGGGGCCTAGTCTGGGTGGGAATAAGGATAATAAGTGAAAATTAAGATTTTATTAGAAAATACATTCGACTTAGCATTTTATTCATTCTTTACTAAGTACAAAATTGCAACAAAGTTAACTTTACTTTACGAACATTGCAACCTATGGCAAAATTATATGCCGTGACCATAATAGTAACTAAGGTATCGGAACTTCCGGTAAAGGGGAAAATTTGTCCGAGTGTTACATTTTATTAAATGAGAGATGACAATGCCTTTTTTTTTATCGCACGTAATATTGGCGATGTCCGTAATGATGACGCCCATAAATGACAATTTTGTCTATTTTTCAGGAGATTGTAATAAGTTTTCATGAGATATTAAGAAATGAAGGACATTTCCAAGATTTTTTTTGTAGATATTTTGCAATTAATAATTGCACATAGAATTAACGCGGGGCCCACTGCGATCGCATAAGTTGCAGTGGCCTAAACCGGCCCTGTCTCAAGGTCTGACAAGGGTACTTCAGTTTTTATATTCCTCCTTTGGGACAATTTATGTTCGTTTTTCGAAATATCCGACATTCAATGCGCAGTGTGAGTCACAAAGAATCCAATCTACACTCACTTTTCACAACCCTCTTCCAGCTCCCACCTCTTTACGTTTTGTTATACCTCTTAGAAAATGTGACTGTCCAGCTCCCAGCCTGGGTGGCGACTTCTGCCCAGGTCTAGACACCGACTACAGAGCTTACACGTGTTTCTCACAAATTACATGCCATGAAGGTGAGTACTAGAGATGTTAATAAAAAAAAATTGTTATGAGTGTTGGCAGTTGTGTATGCTGATTCTAGATAAAAAAATCAACAAAGCTTATATGAAGTGTTGTTGTATTACTTAGTCTGGATCAGTCATGTCATTAAGTTTGTATCTCAAGTAACAATACTAAATCTGTGCGATTAGAAATATTTGTACCGATTGTTTTAGTTTGACGCTATTTGAGTCGAGATGTGACTGTGGATCATCTCATAGGAATGAGATAAATACCTGGGTAATCGCTATAGACTGAACAATGTCACCCACACACTAGTTCATCCAAAGGAGCTGCAGATACAGTTTTGGATCAGCACTATAAGCTGTAAGCTGCATAAGTGTAGCCGGCTCCCGAATCTCCCTCACAGTTGACTACTGAAGCCTTCTCCGTGCATGGGTTTAGTTGCAGGGCAGCGGAGGTTGAATTCAGATTTCCTTCTCTTAATTTCCTTCTCCTAAGTGGGTAGCCAGCCAAGGCAAGCGAGTCAAAAATAGTTACTTGTCATGGAGTTGTCATTCATTCTAATTTATTTAGCATTGATCAAATAGCTGAAATGTTTCAATCTTGAAAGTTTTTAAAATGCTGTGAATTGCTCTTTTCAGATTGTCCCCCATTTCGCTGGGAATTGAATTGCACAGCGAGCTGTGAGAACTGTATTGATGACTGTAACAAATTTACAGGCTCCTGTTCAAGGTGTAAGAAAGGTTTCAAAGTGCCGCACTCTGCTTGTATAACCAGTAAGAACAACACAAAGTAGGATGCAATTTTCTTTTCAAATACAAGCAAATGGCTTTTTGAGTTTTAGTAAACATTGTAGCTTCTAAATTTAGAACGCAAACAGTTTGTGAGAAAGATGTTTTCTACTTTACTGTAATTCCGTTTTCTACTTTAAAGTTTTTTGTTTGTATTGATATGTATTCAGTGATGCCCAAAATACGGCCCGCGGGCCACATCCGCCCGCGACGTGGTTCCATCCGGGCCGCCGAAATGTCGGCACAAAGTGCAGAAAATCTGCTACCCCCCCCCCCCCCCCCAAAGAAAAGGTTGAAAAATGTCTGTTTACCTACGTTACCTGTTATCTATCCCTTAGTCTGGTGGACCGTTGGGGCACCAAGCAAGACTTGAAGACCATCTTTCTCCATTCCTATCTATCCTCTGCCCTGTTTTACCTACGTTAGGGCCCTCAATTTTTCTCCGATTGATTGGTACCATGATTAACAGTTGTGCGTTTAGGACAGAGGTGGGCAAATTACGAACCCGCGGGCCACATGCGGCCCACCGAAGTGTCTTATGCGGCCCGCGAAAACCTAAATAAATCATTGTAAATATCTATAGACATTATTGAAACTTTTGATTCTTATCATTTGTAGTATATATATATATAGATATATATATATCACTATATTTATATATATGCGGCCCGCCTAGTCCCCAAATTTCATTAATGCAGCCCTCGGTTGAAAAAGGTTGCCCACCCCTGGTTTAGGAGATTGATGTAGAGTTTTAAAAAAGATAGAGAGAGAAAGAGAGAGAGGGCCTCTACTTTTAGCGGACTATGATAATCAGTTTAGAGTATATTTGAGTTGTAAATAAAGTGTGGCTGTTTAAAAAAAAAACTGTATTATAAAACAAATTTGACTTCATTTAAATGAACTACGTCTAGAGATAGGAAGATTAATGTTAATATTAACCAAAAAGAGACATGAATATGGGTCGTTGGTAAAGATAGCTACTCTGTTTTTCTATTATTTTTTTTTTGTAGAAAAAGGAAGTTGTTTTCTCACGCATGAAAAAAAATAAAAAAAAGAGAATGCTCTCCCATTAATGAATGTAAATCCACGGGTTTCCAATCAAATACTTTCAGGTCTATTTAATTTTTTATTTTTTTTTACCTTTCCTTTATGTGGCCTGCGACACCAGTGTCGGGAATAAAAATGGCCCTCTGGTCGATTTATGTTGGGCATCACTGATATATATTATTCAAGAAAGCAAGACTATGTTAACATGCGCATAGGAAGTATTATTCTTTCTTTAAGAAATGAAATATCTTATCATCAGAAAGCAGTGCTGACAAACGTTAATTTACTTAATGACACACTATTTCGAAACGAGAACTAATTAAATCTAAGTGTTGTGTTTATGTCTTCAGTCTGTTCGCCCAACGAGTACGGAGAGAATTGTGAAGGGAACTGTCTGGCCAAATGTGGGGAGAACTGTTACGATCGAGTGGAGGGGATATGCCCAGGTACGTACTGGTCAAAAGTGTGTGTTTGTGTGTGTGAAAAGAGGCTGTGTGAGTGTGTGTGTGTGTGGTCCATCCTCTAATGTTATATAGTAGCTTAAGACAAGGGACTGAATCCAGGAAGCCAGCACTATTTAACATTACTTTGTCAACATTGGGACCCATTCACTAATGAAACTCAAATTGTTTCGTTGCTATGCTTTCTGGTTAGAAGAATCTCTTATGCCACTTAGTGAACTAATCCCAACATGCCTCTCTGTCACCGTGTACATCCCAACACTTATCAGCCTGTGAAATCGCTAAACAAATTTCACCTTCAGTTTTGTAGTGCTCCAAAAAATCTAAACTTCCCCTCCGACCTGCTTTGCTTACCAATAAAGGAGGTTCCAAATGGGATCGCTCTCGAAGACACTAACTCTGATATTTTACTTTACTTCGAATTGTGAAATGAACGTGCTGTACGCTAATTCAAGATAACAAATATATTTTTCATTCAAACATTCCCTAAACCATTTTTATTCTGAAAATATTTCCATAAATTTGAGTCTATTTTTTTTTATTAATAACTTATTACGGATATACGGTAAAGTTTCAAAATTTCCGCCACTGTTTGCCTATGGGAACCTAGACTAGTTGTTCAATATGAAAAATACACCTTTTTCTTTATGTTGCAGTTCATGGTGGTTGGTCAGAGTGGGAGAACTGGCAATGTGCTAGCAGTTGCAGAGTGTCTGATGAAATTCGAAAAAGGTAAAACAAAAAAAAAAAAACAAGGTTACAAAGACAGTTTGTATGGAAACACAAACTTAAAATCGGCCCCCGAAGTGGTCCACCCTGTCAGGCTTCAATAATTCAGAAAGAACATCTGAATGAAATTATATCAAAGACAAATGACAGATCTTAAGTAGTGCCCCAGAAATCCTTAGGCCTCTTTTCTTTGTCTCTTTTTAGGTTGGTTACTTCGATAGTAAATACTATCGTATCTCGAAACCATATATTGAGAAATGAAATTAAATTTATAGCATTATTAATTGTCTTAAATTAGGTCTCATTTATAATGCACAATAATTAGGTTTTTCTCTTTAAAAATACTGCTTGCATAAGTGATTTAAAAAAAAAATTAGATTTTGAGCTTTTAGAAAAGAAAAAGTAGCCGTTGCATCAGAACTTTGAATAATCTAAATTATTGTGATGTCCGATTTTCTTTTCTCTTCTACTTTCTGAGGTCTAAACGGGACGGACGGACAGACATACAGACAGGCCACACAAAACTAATAGCGTCTTTGCCCCTTTCGGGGGCTGCTAAAAAAGGAAGTTCTTATCAGTGTCAGCCACATAAGTACAGAATACTATAGTGCATTTTGGAATGTGAGCTTGACAGTTTTGGTCACTGCAGCTGAGGCGTCACGTTATTGCATGACCATTGATTGGGCCATGATCGTGCCAATAATTGGACTAGCAGCCATTGGGCCGGTCTTAGATAATTGGATGCCCTAGGGGCCGCCCTAGGCGAAGCGAATTTGGTGTCCCAAAATGAAAAAAAAAAAGGGAAAAATACAATTATGCAATGTATTTGAAACCTAGTCAGGCTTAAGTACTCCAACAATAACATGGGGGCAAAAGTCTCGCTATCTCTTCTCTAATAAATCTTATGAGTGATACAGCTGGATATTCAGAAGTATGTTTTGGATAAGCTTCAAACATCCCATTAATGAATGTAGAACTATGAATTAATGAATGTAGAATTATGAATTAGTGAATTTAGAACTATGAATTAATGAATGTAGAACTATGAATTAATGAATGTAG
>JADKLZ010084329.1:7028500-7050115 GCA_021533235.1 Biomphalaria straminea
CTCATTACTTTTCTGAGATACTTAGAGCTAGATTTAAACCCACATAAACACACATTTCTCTCATTACTTTTCTCAGTAATCAAAGTGAAAGGAAGATAAGTTACGACAAAGATAGATCTAGTTATGAAGCTGAGGACTCGAGATTTTCATCAAGCTATACGGACACTTCTGAGATCTAACCCGGACACTTCTGAGATCTAACCCGGACACTTCTGAGATCTCGGACACTTCTGAGATCTAACCCGGACACTTCTGAGATCTAACCCACAGGTTGGGCATGTAGAGGTCAAGATCTAAAGAGTTTTGGAAAATATTTTGTAGCCTGCAAAAAGACTAACAATTCTTTAAAAAATGTACATTGCTTTCATTTAATCACTTTTTTTTTATGTTGGTGTTCGTCGTTCTATTGAAGATATGAAATAAAAAAACAACAACAAATATTCGAAAGTTGATGTCGCACTTTTGTTTATGATCATCAATTCTGGATGTTATACTTTTAACTACACGATTTCCCTCTACACATGTTATGTCATAGAAAATGTAGATCTTTATTATGTTTAATACCGAACAGTCCCGCCACCAATCCGGTGATTGAATGTGCAACACCTGGGACCCCTGTAGAAAAAGTGTGGCATTTGCTGGCGTATCTTATAAGGTGACTAAAGCGGGCGAGGTGTTAAAGACAACATTTATAAATAAAGCAAATTATTTGCCTTATTGACCCTTTGTTTACTCAAATGAAATATAAAAATTTTCTAAATAAGATACAAAACTCGTCTCAAGGGAAGAACCTTGCATTTGTAACTATATATTTTAACAATGTAAAATTTACTTCGCTTTTCTATATCACTGTAATGTTTTCTTTCCAGTACTGTAACCTCCTCTTTTTTACCAGTCCAGTGGTGTACTCCAAGATGAACAATACATTTCTTTCAAGCCTCCTTTAACCGGCTGTTCATTAGTTCAAAAATGTATTGAATAAGAAAATTAACTTTCAGAAATAGAAATGAAACATAATTTCCGGTTTTATATTGCATCAATAATTTAAAAATGGTTGGAATCAAAATTTACATGATGAATATTCATTAACGCTAGCCCCTTTAATTTTTTTTTCAATAATAGTGGATCTAAAATATTTGTAGATAAATATTTTTCAAACTAAAAAAATACTAAACGTTTTTATGCATTCTATGTTTCATATTTTGTTTTCTTCTCTTTTTCTTTTAAAAACGTGTGTCAAAAAAAGGATAAAGTGAAACGAAATATGTTCTTGCAATCAGAGCACACCCTAAGCACACCATTCATTATAGTTTTTAAGAACATCGCAGGTCAAATTAAGTGTAATAAATAATAAGTTAGCATGGGCGTATACTATTATTTAAGGGACATTATAATTATCTATCAGGGTTCTCTTCTTTGCTTGCTTGGCTCATTACTTTGGCTTGGCTCGTTGGGGGGGGGGGGTACTTGCAAATATTGATATTCAGAACAATTACTACAAAACACACTTCAACTCCATTGGAAATATAGATAATCCTTTAATATGCTATTAGAGCATGGAATGGATTGCCTGAGCTAGCCAGGAAAGCCAGTGACTTGGCAGAATTTAAGTCGTTGATTAATATGCATGACTGAATGCATCACGCGTAGGACGTAATCATCTTATTTTTTGAAGTAACGTCTGTATTTTATAAGATAAGATAAGATATCCGATAAAGGAAAAGCACAAAAATGATAGCTACTCTCAAAAAAATATATGTACATAGGCATCAGTCCAGGAAAAAAGAACAACTGTCTACCAATTTTAACCAAGGGAAACTTCACATTTAAAAAACATCACGCGTTCACATTCATGGCACTATAGAAGGGGGGGGGGGGAGATTAAACAAAGGGCTATAACTCTTTCATACTTAAATAGTAACCAAGAAATAACCCATTCACTCTCATCATACCTGCCCCTGACAATATCTATAACGTAGGCATGTCGTTCGATCGTCATCATGTTAAGTAGAAGTCATGGTTCTTATCTTCGTCACTCATAAGTAGTCAACCTAACACTAGTAACAGTAGTGTGTACTGAAATGACGTGTCTATATATTAAATAAGAACATAGATTAATAACGTTATTTAACTTTGGTTTGACCAATAATCGAATAAGCATCCTCTGTTAGGGACCCCTCAATGCAAGAAAAATTTAGAAACCGGTGGATACACAAAATAAACCAGTGAGATTTATAACAAAGGAATATTCACATTTGATTACAGTAACACCTTTAGTAAAATAACGAAATTTAGAAAGCCTTCAGGACAGAAGACTTAAAATACAAATACCAAATTTAATAAAATACTCAGACAGAAAGATAAAGGAACATTACTTGTTCCACATGCTAGGACAAATTTATACAAATGCTCTTTCTTCCCTAGTGCCAATAGAGCATGGAATGGGTTGCCTGTGCCAGCCAAGAAAACCAATGATTTGATAGAATTAAGTCATTGGTTAACATGCATGACTAGATGCATGGCGCGTAGGACGTAATCATCTTCATTTTAGAAGTAACATCTCTATTTTATAAGAGAAGGCCTTCAGAGGCATAGGTATTGATAGAAAGGCGATGTTTGGATGATTAGAGAACATTAGTTCGGCGATCTCTGACGGACGAAAGATTTGCTGTTATTATATACTTGCTGTGACTACTACGCATCATGCTTTAAAGTGCGCAACCAGAGCGCACTATATTTCAGCACATATTTCCTAAGCACGCCATTGAACTGAACGTAGCGCTAGATTGAAATTTATCGCGACTTTCTCTGTAATCTCGCTTTAAGCAATGTGCGTAGTTGAGACTCTGATTCTAGAATCTAAGGTAATATAGATAGAAATATTTGAAGTTAAGCAATAATACTATGTTCCAAACATATCACTGGCCACACCTATTCACGATTTCTTTCGAACCCAACATCTTATAAATTAAAAGGCGTTCCTTCAAACTAGACTAACGCTCTACCAGTAGTCATCTGTTAATATAAAAATAAATAAATATAAATTCCCCTTGGGATGTATGGGGGCAGATGATGTATAATGTCACTTGTCTTTATGGACTTCGGTTAACGAAGGTGTCATGTGGCCAGCACAAAGACCAACCGCCTCTACTTATCCCAGCTAATGTCAGGTACACAAAAGAGCTGGGTGGACCCAGTATGTCTTAAAAAATCCCCATATGCTTCTTTTTCTTCTTCCTATTACTGTTCCCTGAAAGAGGGCCACAAAGTTGAAAACAAAATTGTTCTTTGCCTAAGGATTACCCGAAGCTTCTTGTATTGAGCTTTTTTATTATCATCACTTTTTATTGTGAGTGCCTCCATGACTTCGTTCCAGGTGCGTAGCTAGAAATTTTCCATCGTTTTGGGGACTGACCTCTTTGGGGGCCCCTACATTTTGCATAATACTTAATTTTTTATGTAAAAAAACACTCATTTGGGAGCCCCCTCAAGTGGGGGCCCTGGGGATTTTCAAATTCTCACCCCCTTCTCCCCCCATCCTAGCTACGCCACTGCTTCGTTCCAATTTCATATTAAGACTTAAATAGAACTTCGTCATGAGCGGACCAACGAGTTCCAGGTCTGTATTTACATTGTAACAGTACACTACAGTAGTTATGATAAGAAGGAATAACAATTTGTGACCCTCTCAGAAGTATATTTTATTCGTTAGTAATAATAATATAATTTTGTTTTGTTAACTTTACATCTGTTTCAGAATTATTCTTTACAATTCCCCCAAATTTGCCACCCTCTCATATCCGTAAAGCTCAAAAGTCCATATGTAAATCCACCCGAGTCTGTTAGGACGCTAGGCGCTCTACCCCCAAGCCTAAGCATAATATATATTACAAAATAAAACATTTGTTGTTCTAATGTTGACATAATGTTATTTTTATAATAGTTTTGCTTTAATGACGTTTCACTAAAGAATGAAGATGACATGCAATTTTAAAGTCTACACTCTTTGGACGTTGATATTATTGTGGCCTGAACAAGTCACAGGTAAGATTGTACTGTATGTATAAAAGGCAACATTAAGAGAAACTAGGTTATTTCTTCACCAGAACAAAAATCTTTAGACATAGAATTGGGATATTGGAGTTTTACATCTGAAGATACCGCTGGATAGTCTAAGAGCTGAGCCGAAGGCTCTTCGAGCTCTAAGTTTGAAAAAAAACCTGTCTGACCTCACTGCCCGAAAATCAAACAGTAAAAAAAAACAAACCTGCGGACCAACAGGCCTGTCTGGGAGCGACCCGAGTCAATACTTATAGAGCATTGCTGTTTCCAATACCACTCGGTGGCACCGGGGGCCTCCACCATTTACCTTCGTTGTACCAAGCTAACTGTGCGGAATCCGCCATTGATGAGACGGTCCCTTGAGGAACAGCACATGGATTTGTGACTGGTTTGTGGGAGCTTTCTTACAAATCCGCACCGTGAAGGGGCAGACTCTCGTCCGCCCATGGGCACTCCCACGGGAATCATATTTGTTACCCTTTCGCCTAGCCACTTCCTCTAGTGAGCCGTTTCCACGGGAGCGCCACGATGAGGCAGGATAACGTGCTCCCGTCTGAAGATACCTAACGTATTCGTCGTACGATTCCATTGTTTCTCTTGCAGGTGCCACCACGACCTTAGGGAAGTACTTCCTGACCACTGTGCCCATCTTGGACCACGGCCCGCTTTTTCGAACTCATGAAATTGTCTTCGAGTTGTGTACCAACTACAAATCGTTTTTTACTGTAAGTTAGACAATATTTAGGGATGAACACAATTAATAGTCACATTACATGGAATTATATCATGTGTGATCAAAATAAGAGTCAAAAGTTAGCAATACTGTTCGCCCAAATTTAGACAATAAAGAGGCATGATATAGGAGTCACTTGACAACAATGTCAACTTCACGTTTCTTGGGTTTTCTATTGAAACCTAAGTATTTTGAATTCATAAGTATCCTGTTTTAGGTGTGATTAATTTTTTTTTCAATGAAATCAAGTTTGCTAAGACTTTGAAAGTTTTGAAGTCTTTTATGTGTGAATTCTATGGAATGCGAATGTCTTCATGGTTTTTTTTTTATGAAAGTTCTTTGTAAAAAAAATTGGGTTTTGACTTTGACTTGGGATTTATGAGAAAACCATTTTTCTCTCTAAGGTTTGTTAACATGTTTATTAGATCTCTTGACTGAGCAAATTAGAATACTTTTTTTTTAGTTTTTTTTTTCTTAAGTACCCAACAATGTGTTTTTCATTAGCATTAGACTATTGACGAAGAAGACCATACAAGTTCTGCTCTCTTTCGCACAGAAGTTGAGATTGATGAAGACCGTTCAATAAATCGCATTAGAATAAGTACTAACGACCGCTTTGTGTGTGTGTTTGTGGGTTGAAGAGAGACTTTTTTATGTTTAATAATAAACATTAGTAGTTATTGGGCACCTTCATTTTGAAAAGGTGGAATCGATGTGTGCATGAGGGAGGGACGAACCACTTGCTCACCTCACCAGATGACGCCAACCCTGGCTACGCCACTGCCTACTACTATAATTAAAGACTTATCTTATCAAGCCTATATAACAGCAGAGTTTACCTTTTTGTCTGTAGGTACACATTTATGAGAATGAGACGAGGGAAGTAGCAGAAATTGCTAGAGATAATCCTGCCTCACATCGTAAAGTCTTGAGGACTGATAGGTAAGGCATTGAGAACAGAGATATACATCAAAAACAGTAACATACAATTTTCAAAGTCATCAATTTTGGTATTAGCAATTTGATAAAATACAGGAAGGGTCGCCAGTTGTGACAGTTTTGTGATGTGTGATTAGTTTGTGTCTTTGCAAATAAGGTCGTCGGTATGTAATTTAAACTAACAATCGACTATTAAATCTTTTTTAGTGTTACATAAGTTCTTGAATAGCTTTTGTCGGCCTTACATGATAAAAGTCAATGTAACAGTCTGTTATATACAGACAGATAATAAATCCATGATTTATGTTTATTTACGTTCTTTGATATATTTCGTCTAACTTGGTACCGGTAACTAAAAGTGAAGAGGTGATACTTGAATGTTTCTTGTTTTGACTCTAATGGTGCCTTTCTTTTCTGAATGAAAGTTTGACCCTTAAAGAGGCCAACACTAAACACTTTCGACTTCGCGGTGAACAGAACTTTGGCCTGACAGTCTTTCTCATCAGCCAGAACTCGTCGGCATCTTTTGTAGTGATGCCCGTGGATGGATGGGGCCAAAGGTACCACGCCTTTACACTCAGGTAATTTCGCATGTTAGGTAGATAAATTAAGGGAGGGGGGATGCGTGGTGGCTGAGTGGTAAAGCGATTGGCTGCCGAACCAAAGGGCATCGATTCGAATCTTGGTGAAAACAGGGATTTTGAATTTTGAGAATTTTTAGAACGCCCCTGAATCAAACCGGCTCTAAATGAAACCTGACTTTAGGTGAGGGAAGTTGTGCTGGCCACTTTGCATCGTGCTCGTTAACCGTTGGCTAAATCCTCTACCCCAAAGATAGCAAGGTCTGAAAGAGGAACTTTACTTTAATCATGTAAATCACAAGAATTGCATAGAAGTCAAGGAAATCGATGCGACGGTACTCTGAAAGACTGAAAGATCCGATAGCCCAGTTAAAGTCATCCACAAGGGGGCTGTCAGGGAAAGCGGATGTCCACATTGACAGTCCTTTCACTGAACGGGGCGGTCAGGTACTAGGAATATAAAGAAACTATTAGGGGGTATCGGCTATCAACCTCTGAGTTATGAAGACTGAAAGACGCTTGAAGGAAAATACTCGCAGGACCTAGTGCTTCTGGTCCACGCCTTTCTGCCCTGTAACAAAATCTAGATGCAAGAAATATAAGTTAAATGTAGGCCTTTTTGTTTGTAACATCAGCCATGATACAAAAGCTAAATGCATTTTATTGCTTTATCTGCCTAGAAGCGAAATGAAATAAAAAAGGAAAAAAAAATCCTCAAAGATGAATAATTTTCTAGTTATTAATTTACGCTTTCCTAAATCCTTCCAACTGACTTAGTTTTCTCACATTGCTTTTAAAACATTTTTCAGACAAAATCCTTCCATTCAAATCGTCACTGATGATGCAGTCAAATTGGTCATCACTTTCGTTTTTGAGGTTCAATCCGCCAAATTCTCTTTCCATGGAATTGTTTACTCGGACGGAATGTCATTGGAGGTGAATTTAGATAAGTAAGTTGATATGTAAGATAATACGTTGATAAATAAATTAATAAGTAATTTGATAAATATGATAATGTCAGTTGATACGTAAGTTGATAAATGTGTTAATAAGTTATTTGATAAGTAATTTGATAAGTATTATAAAAATCTGTCTGTGGCATTTTACCTGTCGAGAGACGATCTTTGATCTCTACATTGAGTGATTGTATCAGAATGAATTTCTGTTACCTATGTTACCAGGATACCGTTTTGCTTTGTTCCATGTTTTTTAAAATCTTTTTTCGATAGCGAGTCTCGCTAAACTAATTGCTAATTCTAATACTTTTTTTTTCCATTTCCCAAGATGGACCGTGTTCAGCATTCAGAACTGTTCTAGTAGAGAAATACCTTATTACAATAGCTTTTCAGGTGAGTTTTCTGAAGATTTACAAGCTACTTCTTTCAATGAGTCTCGATTGTTTTATTTAGTTGTTGAGTTTCAGATGCTGCTTCAGAAATGAAGATTATCACATCCTATCCTAGTATGTCCTAGTCTAAACCTTCTCCAGGACGACAGGGGAGGGAAGCGGAACACGGAACCGAAAGAATAGCAGACGACCAAGCAGCCATGTTTGTTTAACCAGTCATTTACGAAAGTTGATTCACATTTTTAAAAATATAAATCAGTTACACTAGTTAGTACAGTGAGTGTATGTGTTGGACTATGTCACTTCTTATTTTAGACTTATTTAATACACTTTTTAATCATTTAAATTTATTTCAATCTTAGTTCTAATCTTTTCCTGATTGTATTGTAAATGTATTTAAAATCTTTACATAACTGCATCGTAATCTTCCCATTAGCCTATCTTGTTTAATGTTATGAAGATCCCTTTATAAGGGATAATAATAATTATAATTTAAGAGAGGGTATGTGTGGCCTTTGCGTGGGGACACCACAAGTGGATGCCTCTACAATAGAGACTTTAAAAATATCCAGAAACCTAACTTTTCCTTTTGTTTTTATGTATAATGTTACATGGGGACTGTTTTTGTGTATTTTCACCGCCAATACTTTAAATCTTACGCTTGGTAACACTGTCGTGGTTAATTAAGAAGTGTCCGTTTATAGCGCTCTCCTAATACATGCAGACCCGGATTTACGGCAGTGCTTCTAATCAGGGCTTTACCCTCCATAAAGTAAAAAAAAACAAAAAACTTTATTTTTTGTATAATAAAATATGCATATTACATATTGGTTTAATTTATAAGTGCTGTCTTCCTTCCGCAATAAGGCATGCTTTAAGATATAAGTTTCAATATTAATAAGTGGATTTTTACCGTTCGCAAAAGTGTAAGGGCCTCAACAAAAATCCTGCCCCGGGGCTTCCACTTCCTTAAATCCGGCCCTGATCACTGGATACAAAGTGTCAAGGTCGTCATCAAGATGTTATATTTGTTTTCATTTTTATATATTTATATTTGTCGTAAGAGTTCAGTTAAAAACTTTTAACTCTTAGCCCACAATTACTCCCCTTTAGAGTCCTAAGTAACTCTACATCTTTTTGCATTCCTATATAGTATATATACCCTCATAAAATGTAATATCTGTATTGTATTTCAGGAACTTTGTTGCTAGGAAACAATAAGTTTGGCGTCGTGTCAGGAAGCTGTGATTCTGACACAGACGACTTGCAGTGCAAAGATGCCCCAACGAACGAAAGGGTCGCCACGAAGGATGCCGCTGTCGGTTAGTTATCTCAGAGGTTCTCACAATTCTCACAAAAACTTGCCCACGGACCCCTATGTGAAGAAGCTTTTAGCGAAGTTTTTTTTTTAAATGTATACAATTTTCAACTTTCTGGGGACCCCCCTTTAGAAAACCCATGGGGATCCGCGGATAACAGTTTGTAGAAAAAAATAAGAAATAACAATTGCTTAATTTAGGAGGAAGATGAAAACAAAAATGTACTTAAAAAGTTTGATTGTGTAGCGAGGCTCTTACAGGTAAAGCTGAAAACGATTTAAGACTTAGAATTTCAATTATTACAATAATTGTCAAAGCTTATCTAAAATACCTATCGAGTGTAATCAAAGTAACACTTTCCTCGACGTTTTTTTGCCACGTTTATTACTTACTATCAATTACATTGTAGTGCAATATCCTCGTTGATTGCCCCAGATACCTGAATGTTAATGGGAAATGTTTTAGAGAGCACAACTTAAAAACACTATTCGACAATTTCGACCCTGGGAAGGTACTGGGCTTCGTCCCGGAGGTGGGGTTGTCTACGAAGATTTGATTTGTGAAATTGTGAACATATAATATTTACACAAGATTTTTACTAAATTATTAAATTTTTACTACCTTTACTATTTTAACTGTGAATAGACCTTGCTTTTAATGATTTAACTGTATGGAATTTAGCTCTTGTTAAAAGGAGAGTAATCCTTGAAGGATTATGGGCACGACATGGCTTAAATTGTGATGATGTGCCAAAAACTCAAAACTCAAACTGTGGTTTTAAGCTACGTAGTTTGTACCTTTGTCACAGCCTCGTTTGAGACTCATTGTGACATGTTTTGGCTTTTCAGTTACCTAGCACAAATTGTGCCCTTTGCACGAGGAAAAAGCTTTCACTTTTGAGTTTATACTACTAGGAATAGAAGCAGTGGCAGTAGCGGTCTTAGGGGGTGGCAACTGGGGCAACCGCCCCAGGCCCCGCGCCTGACGGGGGCCCCGCGCTGGGAGATTTTATTGTCACCAACTTTGAAAACTAAATGAGTGGTCATAAACAAGGACTTGTTACTCAATATTTTCCCAGTATACCAATTATACCAATTGCCATTTAAGCTTACATTTTTTATTTCGAAATACCGTTCAGTTTCGGTAAAGACAGCCGAGTCTTAGAGGCTATCATCGTTTAACGTTCACAATAAAAACACATAAGTAGAAGCAACCAATCCTAATCGTTTCGACGTCTAATCGGATTTTATTTGGAAAATACGTAGTGATAAAGTTTGAACTACTCTTTGCACTATGAAACATTGTATATGAAAAATACATTTGTAGTAACAATAATGGAACTTTTGACTAATTGAATATTTAATGAAATGAATCAGTGCTTTTTTTTTAACGTCACATCGTACGGCGTACTTCACTTTTTTCAATGTGGGGAAAAAATATTAATTTTCTTGAATTTTAGCGTTTATTATTAATTTATTAATAGTTAAAAGATTAGGCAATCCATTTTTTTAAATAAAAAAAGCACTGAAAATAACTAAACAATTGTACGGTGTATTTTCTACTGTCGCTGGGGATACGTTCTAAGACCGCACGCAAAGGTCAGATTTTCGCGGTAAGCTGTTTAATTTCATAAACGTATAATATTTTTCGGATATAAACAGTATCACCAGTTGATGTGCTCGTACGGTTATTTCGGTAAATCAGCTTCCAGCAAGTTTGACGATGACAATATTAAGTTTTCTTTTTCCAATTGGCTACTGTGTGAACGTGTTAAAAAAAAAAAAAAAAAAAAAAACGCGGGAGTATTTTTAGCGGTCCCAGAAAGGAGAAAAGACGCTATTAGTTTTGTGTGGAATGTCTGTCCGTCCATCCGTTGCGTTTAGATCTCGTAAACTAGAAAAGTTAGTGAAAATCCGACATCATAATATCTAAGATCATTCAAAGTTCTGATGCAACGGCTACTTTTTTTTTTCTAAAACCGAAAAATCTAATTTTTAAATCACTTATCACTTTCTTTCAGAAAAATACATCACTTTTACAACTATTCATTATTAATGTTAACAAACACCGAAAGCTCTTTAATATAGGAGATAATTAATTACCCGTTTTTAAACAGGTTTATATGCAAACGTTTTTGTTTTTGTTTTTTTTTATTTTATTTTTTTTTTTGACATTTGTATTGCTAAGTTAAGTAAGTTTGGTTATACTAACTACTACATTTACACAGAGAAAATCTATTTAGTATGCATATAAGTTGGACATAATTTAAAACAACAATTAATAAGTAGTTTTTCATATCACGTGTCATAATGTGGTAAAGTAATGAATAAACATCACTGGGGCACTACCCAAGATCTGTCAACCTTCTTTCTCCAATCTATTCTGTCATAAATTTGTCATTGATAGAATTTCATTCTGATGTTCTTTCTGAAAATATTGAAACCTCCCTTTTTACTTGTTTGGGTGGACCACTTCGGGGGCAGATTTTGAGTTTGTGTTTCCACACAAACTGTCTTTGTAACCTTGTTTTTATAAATTATTTTTAAAAAAAACGTGATACAGCCTTTCCGGAAAAGTCGGGTCTTCGAAAGTGAATGGACCACTGTAACCCCTATAGAACCCTTTATTCTTAAAGAACATCCTAATGGCTTCAATTAGCAGAGTGAGAGGTGCGACATACTATTAGCTGTGGCGAGTGTTTTTTTTTAATTTGCATCTGTGGATGCAGAACAATTAAAATACAGTATATAATGCACTTCAGCGGCCAATAGTAAACCAGCAGTACTCTACGTAATGTTCTATGTTTTGTTACAAAAATATGGCCCACAGCTTTGAGGCGAAGATACTGTATTGTTATTGTTGCAGCATTAGAGAAGGATTAGCCCGTTAGCGAGATGTGGTACGATATATATATATAGTCTACCTTTGCGGCTAGGGGCCCCGCACATGACGCTCGCCCAGGGCCCCGCGCACTGCTAGGGTCGCCCCTGAGCAGTGGTAATCTTGTCCTTTATGAAAGCATTAATGTTACTATAAGTTATTCATGATATGGAAATCCGCGGGCATATAAATTGTGTTTATTTACGATTGGTGAATGAGGTCCATTGTGTATTATAACTAGAGTACTAGCGGAAGGCAGGATTACCTATCAAGTTAGTTATTTCAATCAATACATTCATTGTCTGCTACTAAGTGCATCGCTCAGTGCATTTTAAAACTTGTTGTGATACTTCATTACGACTAAAATTCTACACAAGACTACATATCAAGAGCCAAAGATAGAATCAAGAATTTAATAATATTATTGCTAATGAAAAAGTAATCATCATTTTGTCGCCGCGACAAAATCGCACCATGAAATGTGAAAACAGAATGTAGCATTACTTTTTTTTTCTGGACAAACTTGACGCTGTGTACCGTTAGGCTGTAGTCAGAAGTGTACACAGCTGACCGCTATGTGCTTAAAGCGCTCTTGTTTTCCTGGCATTCACAGAGATGTTGATGCCTCAGGAAACATACGGAACAGAGTTCATAATTCCAGTATTCTCTGGCCAATACACTAACGGCTTCTACTTTATGACTTCCGGTGAGGACTCAACCTTTGTTCATGTGTACGACGGGAAGAACGAGGACGGGGTCAGCATCCATTTAAATAGACGCACGCTGATGGTCAGTAAGAGTTTTCCTCAAATTTTGTTAGTTGGATATGTGACCTACAGCCTACAGGCTTAAACCGCTTGGACGTAACTGGCTACCTTTCAAGGGGGGCTCGAGACTCGACACCCCGATTCCTCTTCCCCCACTGGTCCACAAAGCGTTCTGAGCACGGTGGCGTAGCTAGAAATTTTCATTGTTTCGTCCCCGGATGGGTTTGACCTCTTAGGGGCACCTGATGTTTGAGTAATATTTAATTTTTAATGTAAAAAACACTCATTTTCAAATTTTCCCCCCTCCTCCCCCACCCTAGTTACGCCACTGTCTGAGCATGCTATAGGCATTAAAGAAGGTCAAGCTAACGTTAAAAGTTCTCCTTTCTCTACTTTCAGACCTTGCGATCCATAGGGCAGATGATGTTAAGGTCACATGTTTATTTGGGCAACGGTTAACGAACATGGTGTAGTGTGGCCAGCAAAACACACTTTACTTTTCCCCAACTGATGTCAGGTACCCATTAGAGCTGGGTGGACTCAGAGGCCCCCAAAAGATCGCGAAATTAAAAATCCCAGTTTTCACCAGGATTTGAGCCCGGAAACCTTTCGGAAGCCAAACGTTTTGTCATTCAGCCAACGCGCCTCCAATGCTTCAATACTTTACTTTATATCTGGTATACGACATATTTTACTTTTTTCTTAAAACAAATCAGACAAATGAGCGACTTGTAGTATTGTGTCTGCCTCAATGCTGAAACTGGCAAACTTGTTTCCGCAGAAGGAACTTACTGGGCCGACCTACCTGAAAAGCAACAATGGAATTCAGGTGACTTTTGCCTGGCACTCAGAGAGCGGTTGCATAAGCATTACGAAGGAGCTTGGCGACGCCACCATTTCAACTATAGTACCGATGGAGCTTTTCTTCTATGCCTATACCTGGAGGTTAGTGGACTATTCTAAGCTTGTAAATATTTATAATATTTCTGACGATATGCGGACTACCCAATGCTTATAAATATTTATACTATTTCTAGATCTATATCAGAAGTTAGGTGGACTACTCATTGCTGTAAAGTTTCTAAGAGCATTTTTTTGAATTTCTTTGCAAATGCGCAAGCACCACAACCGTTAGTGAAATATATTAGCACAGAGTTATTTTTAAGTTTGGTGAATTGACAACAGAATATGTACTCTTTCTGAATTTGCTTTATGTCCCATGAGTCTAGAAAAATCAAAAGCCATATCTCTTTTCCTTTCTGTACCGAATTCGCGCATAAAAAAGGGTTCCGCCAGGGTGTAGCGCTGTGTACTGCAAGATAATTGAATAGTCTCATTATTTGATAATATCATAATATAATTTTTATTATATATAATTGAATGTACAAAATAATATATACTGCTACCATCTATGTTTAAATTGTCAATACTCTGAAATTGACAGTTTACCAAAGGACATCACCTTTATAAGGAATGTTTTGCATTACTTTACGCTTGTATATAGAGCCAAAGATATTCCACAAGTACATAGTCCAAATTTTGATCCGCCAAAACTCATGTGAGTAAATCTGAATTTTTTTTTTAATGATTAAATTTGAGCCATTGATGCTATTAAATATCGGCTGTTTTATGCATGTCTACTTTTCTATTATGTTTTTCTTTCTTTACTTACGTTTCAGATGTAGCTACTAACTAGATATTTTTTAAATTAGTTTGGGTTATACGTTATTTTTAAACCTGATGTTGTAAATTCTTGGAATTTTGTTAATGTGTGTCCTTTTCTAAAAAGTCTCCTTAGAACTTTGAAGCTAAACTAGAAAACAAATATCGATAGTCATGGATCGTTAATGTAAGTTATATTATGGCTGCATTAAAATATTTTGATACGCGTATCATAAATATTGTTGACCTGTTCAGGTGGACTTAGAGTCTGGTAGGAATCAAGGATAGGCGGCTCTTATCTAATATGTTACAGACGTTACTTCAAAAAAGAAGATGATACGTCCTACGCGTCATACATTTAGTCATGCATATCAACCAATGACCTAAACTCTGCCAAGTCACTGGTTTTCCTGGCTAGCTCAGGCAACTCATTTCGTTTTCTAATAGAGCTAGGGAAGGAGCTTTTGTACTAATTTGTCCTAGCATATGGAATAATAAATGTATATGTATCTTTGAGTCTTTCTGAGTATTTTATTAAATTTTGTTTTTGTATTTCAAGATTATGGTTCAGTGTTTAATGTATAATTGATATTTTACTTTTGACTCTTCTATCCTGAAGTCTTTCTAAATATAGTAATTTTACTAAAGGTGTTACTCTAGTCAAATATGACTATTCATTTGTTATGAATCTCACTGTTCTATTTTGTGTCTGTTCCAGGCTCTTGAATGACTAGTATATAAGTTATCGTTACTGTATTGCCGTTGACAAGTTAATCTTTTGAGTCAATTTTCTGTCCTCTTCAGATTTCAGCCATGTTGGTGTAAAGAAAGGAAATACTTTGTGCTACTAGGCTAGTGGTGCTTACCTTCACATATCCCTTAGTCTGTTGGATTGTTGGGGCACCACACAAGACTAGTCGACCGTCTTTCTCTATTCGTCTCTGTCTTTTGTCTTAGATAGAACAAAATTTCAATGACAGGCCCGTCTCCATTCCTCTATGTTGTCTTCTCATCTGTCTTTCTCTGTCTGCCTCTTCTTTTTCCTGATAATGTTCCAAGAAAAAAGAGCTTTGCGAGCCCTGTTGATCATGTAATATGACCATAGAGTTTTAATGTCCATTTTTTTACAATAGTTGGCTGGCCATCATGCTGTCCAATCGCTGTAGTAACCCTGTCTCAAATTTCTTCGTTTGTAATGTGGTCTTTGAATGTGATACCTAGGATCCTTCTGTAGCATCTCAATTCCATTGCTAGTATCCTCCTCTCTAGCCCTACAGTTAGCATTCAAAACTCACTAACATATGAGAATGTGGCCATGACCAGAGAGCGTATCAGTCTGATTTCGATGTCGTGTAGCAGTGTTATTATTGGACATTTTTATTCATGGCGGAAAAAAAATATATATTTATATAATAATTAGCTTGTTATTAGGTGTTACCTGTGTTCAAAATAAAGGAAGTCTTGCGGAGATATTGCTAAAATTATTGTTGAATAATTTTATCATTAATGGTAGGCAACTGTGATGTTTTAATTAGCGTCCTTGACACTGTTTAGATTATCATTAAAATCACACAATTTCTTAAAAAAAAGGAATAAAATTAAACATTTTTTTGTAGAGTCAGGAAACTAGTAAGGAAAACTGATGTACCCCTTTCAGACTTTGTGATCTATAGGGCAGGTGATGTAAAGGTCATCTGATTCTGTGACACACGGTTAACGAGGGTATCATGCGGCCAGCATAACGACTAAACGACCAACGGCCTTTACCTTTACGTAATGTCAGGTACCCGTTAGAGCTGGGTGGACTAAAATGCATCCAAAGATTCCTAAATTAAAAATGCCAGGATTCAAACTCGGACCTCGGGTTAGGAAGCCAAGCGCATTACCACTCAGCCACCGTGCTTCCGCAGTCAGGAAACTGAATTGAGAAAAAAAATTGTGGGCAAGTTGTTTTTTTTTGTGTTGGAAAAATTACATTACATTTGTAGTGTGAATGGCCAGTTTGTGTATTGCTTTCAGGGCCACAATGTCTGTTCCATACTTGCCTGGTTGGAAAATCTCTGGCTTCTCTCTCAAGAAAAGAGGATCTTCCCACGGACAAAACGTTGTTGCCTCGAAGATGAAAAAACCGTTTGGATGTTACATCTACGGTGTTGGTTATTCTGAGGGATTCATGCATCCAGCTGGCTACATCTCCAGCCCCATTAATGGTGTAAGTTATTGACAGACAGACAGACAGACAGATAGTCACACACACACATACACACACACACACATATATATATATATATATATATATATATATCTAAAGAGAGAGAGAGATGGAGATGGAGATTTTTTTTTACTTTACCCCTGAAAGCGTAAATAATTCTATAGAATTCCGGATGTCGTACTTTGCACTTGTCCCATGAAAGCGTAAAGAATTCTATAGCATACCGGATGTCGTACTTTGCCGGCAACATCTATATTACTTCAAAGTACTCTTCACCTTTTACTTCAGAGTAAAATCACATCACACTTAACCTTCACCTCACCTTCACATGAACTTTATTCTGTTGAACCGTTGGGGCACCGTCTTTTTCCATTGCTCTTTGTCTTTGCCTTAAATGACATGCCCGTCCGTTCTTAAATGTCTTCCCATCGCTTTCTCTGCAAATTCCTCTTTTTCCTGGTAATGTTCTCAGAAGGAAGGTCTGAGGACCTTAAGATATGACCATTACGTTGTACAGTGTGCTGTATTTTGTGTACAAGTATATTTCCTTCTTCTCCCTAGGAATGCAGTAGAACAATGGCCTCTATGGTACCTGGTGATCTCATAGACAACGACTGTGATAGGAAGATTGACGAAGAGTTTCAAAACTATAAAGGTTAGTGAACTACTCAGAATAATGTGGGGGTCTCACGTATATTTGGATTATAAAAATAACTAGGAATAATTATTTCCCGTTGACATTAAAGCCATTGTCAATAGTGAATATTTAAAAATACTGTCTAGGCATGATAATTTCCCTTCATCTTTGAGCTCAAGTTATCTCGTACACTTAGTGAGGTTGTGACAGAACGTCGCATGAGGTTTGCGGGGCAAGTTCTACGGCAAAATGAACTGCGCATACCAAGAGTTGCGATGACATGGAGGCCAATACGAGGAAAACGCAAACAGGGACGTCCTCGTATAACTCGGCGTCGTACCTTTATGGAGGACCTCAGAACAGTGGACACCAGGTGGGAGGAGGCTGCAGATATTGCCAATGACAGATCTTTATGGAGACAGCTTGCCGCCCAATGCGCCGAACGGCGCGGGAGGACCTGAGTCTGAGTATCTCGTACTATTTTTTTAGCTAGGCATAATAACCCATAATTTATATCGGATTATTCAATTTACTAGGAACGATGG
This sequence comes from Biomphalaria straminea, assembly GCA_021533235.1. Lineage (NCBI taxonomy): Eukaryota > Metazoa > Mollusca > Gastropoda > Planorbidae > Biomphalaria > Biomphalaria straminea. The sequence goes on from JADKLZ010084329.1 coordinate 7,046,186, forward strand.
ATTTCCTTTAACTTTGAAAGCTATAATAACTCTTGGATTATTAAATAGAAATATAAAAGTAAAAGTAAAGATCTCCCAAGAGACACTATGATCAATAGGGCAGATGATGTATTCTGTCATCTGTTTCTGTGGCCTCCGGTTAACGAGGGTGTCATGTGGCCGGCGCAACGACCGATCGTCTTCACTTTTCCTCAACTAATGTCATGTACCCATTAGAGCTGGGTGGACTCAGAGGCACCCGAAGATTCCAAAATTAAAAATTCCAGTCTTTACCAGGATTCGAACCCCGGTTCGGAAGCCAAGCGCCTTATAGCTAAGCCACTGCGCCTCCTAAATAGAAAAATGCTGTATATCATTTTGCTATAATTTAACTTACATAATTAGAAAGGCTTGTGAGATTTAATTGTGATTTAAATTTGGTTTTAGTTAAAAGATTAATTAATCTTCATTTTCCTGTTTATTATTTTGAAATTTGTCTAAGTCTGACATTCTAAGGATGAGTACTTATTGTATAGTTCAGGCAAGTCCAAAATGAATAGTTCATAATTAACTATGTTTATTCAAACATATATTTTTATTACTATATCTGAAAATATGACTTTTTTAAAACCGAAGTCTTCACCAGGATTGGAACCCGAGACGCTCTCACTCCGCCACCACACCACCTACTATTTACGTTTGTCGCTTTTTTTTCAGATGATGACAATGACACTTTAATAGACGAAGACTTACTGGACATGTCAGGTAAATCTATGTTTATATGCACACCAACATTTAACAACATAAGCTTCCAAATCAACATTGTAAATTTCGACGCTGAACTTAATGGACGAAAGACGAATTGTAGCCTTTTGAGGGTAAATGCTACAGGTTAATGCTAGGTAACAGGAACAGAAAACAACTGAAAGTTTACATTTAGAGGTCAATACTCTAGTTGACAAAAAAAGGAGGAACTCTTCAATGTTGTGAAGAGACAAAAGCAGAACCAGTTCGTTCATATTCGACAACATGACTCACTGTCAAAAGTCATCCTTTAGTTTCCAGCAGAGGAAGCACGAAGAAAGGGTCGTCCAAAGAAAAGCTGGCTGCTTAACGTACAAAAATGGACAGGACCTCTTTTTGATATTCTGCTAAGGATAGATCTGACCTGGAATAGTGGAGGGATTTGGTTACCCAAGGTAGTCCCAGGTCCATGTTGCCTCAGTCTGGCGTGCGCAGTTCATCTCATGTATTGGTCTAATCATCTAAACGCTCCAACATAACAATGAGAACGAAGAAGAAGAAGTGAACAGGATAGTGGGGACGCCTTTGACGCTCCGATTTTCCTAATGGAAGATGCAAGGCAATGAACAAATAATGATGATGACGATCTGTACTGAAAAAGTACACATAGAGAGAGAAAGGGACAAAGAGAAGAAAGAGATAGAGAGAAAGAGAGAGAAAGAAAGAGAGAGAGAGAGAGAGAGAGAGAAAGAAATAGAGAAAAAGAGAGAGAATGAAAGAGAGAAAGAGAGGCTCATGCGCGCTGTGACCATACTGGAATGAAAAGGCTTTTGTTCCTCGACGTTTCCAAGAGAATGAATGAAAGATTAGATTACACGATTATCAAAACATATTCTATCTGTCGTAAATGTTTACTTTAGTAAGCTGTTTCTTTGGCCTAGTCCTAATCCAAAATTATTCCAGGTGCATATTATAGATGCCCCCCACCCAGATTCAAGAATGATTGTATGATATTTAAGGTGGTAGCTCATACTCTCATATTTATTCTCTGGGACTTTTACGAATTGCCATTTAACGCTGATTAAATAAACTACATTAGTAGATCCATCCATCCATTTATGTGTCTATCTATCCATCCATCCATCCATCTATCAATCTATCTTTCTATTCCCAGACAATGAATGGATCCAGACGCTGACAAAATCTTTTAAAGATGATAGTCAACCTGGAGTAGGTGAGTGTCTCTTTTGTAAGTCCCTTGGACCAATGCAAACTTCAGGAAAAACTGATTATATTTTATGGTCTGTTTTTAAACAATTTCAGAAATGATGGAATAGTTTCTCGCTTCTCTTTTTTTTTTCTCTCTCTTTCTCTCTCTTTCTCTGTCAGGTTTTTTTCCCTTTGCAAACGTTATTTTTCCCACACCCATTCTCGGATCAAGTTGAAAATTTAAACTATTATTTATTGTACAAAACAAAACATGAATGAATGAAAAAAAAAACATTAGTCAATTAATTGGGAAACAGAAATTTTGTTTGTATCAAAAAGGGGAAATAACTACTACATAATAGGTTAATATAGTTTTAAACGCAAATTTCTTCCCCCTTTAAATAAGCTTTTTTTTTTTAAAAGTGATTTTTGAAATATTCTGCATCTTTCTCTAGTTCATGGCTCCTGGGGCGAGTGGACAGAATGGCATTGTTCGGCTATGTGTCCCAACAGGACCATGGTAAGAAGCAGGTAAACTGGAAGTATTGAATGCTGTTTAGGTTAAGGCTAGGGTTTACAGACGTCCGCAAAATATCATATCCACCGTCCGCCAGGCGTTGATCTTAGGTGCGAACATTTCTGTTCTTTTCTTGCCTACTTCAAACGCATTGTATCCATTAATCCAGTGTCCTACCTTAACGGAACACTTCGCACATTATGAGTATTTAGCGGAACGTTGCTTTTTTTTTAGAGAGGTTAATTTACATAGTGGCCTACTAGTGAACTATTGTAGTACTTTGTGGAGCGTCTATTCAGGCCGCCCGGAACACTAGGGTTCCGTGGGACACAGTCTGGGACACAGTCTGGGACACAGTCTGGGACACACTGCATTAATCGAATTCAATCTTTCATCTGGAGGCGCGGTGGCTGAGCGGTAAAGCGCATTGACTTCTGAACCGGGGGTCCCGGGCTCGAATCCAGGTGAAGACTGGGATTTTTATTCCGGGATCCTTGGGCGCCTCTGAGTCCACCCAGCTCTAATGGGTACCTGACATTAGTTGGGGAAAAGTAAAGGCGGTTGGTCGTTGTGCTGGCCACATGACACCCTCGTTAACCGTAGGCCACAGAATCGGATGACCTTTACATCATCTGCCCTATAGACCACAAGGTCTGAAAGGGGAACTTAATCTTTCATCTGAGCGTTTTTTATAGACACGAACATCGCCCATAAATGATGTTTTGTAATACATTCAGAACTAAAGGGGATGGGTGTGTTGATGGGAAAGTTGTTTGATTGTGTAGTGCTTCAGCTTCGAATCCTCAGCAGGACTGTGAATCTACAAAACAACATTACCTGTAGATAATTATTTTGTTTGATATAGAAGAAGAGAAATAGCTTTAGACCTATATGGATTTATAACTTTTTATTTCATTTTCAATAAGCTGTTTTATAACGCTGTTCAATATGATACATAGCAAAGAAAATGGCGAGGCAAAGTTTATAGATAACAATGAGGTTTCGTTTATCTATTTCACAAAAGAGTGAGAAGTTTCCTGATATGAACACTATTTTAATGATATGAACATATTTACAACTAGGGCCTATAACTTATCATTTACGTCAGCTAATATTCCCATCCAATCTTTTAAAAAATACAAATTTCTTCTTCATAAGCTTAATAATTTAGAAGTAGAAAGAAAGCGTGTTGTCTTTAGCTAAGTAGCAGTAGAGTTTCAAAGCTCTCTCGTGTTTTTGTCCTGCAGGCAATGTAACAAGCCCACGCCTGCCAATGGAGGGATGCCCTGTGAGGGGATGGACAATGAAGGGAAAGATGGGACGTGCTACATGGGACAAACTTGTCCAGAAGGTGAGTGTGTCTTCAAGGGGACATTCATTTACTCATTGACCTTGTTGTGGTTGTGTCCCTTTACTCATTGACCTTGTTGTTAGTGTGTCCTTTTACACCTTGACCTTGTTGTTATTGTGTCCTTTTACAC
>JADKLZ010084329.1:7120120-7150939 GCA_021533235.1 Biomphalaria straminea
ATATTGGGGTGTAAGTTGTAAGTCGTAGGTGTATTTTATAAGTCATACTGGGGTGTATTTTATAAGTCATATTGGGGTGTAAGTTGTAAGTCGTATTAGGGTGTATTTTATAAGTCATATTTGAGTGTATGTTCGTTTACAACTTGTTGTTTTTCTCATTAGTCACAGTTCAATTAATGTCGTAAATTATGTCTATATTTTAAAATATACAACTGGATAGTACTGATGCCTGTTTAGCAAAGATCTATATACCATTATAATGTACAAATTACATGTTTCTCTGAAACGACCTTTTCCCCTTGCAAGCTATTGTGTGACTAAAGAGGCCGATCCTTGATACACAGCTGCGATCGTAGTTTGGGCATATGTAGTCACCAAGTGCCGTTGCATTTTCACCCTTCTTTCTGCTTCTGTTGTGTATGGCATCTGCAATCCAAGACACCCCTCCTTTATGCTCTCTCTCTCTCTCTCTCCATGGATGGCTGCCTGGTCGAGCGGTTTGCACGCTGGACTGTCGTATCGATTTACCGATGGTCCCGGGTTTAAACCCTGCCCGCTCCAATCCCCCGTCGTCCTGCGGGAGGTTTGGACTAGGAAATAACTATCTTCAACTCTGAAGGAATTTCCGAAACATGTAAAACATTTTACAAACATGTGGATCTATCCAGTGCCACCTCTTCCCAGCTGCTAGTGTCGATCTTAAAGAGATTCATACCCCGTTTGCATGTTTTACGTTTCTCACTATGATCACATAGCTGTTTAATATCTCGTGGTTATTTTCTTTAAAGGTGTTATAAGTCTTGGACAGTGGCGTAGCAAAGTACCACTCTTTGAGACTAGAAATAGACTTTATTGAGAATGTAATATAGTAGTGTGATGGTCATTTGAACAAAAAATGTAACTGACAACAAATACACGTCTATACTGTCTCGCGTCGCTGATTCGTCTCCCCTTCAAATATCCCTCACGTGACTTCTGTTAACATCAATTATGACAGACCTTGTCTTGGTTTCATCAGCCAAAAAAAAAAATCAAAACGCTTTCTTTCTTTGTCGTTACCTTGGAAACAAACATATACACTACTTACCATTTTGTCACATTATTAAGTCATATTTCGTAAGTACTAGCATCTTCTTTTATCATCAACACAATCTTTACCATCGATGGCACTCATATAAGAAAGTGCGTTGTTGAACCACGTAAGCATGCCAGAATATCCTGATACTTGTTCGAATACATGAATTTTATTTTTTCAATTTTCACAAAAAAATACCTGTTACCTGTTACATGTTACCTATTCCCTTAGTCTGTGGACCGTTTGGGGCACCAAGCAAGACTTAGGGACCGTCTTTTTCCATTACTCTCTATTCTTTGCCCTGTTTAGAACCTCTTTCAATGGTAGGCCCGGCCATTCTTTTATGTTTTCCTCCCACCGCTTTCTCTGTCAGCTTCTTCTTTTTTTTCCTGGTACTGTTCCCTGGAGGAATGTCTTTGCGAGCCCCGAAGATCTTGTAATATGGCCATATATTTTAAGCTTCCGTTTTTTCACAGTAGTTAGCAGGTCATCATGGGGTCCGATCGCTGCAGTAACCCTGTTTCTAGTCTCTTGGTTTGTGATGCGGTCTTTAAATGTGATGCCTAGGATCCTTCTGTAGCATCTCAATGCCATTGCTAGGATCCTCCTCTCTAGCTCTGCAGTCAGCGAGACAATAGCTCCGAGGTATTTGAAGCTGCTAACGCTAGTTAGCTTTTCACCTCCAATACAGATGGCCCTTATAAAGCCCTGTTAGCTATTGGTCATAATTTTTTTTATACATTTATTTGCATGCCATATTCTGTGGGAGTCTTGTCAATGCGCATCACTAGGTCGGGTAATTCTTCTTCTGTCCCTGCTAGGACATCGATGTCATCTGCGAAGTGCAAGCTAGTGATTCTTCTTCCTCCAATGCTTACAGTACCTTCAAATCCCTCGAGAGCATCTTCCATTATCCTTTCAATGAAGATATTAGTGCTGGTGAAAGCAGCCTTGTCTTACTCCAACTGTGGTTTTTAAACCAGTCTCCAATATTGTTGTTGAAAATATCGCACTGGTGGAACAGATTCTGTAATTACAAATTAACCAGCACAATAAAGTTGCGGCACAGCAAACGAATCAACACGAGCTAGTAATTAAACTAAATTCTTCTTTCTAAGAACACAAACAAAGCTGGTGCATAGAAATATTATTCCAAGAAACGTAATCACAAGGATTGATAGTTCGCAATAAGTTCTCAATAACCTGTATCACCGTTTCACAATTGGCCTGAACAAGTATATGTGATTTTGTGAGAGCTATGTCCAAATCACTTCTAGTGAACCATATTCAGCCACAGCCGTGGTGAACTATTCTTTATTTGGCTCATGAGTTTTGTTGGGGTTGTATCCCTTGAAACATATGTCGAATTTGTTATGTGTCGCGAAGGCTGAAAAGAGGCTGGCCCCCACTGTTCTCTCCCAAACAAAGGCAAAGTAGAGAGACGTTAGTTACTACCTTTCCTGTTGTCACACATTCTACTTAATATGCCTATGTGTGTCACCAGGGGAGAGTGCCTAAGTGGTAAGGCACATGGCTTTCAAAACGAGGAGTTTTGGGTTCGAATCTCTGTGATGAAAGGGATTTTTTTAAATTTATTTCGGGATATTAGGACGCCCCTGAGTACCAGGCTTTAGTTGGGTAAAGTAAAAACAGTTGGTCGTTGTGCTGGCCACATGGCACCCTTGTTGAAACAGATGCCCTATACATCACCAGCCCTATAGATCATAAGGTTATATTCATGGGAAAATCTCTGTATTGTCGTTAATAGGTCACATATACACTATGTAAACTTCGTTTTTTTTTTATTTCTTTAAAAAATGTTATAAATGTGTCCTAATTGTGTTCTAACTTCTTATGTGTAAAGCATTCTTGCACTTTGAAGATAAAAAACAAAGGTAGTTTTAAAAATTCTTTAAACGCCAATTTTTTCTTTGTCCTGTCCTATAAGAGGTTAAAATGAAACTTTTAATTTCCGTAGCTTTCTCTCTCTTCACAGGAACTCAGTCGATTAAAGTTGAACAAAAGTGGCATCAAAGCCAAACGATCAAAGCTGAACATTTACGGCTCTTGTCCCAACAAAGGAGTGAAACTAAGGCACTATGAAGAAAGTGGGAAAGTACATGGTACTGCCCGAAAAAGGAAAAATAAATAAAAAGGGGGGGGGGAGAGAAGACTCCCCTATTTTCGTTTCGGAAGACGTTCAACGGAGATACTTTTCAAGTGGAATCTCCCGTATCGGTAGCGCTTTCGGGGGGCTACGGAAAGTCAACATGGCGCGCTGGTAAACACCAGAGACATTTACAACTATAGACTTTTTAGTTATAAAGAGTTAGATCAAGCCCCATGTGTGTGTGTGTGTGTGCATGTGCGTGTGTGATAGTAACTTACCCGTCGAGCATCAAAATCAAGCGACGGGACACTTTAAGCCAGCTTTAAATGTTCTGACCTATATTTCCCTTTTTGGGGGACTTATTGGCTAATTTCTTTAAGGTGTGCTTCCTCTTGTGCGTTTTTACAAGACATATATCAACTCACACTGTTTGTCTGTTTGTCTGTCTGGAATCTTGTACATGTTAATTTCCCCACTTCCCATTCTCGGATCAAGTTGAAACTTTGCACAATTATTCGTTGTCGGTGACAACATATGAATTATAAAAAACAACAAACAATCAATTAATCAAGTAATCGTAATTAATCTTATTTTATATTTTAAAAATGTACTAAGATAAGGGAAGATAAGCTTTGTGTGGCAAATCAGGCCGTTCGCTAAAAATGTTATAAGCACTTCAATAGCTCAGTGGTTATCACGTTGGCCTTCCTTCGTGTAGGCTCGTGACCTGAGTTCGACGTTTATAGCTTTTGTAAAAGGGAGGAGGTAGCCTCTGTCCTAGATACCTCTCTCCTCCTCCCACTGGTACACACCAATGGATGTGTCTCTATTTCACATTCAATAGTGTTAAACTAGTTTGAAAGTGAGTTGATCACACAGCTATAAGGGGTACCCGACAGTCCACCATTACAAAAGAGATACAAGACACACAGCAAAGACAAACAGACACAAAAACACTTTTGTACCCTTGGCAATCAAATCTTTAAATAAAATACAACTATCTGATATGCTAGGACAAATTTGAACAAAAGCTCTTTTTTCCCTCGCGCTATTAGAGCATGGAATGGGTTGCCTGAGCTAGCCAGGAAAACCAGTGACTTGGCAGAGTTTAGGGCATTGGTTAATATGCATGACTAAATGCATGACGCGTAGGACGTAATCATCTTCTTTTTTGAAGTAACATCTCTAACATATAAGATAAGATAAGATAAACTTTTCACACGTAAATTATAAGTGAGCCTGGTGTGAATTTGTATTTTGGTTTTCTATAGTTATAATGCTTTGTTTGGTGTGATGCACAAATTGTAAGACAAAGACCTTCCTTCGGGGAATAGTATCAGGACAAAGAAGAAGACGCAGAGAAAGTGGTGAGAAGATAACATAAAAGAATGGACGAGCAAAGACATTCTTTTCAAAGCAAAAGACAGAGGAATGGAGAAAGACGGACAACAAATCTTGTGTGCAGCCCCAAGGATCCAACAGACTAAGGGGTAGGTGGTGATGCTGATATACAAGTACATTTTAAAACTAATATTAAAACTAATATTACTTAACACTTTTAGCTCTTTAATAAGTTTCCGCCTCTAAATCAAGGCACACGTCACTCCACTGCACACTTTATCCATTCTATCTAGTGACCAACAGATAGCAGAGACATCAAGTGGTGGGAGCAGTAAGACAGCAAAGTGGATGTGGAGCTAACTGACCAGAGACACCTTACTGTACCAAGCACGACACTGTTATCCACTGGTATCCACTCCTCTCTTGAAGATATCAACGCCGTCTGTGCGACACCTGAACCCTCAGTGCTAGATAACAGACCTGCAGCTTTGAGTGCCAAACGAAATAGAGACATGATCAAACGAACTCGAGTCTTAGTCAACGTTGTGTTACACATCTTCAGAAACAAATGTGAAGCAACCATTATAGTAGTTCTTTGTGAGAGAACTAGAACAAAAAAATGGTCGCTTTGAAACTATCGGTCAGTATGCTAGGTCCTCGGGGCCCGACTTTTTTTTTTTTTTTGTAGTTTTATTATCTCGGGGTAGATTTTTTTTAAATGTTCAATGTGATTTACTGACCAAATGATAATTAATGAGTTATAAAAATTAGCAAAATACTTTGTTTCCTCACTGAAGCCCGATATCTATTTAATGCTGGGGTATATACGCTAGTACCAAAGCCAGTGACTCATCTGGGGGCATCCATTGTCTTCCGAGACAGAAGGAGCTAGTTCAAGAAGTAGTGATGAACTGTAGCAAGCGGTCTGTGTACTGGTTTGTTTTCCTCTTTCAGTAAATAGATTTTTAATGTAGCAATATGTTCATTTAGTTTTCTTTTTTTTTTTTCTTTTTTACTTAGGTAAGTGATTGCATGTGCTGATAGGTATTAGGGCCTACTACAAAGATGCCCCAGGGGGTGCGGTGGTCGAATGGTTAAGCGTTTGGCTTCCGAACCTGAGGTCCTGGGTTCGAATCCCGGTAAAGGCTGGGGTTTTAAATTTCGGGATTTTTAGGGCGCCCCTGAGTCCACCCAACTCTAATGGGTACCCGACTTTAGTTGACGAAAGTAAAGGCGGTTGGTCATTGTGCTGGCCACATAACACCCTGCTTGGTAACCGTTGGCCAAAGAAACAGATGACCTTAACATCATCTGCCCCATAGATCTTAAGGTCTGAAGGGAACATTTTACTCTACTTTGCAAAAATTCCCCAAACGTTTTAAATTACTTTTTAAGAACAAAAAATAAAAGGCAGGGACTATCCTTTCTTTTTGAACAGTTGCCGGCTTCGATGATCTTCCAGATACCAATGATTCTTAAGTGGTCACTTCACCATTTGTTTGATGAATTCCATTTCATCAATCGTTCATCACAGATACACAAAACAACAACTTTATTTAGCACTGTCTCTTCATCGTGACTCTCAACGTGGGCGGAAATCGTTAGTCTCTTAATGTCAACTTCCTGTTCTAGTACGTTCACTAGAAGTGCGCATCTGTGCACTAGCCTGAATGGCGGTGCGCAACGCAGAGTCATAACAATACTTTGGTTCAAACTTTTTGAAGGACAAAAAGATGTGGGGATGTGAGCTTGTGAGGCTCAACCTCAGACCACCTATCCAGCTAACGAAGGAGAGGAGGAAGGTTAAGCTCGAATCCTGACTTAGAGTTGTGTTGGCTTAAAAACCTTCTTCAAGATATCCCTCCCCCCCTCCTCACTGGTCCACAATGGAGATTGGACCACAGCGCACTAATCATGCTATAAGCATCAACTTTATATAAAGTATAATCATAATAAACACACCAAGAAAATGTTGGCTATTTTCATAATTTTAAGGGATCACTTTGATACAGTCTGAGCAAAAATCAAAAAGTAGATGGAAATACTAAGAAACTATTCTGTTGACATGACTCGCTTGCATTGGGGCCACTTTGAGCTAATAGACAACTTTAACTCTAAAAAGCCCGTCGGAGGTTACATTTATATCGAGGCTCTTCCTTTTAGAAACCAGAAGCTGCCGGAATTCAGATTACACCTGAAGTAGCGCCGTGTGCTGATGTGGTTCAACTGTACTCGAACTGACCAAAGAAAATGACCACTAGCCTACTATTTATATTATCTTATACATGACTGACGTTCCTCCAAAACCGAAGATAATTACGTCCTAGGCGTATCCATGTGCAAATCTAGTTGTGCATGTTACCTAGTACAGACTTTCCTGGCTGATTCAGGCTACCCTTGCTAAGCTCTAATGGCACCGGGAATAGAAGGAACACTTGAGTGAATTCTTTCTAGAGTCATGTAAAACGGTTGATATAACTTTTCTGAAAGTTTTATCGTTTTTTTTTTATTTGTAAGTTATGGTTTAGTATTGTATGCATAATTGCTATTTCTATTTAAAATGATGATAACTAATTTTCGTTGTTTGAGCTTTGCGGTACATCGTAAAGATTATAATGCAGCAAGTGCACTAGATGTCAAAACAGAGAAGTCAACTCAGAGATGTCAATACAGAGATGTCAACCCAGAGATGTTTTGTTTTTTAATTATTTATTTGTATTTATTTCAATATATTTCTGTACAAGCAGGCACAAAATATGAAAATAAAAACGTATTCGACTGTGATCAACTTAATCAAGGCAATCCAATATGGAGGAGTTTATTAGTAACATTATTTAAAAAAAGAAAACAGCATATGAGCATAAGTTTATATACATGTCATATAGGTCAGTGCTATGTTACAAAGTGAGGAATGTGTGTATGTATTAATAGTTATCCAGGCTGCGCATACAGTTTTAGCTGACAGCGTCATCGACATTCTTTGCTCCTTGCTAAGACGGATGCCGCTTTTGAATATATTTGTATACAAATTTACCATGCATTTTGATGTTTTATTTACATTTATACAATTTCTAAAAGTATTGGCAATGCTAAGTAAGCATACGTGTCAATTGTCAAAAAAAGTTGATGTCTCAAATGGCACATATAAGTAGTCATATATAAGTAAAGTAAAATTAGTCTTACATTTACATCATTAATAAATAGTTTCTTATGTTTAGAAACACATAGTCAGGAAAAAGGCGGGGGTGGGGGGAGCTTTATACATTAAGACTTAGCATAGTTGACCTTGTATAGAATACTATTCCAAAATCAAACAAGATTAATATAATACTGAGAAACGGTTTTAATTTTTAAGTTTGTATAATACATTTTTTAGGAAGGAAAATTGTTCAAAGACAAAAGATAAAATAAAATGTTGACACAAAATATTTTACATTTAAAATATCACATCAATAAACACACCCTCGTGAGGAGGTACGCATGAAAACAAACCAGCTGAGTCCCTCTCATTCAAGTTAAGGATTGACCATCAAAGAGTATTTTATATTAATTGCTACTTCTGCATATTAATTGCTAACAATGGCAACATAGAATCGAAAGATACATGTAGGTCTCTGTGCTGAATAGAAATCAGGGCGAAACTCTTGTGTCTTCAATGAAGCTAGAAATATTTAGGCATAGGCGAGCACTGCAGACACATAGGGAGATGTCTGGGCAAGTTACTTAAGGCTCGGTGACTCTAGTGCTGACTATGTCATTTATGAATGTTGTGTTAGCGACCAATGTTAAGTATGAGCTAGTCATATACATGGTTCAATCAGATCTAAAGTAGTTTCGCATATTATCCATGATTGGATTATCCATGATTGGATTATCCATGATTTGGCTATCCGTGATTGAGTTATCTATTATTTGATTATCCATGATTGGATTATCCATGATTGGATATGGCCTTGCTGTCCACGGTGCTCAGGATTGTCTCCATCGTGAAGCTTTTCGTTTGAGACAGTTTACTATCTGGAGTTGGCATCTGCACGGGCTCCGTCTTGATCGCCAACTCTGTCGATTTCATTTCCTCAACTGGCTGCTGCTCATTGGATGCGAACGTCACAGAGTGCACGCGCTGAGTGCTGAATGACTTCCTGTCTGTGACGTAATCATGGCCTGAACCGTGAGTGGCCTTGTGCCCTGCCAAAGTTCTGGACTGACAAAAACCTTTGCCACATATGTCACACTTAAATGGCTTTTCTTTTGAATGGATGTATCTGTGAGAAAGACACAAAGTGAACGGGTAAGAAATACAGATGAGACATGAATGTATTGTGTTAGCAACTACACCAGGTGGAAAGACATTAATATTAAATATATAGGAATATCAGGGGCTAAATGCTGAGAGAAAAAAAGCCCCTGTTTTTCGAAAAATGAGGTTTGAATCTTGATGGAAGATTTTGAGCTTCGGGATTTTCGGAATGGCCCTGAGTCCACCCAATGACGTAAATTGGAAAAGAAAAAAAGTGGTTGGTCGTTGTGCTGGCCACATGACACCCTTGTAAAAAAAAACCAGCCCAATCACGTTCGGTGAAAGACTAAACTCTTATAGATGAAACTATTCAACGCTTGTTGCTTTTAGTATGTATATTAAACACTACTTTAGCATAGATATATGATCTAGAAGAGATGTATCGTACTGACCGGTGGTCACGCAAATGATCCTGCCTCCTGAAAGCTTTGTTGCAAATCTCACAAGGGTACGGCCTCTCGTCCGTGTGCGTCCTCTCGTGGATCAACAGGTTGTAACTCTTGCTGAACTGGCGACCACAGTACTTGCAGATAAATTCTTTCTTGGTTCTGGAAGCATATAGAAAGGAATATTTGGCTAATTGTAATAGTGAATGGCATATGTTGTATGTGTGCGCTTAGTTATAAGATAGCATACGTTCGATACAACATTCAATTTAATCTTGGTATGGCAATTTTGCATGAATAGAGGATAATGTATAATTTATATGCAGTGAAATGTTTTTAAAAAGTAAAAAAAAAAATAAGATTTTTGTTTAGCAAATTATGTATGTATCAGGGCCGGCCTTAGCTATAGGTATATTAGGCAGACTGCGATTAGTGGAGAGAAAAATTGAAAACAGTGGATCAAATCTCAAACACAGCAGAACTCTGTGGTTCTATGTCTAGCCTAGCTCAAAGTCTCAACTATGATTAAAGCTTTAGTCAAGAATGTTTAGATCTACTTGTTAGACTACATCTGTTCATTCCTCCTTGTGGGGAAATGTCGAAACGTTATTTGTAGTCTGGTTATCATAAATCGTCAATGAAGTTATATTCATTGCGTATTGTTTTCCCCCAGTTGGGGCCACCCTATTCACTTCGCCCAGGGCCTCCAATTATCTAAGGACCAGCCCTGTGTACATGAGTTAGATTTTATATATAATGTATCCTACGTAGACATCTATATCTACATAGAGACTCACAGGCAACAGAAAGGGAACCACGGATCAGTGGCGTAGCTAGGGTGGGCGCAGGAGGGGGTAGAATTTGAAAATGCCCCCGGGCCCCCGCTTGAGTATTTTTTTACATTAAATATTATGCAAAAAGCAGTGGCCCCCAACGAGGTCAATCCAACCGGGCCTCCAAATGATGGAAAATTCCTAGCTACACCCCTGCCAGAGATTTTTTTTAAAAAAGTTACCTCCTGGGCCTCCTGATTTTCAGTTTTTCCCCAGGGCACAGGGGGTGTCTTAAGGGCGTATCCACCAAGGCGCCCGCGATCAGCCCCTGACGGTAGTTCTCTCTCAGCAGCCGGATGTTTTCTTCCAGCCCCATCACGTGACTTATGATTTGAATCTGATTGGTGGGCGGCGTCACTACCTCGGGGGACTGGCATCCTTCTAGATCGCTGGTGGCTGACTCCGCCAACCTCGAAAAATCGAATCGTCTCTTTTTAGGCTTGGTTTCAGTCACTGTATCTGTAATGTTAAAAAGTAACACAAATATCATTAACATTGAAGCGAAACATTAGATCAATGGAAATCTAGTAAAAAAAAAACCACTCGCTGTTAATGGAAGGGGTGCGTCAGGATGTTCACGTCTGCTACGAATCGACCTCGTTTTGAAAACGATTGGCCTGGGTTTACTTATAATGAGAGTACGGAAGGAATTAGACTTTGATTTGGGGGGGGGGGGGGCTGAGTGGTTTAGTGCGTTAACTTCCTGGGGTCCTGGGTTCGAATCTCGGTGATGACTGTGCTTTTGAATTTCGGAATAGAAACTTTAGTTGGGGAAAATATTTTGTTGTTACAGACGTTTTAAAAATGACATAAGAGTTTTTGTAAATATTTATATAAACATAACGTTTGGTTTTTACTGTTGTTCAATCATAGACATAAATAAATATTGACTGGAAAAAAGGAAGTAACTTCATGTAAATTGAAAACATGTATGTGTATATCTATTGAATTCGGATTTCCGAATTATGAAAAATTTTAAAAATTACATGATCTTCAGTCTTAGAGATTAAACAAAATTTATAGACATAAAATAAAGTACACACAATTGCAATTCACAAATTTTTGTTTCATAAAACTCCCTTATTGGCCAGTCTATATTTATTTATGTCTATGATTTCAATTAATAAACCATACTGTAGCTGTAGCCTATGCCTATAATGTCATATAAAACGAAAACTGCGAGATTGCTGTTGAGTTGCCCACCAGCTAGAATCAAATCTATAAGTCTAGCTTAGCCGTGTGAACAAAGGCTTGAAGAAGAAGAACAACGACCAAAAAAATAAAATTAAAATAAAATATACAATTTAAACAAAACTGAATTAAAAACAATAATTGAAAAACATCATTTGACTTGTTTAACAAAGAGAGCTGTTTCTCAAAACTATCTCTCTGTTTTATCCAAGTCCGCGTACTAAAAAAAAAATCTGGGTTAAAAAAGTAAAGTTAAGAAATTTGCTGCCAACTGCGCTTCTTTTCGTGGCGCTGTTAGATGCGACTTTTAAATGTTGTTTTCAAATACTTTAGTCCTCACTTTTTCTTTGTTAAAAATGTCTGTAAAGTATTTGAATACTCCAAACGGATTTCATATGAAGAATACAATTATTTAAATACTTAAAAATGTAACCATTTTATAATAGGTGTAAATAGATTTTGTTCAAATATGTAACATTTATATATTTTAAATAAGACACTGAGAAATACAACTAAATGAAATAGCTGAGGATATTATCTATGATTTTGTTAAATGCTAAGTTTTGTTTTATTTCAGGTTAAAGGGTATTTGAAATGTTACATTTTACATTTTCACACAGCCTCCAGCCTGTATTTGTGCATGTCTTTTTAATGATGTTGGGAGGTTAGATGGGGATAGTTGTTGTGTTTTTTTTCACCTAAGTGGTTGCTTGTAGGTGAAGGTTATTCTGAAATTGAGAGAGGAAATGCCAACAACGATAATCAACCATCTTTGTTTTTTTTATATCATGTCTTGTTGGCACTATCATGACTTTTTCGAGTACAGACATCCATCTAACAAACCACTTCTGCATGAGACGACATTTTAGATAGTTGTGTTTTTTTCTCTCTCTCTCAAGGTTATCAAGCTTCTATGAAATACCCCACACCATGTGATTTTTGTTCCCATAGTCTTACAATGATAAAAAAAAAAAGAGAAAAGTAAAAAAACATGTGACCATTATCTTCGTGTAGATATTATGTAGCAGATAAGTTGTCGCATTTTGTGGACAGACAGAAAATATTGCACTGAAGAATTCATACGAAACCCAGGAACAATTTTTTTTTCAAGATTAGTTCTTTAGATTAGAACAGCCTTCACAATTGTTTATGCACTCAGACCATTTTTTTTGCAATTTCCCTGTAACCTCCTTCTTTCCCCCTTATCATACTGTCTTTGTGTTAAAAATGGGGTTAATATACACGGTTATCTTATAAAAAACATGGACCTGAGAACAAAAAAAAAGATTAGAGAGAAATAGCAAGTGATGAGAAGAAAACGAAACAAACAGCAGAAATTAATGTGTGAAACCATCGGCCTGAGAACTTCTGGGAGACTGAAACCAACTCTAAAAACCTCCAATAATGTCTGATGATATAGATATGTAGAATTCATTGCCCAGTTCTCGTGTGTACATGAAAACTGATTGTAAGGCACATTTTTTATTGTTTTTCCCGTTTTCTCTGACATGAGAATTGTGGGAGAAAGTCAAAGATAAACTAGTATAATTATGAAATAAAGTCTGAGAGAGACCACCGAATAAGCATTTTTTTTTTTGTTTTTTTTTTTAGCATTTAGGGACATACAAAGTTTTCAGCATTTTTTTATTGTCACTTTTCTTTTGCTTTCTTTGAAGGAAATCTGGAAGGAAATATTGGCATAAAGTCAACTAATTAAACTTGATCGTTTTTAATTAAGTCGTGTATTAGTTTTAGCTGTTGAGTAGCTAAACAAGCAGCTTTTTTTTTGGCTGTCTTGCACGCTACATGTTTAGTTGGCAACAGCAACACAAGGCATAGTTAGAGCTAATGTAAACTCTTCCCAGACTTTCTCCCCCGCTCCTCCCCCTCTCCTGTCCAACCTCACGATCTTGTCACTAGACTTGACCACCACGATGACACTGGCGCCAGACGACACAAGAACGTGTTAAGTGCGAATTGAGGACATCATAAAATTAGTCCTTGTTTGAATTACACACACACCTAGTCACTTAATGCACTCAAATAAGAAAAAAAAATTTTGATAGATGAGATTGGCGTTAAAAATGCAATAAAGGAATATGCAGAAGAAATCTGTACTGCAAATAAGGATATAATGTCTAATACACAACACATTTATCGTTGGAAAATTTATCGGAACATTTAGACTATTTTACTTCATTTTTTTCTATTCTATAATATCACACAATTTAATACCATAAAATGTATCCATTTTGTATATCACACTATTTAATAATATACAATGTATCCAATTTTTTTTTATATTCCTTTACATCAGTTTTTTTAGGTCTTGAGTACGAGTGAGAGTTGGCATCAGTCTCAACTCGTCTGCACCGTCTGCACGAAGAGTTATGTAACTTGGCAATTGCTGTCTGGGAGACGAAAATACATAGCATGGCTGCTCAGAGCACTGTAATCGAGTAATCCGTCGCTTACATTTCCAATTATACAAAGTATACAAAGATTTAACGGAAAACCGTTTTAATCAAAAGATAGAATAGAGAATTATCATTGAAGGAAAAATTAAAATGCCGGATATTCTTCTGTCACCCAAGATATATCCAATTTGCTGGTGTTACAAAGAACTAGGAAAAGTATGCAACGCAGCTATCTATCTATCTATCTATCTATCTATCTATCTATCTATCTATCTATCTATCTATCTATCTATCTATCTATCTATCTATCTATCTATATGTCTATCTATCTATCTATCTATCTATCTAGATATATCAGAGATAGATTATCTATCTATCTATCTTATAATTTAAATTGTAAATGTACCAATTTATTCAGGATTAATCATGTAATTTAATTTATAGTAGATCTAAACTAACAATAAATCTATTCGATGAGAAATATTTGTATTAATAGTTTTTGTCTAGCCCAATTTCATACTTTTAGCTTTCTCATTGTATTATCTTTTTAATTAGCCCAAAATAATTAAATGATGATGACACGCTACGAGTTTAACTAGAATGATGTCATAACTTTTTACACACACACACACCATTAATACAAACAATACTCTCTAACGAAAGACACTAAAACACTTCTGGGAAGAAATCACGCAACATTAGCTAGCAGGGAAAGATAATCGTGAAACTGATAAGAATATTACAGTTTGTTGTGTCCCTTAGGTGTAAAGCAACGCGTCAGACACTGTTCAGATCGTACGAAATGTGAATCGTCTGGAGGTATAGGACGAGTGCTTACCCCGACGCTCTTAATTTTTTTCCCCACAGCAAATGATAGGATGGGAAGGAGAGAAAAAAACCCTCTGCAAACCATGATGATCTATCTGGCCCTAGTGACCCAAGTCCAGACGCGAAACGGATTGACACTTGGCTCCCTGGAGGGGGGATGGATGGAGCTGTATCCCGTCTTGAACCTCTATCACGTCCCCCCCCCATTCGTGTTACGAGACGGACAGCTAATAAAGTGTGAAAGTCGTATAAATGTGAGTTGGACCCCACTGAGCGAGTGGACTTATTGGTCAGCATTAACGGATTGTTAGTGACGTCATTTTATACGACGTGGTATTGAGACCGGGATGTACTCTCGAAGCCTAAAACAAATAAATACAAACATATATGGTTGTGTTGAGAGCATAGACATAAATAAATATAGACTGGAAACAGGGAGTAATTTTATGTAACTTGAAAAAAATGTATATCTATTGAATTCTGATTTCCGAAATCTGACAAGTTGCACGATCTTCAATCTTAGAGATTAAACAAAACTACACTACCAAGAGATAAAAAAAACACTAACAAAAATATTGTAATACTTATATAGGTTATGGCTGAAATAGATATGAATACTTAACTTTTATACTGCTCATGCTGTATAGTAAAGCGCACAAATTTGCAAATCACAAATTTTCCCTTCATAAAACTCTCTTATTGGCCATTCTATATTTATTTATGTCTATGGTTGAGAGTCAAAAACTAATTTGAGCTTTTTAATCACACCCCCCACCCCCAAGATTTTTTTTTTATGTCATGACTAGGTAGAACCGTACAACCAAAATTTTTTTAATTGTTAAATTAAGCGAAATTTTAAATATCGACTATGTGGAATTTTCATAAATGGAATTTGGGCTGCATCCGGTGTTTAAACAAAACGATAGAGTTGATAAAGCTATGCATTTCGAAAAGCATATCAAGATTTTAGTACACATTTTAGCACTGCAAAGAAAAAAAATGTGTAAACTTTTTCGCTTTTAACACAGATTATATCATTGGCTGCAGTATTTAGCGGAACACTTAGCTTATTTATACAGAGATTAAATCATGTGGTGGCCTACTAGTTCATTATTGCAGTAGTGGAACACCTATTGTGGCCTTGCGGAACACCTATTGTGGCCTTGCGGAACACCTAGTGTGGCCTTGTGGAACACCTAGTGTGGCCTTGTGGAACACCTATTGTGGCCTTGCGGAACACCTATTGTGGCCTTGCGGAACACCTAGTGTGGCCTTGTGGAACACCTATTGTGGCCTTGCGGAACACCTATTGTGGCCTTGCGGAACACCTATTGTGGCCTTGTGGAACACCTATTGTGGCCTTGCGGAACACCTATTGTGGCCTTGCGGAACACCTAGTGTGGCCTTGCGGAACACCTATTGTGGCCTTGCGGAACACCTATTGTGGCCTTGTGGAACACCTATTGTGGCCTTGCGGAACACCTATTGTGGCCTTGTGGAACACCTATTGTGGCCTTGTGGAACTCAAGGGTTCCTCGGAACAGTTTGGGGAACACTGCCGTATTTACGTGAATGTAAACTGTATCTTAAAAATCAAAATAGAGACCAAAAAAATTACTGTCTTTAACTTAAGTGTGTAAATGTCCTTTATTTTAAATAGATTAACAATTGGGGTCTTACCTGGACTGCTGTCACTTGTATCATTCGGGCTTGGAGCCACGTGTTGCACGTAGCGCGTGTCGTAAGTGATACGTCTGCTGGGCAATCCCAAACGCGGATCCGTCGACACGCCGGCAAGTGGGCTCCTCTCCCAGAGAAAGGGCCTCCCTGAGGACGTGATAGGCCAGTGGGTCCTCAGCGGCGAGGGCGTCAGGGCGTGCTCATCCCCGGAGCGGGAGTCTTGCAGCTGGGCCTGGGCCCCCCATGTGGGAGTGGAGCAGAGAGAGCCGTAAGGCAGGAGGGAGGGGAGGTAATAGGGCAGGCTGTTTGGGCTGGAGACAGACGTCAGGTAGTTCTCTCCTGTGGACACACAAAAATATGGTTTGAATATTAATGAGCGCGCTCGCGCTCGCGATGATCACTCACGCGTAACATGTCTGGACATGGTAGTGTTGACAGACGTATTGATATTCTATTAAGTACATGACCGTGGTAGCTGAACAGTTGAGGTATAGTGGTAATGAGCGTGCTACTTACATTTCTAACATGGTCTGTTAGCACCAACATATTTTGGTAACCTGAACAGTAACCAAAAGTTACATAAATTATTGACTTGACATGCACTATCAGCCAGCTGAACAGTGGCGTAGCTAGGGTGGGAGAGGAGGAAGGAAAATTTGAAAATCCCCCAGGGTCTCCACCCTAAGGAGCCCCCAAATTAGCTTTTTTCACATTAAAAATTAAATATTAAGCAAAATACACGAGCTCCCAAAGAGATCAAGCCCCCACCCGAGGCCCCTAAACGATGGAAAAGTCCTAGCTACGCCCATGTAGCCGAATCAGATGTCTTTAGTGACTTAACCTAGGTTGCTATATCATCTCGTTTAGGTTAATACAACAATAGCAAAGACAGACACAAAAACTCTTTTGTTTCCCTGGCAATCACATCATTACATACAATTTAACTATGATAAAAACTGTTTGCATTTAAATTACAAGTGAATCAGGTGTGAATGTATATTTTGGTTTTCTATAGTTATAATGTTTTGTTTGGTGTAATGTAAAAATTGTAATGCAAATTTCCATATGCATAATAAAGATTTTTATTATTATTATTTCTTAGTACACAGTATCTTTTATTGAAGAGAGGTAGAGGTGTGTATCTTTAGCTTTGCAATGCACCTCACACCTTCCCATGTTGGCCTGTATGTATAGTTGGTATAGCCTATCAATTACCCATTGTTGTATTTAATCGAAGACAAACTAGACTTTTATCAGCAAATATTTACAGGCCTTCAATCTCAGTTCTATAATAATGTATGTATAGTTGGTATAGCCTATTAATTACCCATTGTTGTATTTGATCAAAGACAAACTAGACTTTATTCAGCAAATGTTTACAGGCCTTCAATCTCAGTTCTATAATAATGTCTGTTTCATCATTATTGTTAAATTCATTATTTTTTGTTAACAGAAAAATACTTATATAAATAAAGCGTTCATGTCCATACTAGTGAAATATTGTAACCTTTCTGTGTTGTCTCTCTCTCTCTCTCACTCACTCACTCACACACACGCAGACACATGAGGTTGCAATAGTATTGTATGTCCAAGGTCGAGGAGAAGTTAAAAAAAAAAAAGGAACCATCCACAGCAACATTCCTGCCTGAAAGAAATATGTACAAACTTACCCAAAATGTAACTCGGCAGAAAGCTGACAGGTGTGGGCGACGATGGTGACAAGACCAAGGAGAGGGGTCGTGGGTAAATAGGCATCATTGAACCTCTGAACCTGTTACGACAATATAAAAGCCTTTATAGATCCGTCAAACAAAATTTCGTATTTTGCATACGTAAATAAAAAGAAAAAGTTAATGTTAGCATTTTAATTTTTTTTTCCTTGTACAGCTGATAATAAAATGAAGACAAAATTATCATCACTAAGTTCTGGTATATTTGAATACAATTGTATTTGTTTTGTATAGTACGTCATGCTTATTGACCACTAACCTAAATTCTGCTAAGTCACTGGCTTTCCTGGCTAACTCAGGCAACTCATTCCATATACTTTGTACAATTTGGAATTTAGACATATATTTATTAAGTACATTATCTCAGGTCATGATGTCGAATGTCAAAATGCAGGGGCCACCTAAAAAGTTCAAGCCCCCCCCCCCCCCGGGCCCTCATATCCCTAGCTACGCCACCAATATAGGTCTGTTAAATTATATTCTTGTACATAAAGAATTAAAAAAATTCAAATTTGAGCGTCTTTACGTGAAATACAATATGAAGGTCTAGGAGGGATATCGCGAAAAAAAAAAACTGAGGGGGAACAAGGTTGTAGTCTACAAGTCAGACATTAGAATGCGAGCAGTCACTTGTTTTGTTTATGCTGTCTTTGATTGACAGCACGTCTGATGGCAGGTCGTTGCACCATGAACCCCCCCCCCCCCTTCCCCAAAAGAAAAAAAAAACTCTCCCCAAACACACACACACTTCTGAAGCAATGGTTCTAGAGTGAATTAGCATAGAGACTCCTGAATATACGTTATTGGGACTAACATCTCGATGGTTAGAATTATGATTATTATTTATTAAGATGCAATTTATAATGTAAAGATAAAAAAAATAAAAAAAAAAAAAACTAGGAAGGAACGAAACTTGCTCGAAAATCCTTTCTTACCCAACATTGTTCGCGATTCTTTTATAAAGAGTCATCTGATATGTTGTTCTTTTTTTTTAGTGATACCTTTTATTAACTCTTTCTGTCCTGGGGGGGGGGGGGGCGGAGATCTTTAACAGTTATTTCTCCCACTTCCCATTCTCGGATCAAATTGAAACTTTGCCACATTTATTCAATGTCGATGGCGTAAAGTAAACCATTAAAAAAAAGAAAATAACAAACTAGTTAATCAATTAGTCGTAATCAATTAATTTCTTTTATCTTTCATATAGAAAATGCACTAAGCTTAGTGTAGATATAGGCCTATCTTGTGTAGAGAATCGCTAAAAATAATAAGAGTCTACAAGCCTTTTTTTTTAAAGTAATTGAACAGCTCAGTGGCTAGCACGTCGGCCTTTTACCATGTAGGCTCAAGACTTTGAACTCCAATTCAAATATGAGTAACTTAAAAAAAAAATGCTTTTGAAAAGAAAGCACGGAATCTTGATCCCAGTTGCCCACTTTCTTCCTCCTGGTCCAGTGATTGGACCATAGCTCACTGAGCATGCTATAAGAATGAAAATTACGCTAGACAAAAATAGTTAATAAAAATATGTCCAAATGTAACAAATGTACTAATTGTTAGTCTAGATCTATTAACGCTTAAAGTGCTGAGGTGTTTCACAATGAGTGCATACCAAATGGAATTACAATTCTGGTGTTAAGGGGCTAAACTACCACACGCATTTTAAGGGTTAATAATGGTTGATGTCAAAATAATGCAATAAGACTTTTTTAAAATTTTGCCTGGTTTGTATTTAGATCAAGAAGAATTGAACCAGGAAACAAACAAACATTTCTGACAGAATGAAAAAGACTAATGATAAATCATGGAGAGAATTGTTATTTTCATAAGATTTTTTTTTTCATTTGAGTTTAAAAGGGCGTAAGAGAGGGGGGGGTGATGTCCCGGGGCGCCCCACTCAGCTATATTTCTATGTGATGTTCATAGAAAATGGGAGGCAATAAAGTATCTTGCCCCGGGCGCACGTTTCTGATCACTACGGCCTCTGGTCCTTGTTAAATCTGGCTGAGAACTATGTAGGTCTTGTAATTAAATTGTCTGGGAGGGGGAGGGAAGAGTGGGTGAAATCCTACCTCATTACGTCATCAATTTAAATCATGATTTGCATAAATATGCAAGTTTGCTCTTCTGCTGCGCTATTTTGTTTATAATTTTTGGTGTTGTATCTGTCTAGCGAGTGTGTATGTGTATTTGTTTTAGAAAACTGTCTGCTGACCGCTTGACCTCTACTGGACTCGTGGATGGCAGCATGCGGACTAGCAATACAGAAGTCATGTCACAACAAATCGCCATAGCAATGCTGAAACTATGCGCGCTCTGTTTGCGTGAGGTCATTGTCTTTTTAGACGTACAGAGATAGAAAGATAGAGAGAGAGATGGATAAATAGAAAAGAGAATGAAATCCAGAAAAGGGAAGAGAGATAGGTGATAAAGAGATAAAATAAAGAATTCAAGATAAAAATATGTGTGTGTGTGAGGGAGAGAGAGAGAGAGAGATATATATATATATATAGAGAGAGAAGAGATTTTAAATAGTGGTAATACAAAAATATTCACATAAGAATGCTGATAAGAAAAGCAAAAGAAAAATAGGAAATACTCGCAACTCTATAGTGTGGTTATTATTTACGATTCGTAGACAAATACAATTATTCATAATTTACGGTCTCAAAATGTATGTATTTAGTTAATTGCCTTGAAAGTTCGTTTTTCTTACTTAAAAAGGGTTTATATGTATGTGCATACGTTTTTTTTTGTTTTTTTTTTAAAGAAATGAATACCATGAGTGCAGCCGTTCCACTTTAAAGTATAATGAAAGCGACGCGTGAAACTGGTTTCCCAATAGAGCGACAGACGACAGAAACAAGTTAACGACTTTTCGCAACATTGGTTCACCTTTTCACCCCCACACTTATCCCCCTTGCATGGCTAGAACTCCTGTTTGTCGCAATCAAAGATCAATAAAGCATCAATTTATTTTTTTTTAAATCCAGACTTTACACAAAATCTACTTTAAAAAAAAAGTAATATACTCATTACATCAGCACTAAACAAAGGGTCATCACTTATGGTATTGCAGTTGACAGCAGTTGAAAATAAAAAAAAAAAAACAGACAAATAGCTGCACAGACATTTTGAAGTGTCACAACAGAACACAATTTCACAAACACTTGATGTCAACGACGAACGAGTAGATGTCCTCAATTAAAGTGCCCCTGTCTGTTTCAATCTCGTAATGTGGCTGTCCACATAAAGAGCATTGTTATAACGAAATAAATTCCAATCTAGTCAATCTATAAACAGACGGCATATATCACGCAAAGTACTTTCACACTCCCGTAGGAAACAAGGATAACAGTGTGGCATAACCGCTTGGCTACCTATCAAGGCGTCTCCAGTTCGAATCCCGACTCGAGCTGAGATGTGTTCGCTTGCTGAACGAACTGACACCAACTAGATACTAACACTTCCTCCCTCCCAATGTCCACAGAAGTGATTGAATCATAGTGCCATAAGCATGCTATACACAAATAATTATCTATTATATAAAGCAGAATGTAAGGCGTATAGAAATCAAAACCGTTTGACCAATCTTGATAAAAATTGGCATAAATGTTCCTTAGATCATGGCGTAGACCGTAGTGTATATTCAATGTCCCCCCCCCCGGTTGTGGGGCGCTAAACTAAAAAGAAAATACCTAAATTTATCTTCATTTTAAAACAAAGCTCTTTTATATATCAGATAAACTCGCAAGCCTCGGGTCAGATTCAAAATAAATAGAAACAAAAAAAAAACGCATACATTTAACCAGTGTTTCCCACGAACTACTGGTATAATTAACTAGTAGGCCTACACAGGAATTAATCGCTCTAAAAAAATAAGCAAAATGTTCCGCTAAATACTCGGAACGTGCAAAGTGTTCCGTTAAAGAAAAGGTTTGGGAAACACAAACAATAATTTGAGCAGGATGGAGGAATCTCTAACATCTCATTCATTGCTGATTCCAAAAAATTATATCTTGCAAGTAGAGCCTTATTTACAATTGAAAATCAACTATTAGATATATAGGGGCCAATTCTAAATACAGAGCTTATCTATCAATGATTAATATATCTTGAGGGCCTTAGACTATAGCAATAGCTTGTGTTACCTATAGGTAAATCAAGTGGGTTAGAAATGTTATTTGCAGTGCACTACTTGAAAAAAACAAATTTCAGATACAATTATATAAATAAACTAGCTTTAAAACACAATAGAAGCTAGGATGGGGCCTTTCCTCACCTTACCCTATAGCGACTAGACATTGTTCAATTTAGGGAACATACATTTGCGTTAAATGTTTTAAAAATGATTTTTTTTCTTAAATTTTTAGGCTACAAAACGAATGGTTTGTGTTTTTTCAACCTAAACTCAACATTTTAACGGCAGACTTTTTTGACTTAACAAATCTATATGTCGTATAATAACTGCCCCATGCCTTAGTTCTACACACACACACAGGCAAGAGAAACGGAAATCACTATTCAACTAAGTCTTAATAAGGCAATCCTGGTATAGCTTGGCGCTACGCTATGTTATAATGCATGCTATCTTAAATGCAATACAAGACTTTAACTTGGAGTTCAATACGAGTCTTGGAGTTTAAAACAAGACTTGGAGTTTAAAACAAGACTTGGAGTTTAAAACAAGACTTGGAGTTTAAAACAAGACTTGGAGTTTAACACAAGACTTGGAGTTTAACACAAGACTTGGAGTTTAATATATGACATGAAGTTTAATGCAAGAGTTTGAGTTTAATACAAGAGTTGGAGTTTAATACAAGACTTTACTTAGCATTGAATACAATATTTGACTTAGAATTGAATACAATACTTGAATCAGAATTGAATATAAGATTTGAATCAGAATTAAATACAAGACTTAAATCAGAATTAAATACAAGACTTGAATCAGAATTGAATACAAGACTTGAATAAGAATTGAATACAAGACTTACATTAGAATTGAATACAAAACACGAATTTTAACGCAAGACTTTTAAAAACAAAATTCATATGTGGTTTAATACGAAGAATAAAATGAGATTGATGTTATAGCCGTATAGAGACTATACGTAATGTTATGATACTTAATGTTATATTATACTTCATGTATACGCAATGTCTCATTCGTACTAGACATATTGCTGTTTAGAGGAACATTAGAAATGCGGGAATCTGAGTGTTATAATTGTCTATGAATTATAGGGCTTACTTTTTTTTTTTTTTGAAACATAAAAGCGGGAGAGAAATATCTTTATAATCTTTCAACATAATGTCAGCCAATTTAATTAATGATGAATAGATTTAGAGAAAAAAAAATGATTCCATTACCTTCGAGTGAAACACAAATTAAAATCAGTAATCCGTACACGGCGAGCTCCTGGTGACAGTCCAGAATACGTAGAGAAGGTTGACGTCTGCTTACAACTCGATTGTCCTATCTCTCATAGTTTCCTGAATAACTTCCCTTTAGATGGACTTGGATTTTTTTTTTTTTACAGCGAGTATTTCAAGTGCCTTCACGTGTTCTGCGAAACTTTAGGGTCCTCTTAAGAATCACACACACATATACATATATAGGAACGCGAAAGGGCTATAAGTTAATATTCAGATAAACTATCTTGAGCAAAAGACCATATGACAGTCCAATGTTTTTAATCAGTAAGGAATTGTTTTTCTGTAGCTGTATTGAAAGAATGACAACAGTAAAGTTTGGTTCAGAATTTTTTGTCCTGCAATTTGGTATTTATATGCGGAGTAGTTTGACCACTAAACGACGGGCTTTTGTAACTATTGGATAGGTCCCTAAGTGGGTGGAGCTAGCAGAGCATGGTGGGTGAATAATTTATATAAATATTTTATTTTAATTCTTTAGGATCACATTTTTTGTGAGGGGGAGAGAAGTTTGGATACAGCGATGACTTACCTCCCTTTTGTGGTGTTTCAGAAAGGGGGGAGCCAATGGTAACAGCCCTGGCGTAAAGACGTGGGAGGAGCTAGGGCTCGGAAGGCGGGGACTGACCTGACTTGCAGTCGCGGTAGACCTGTCATCGGTTTCTCTCCAGGTGCGATTCCAGACACTTACTCTACTGTGGGCAGTAGATCAGCTCTGTTTGTTACAAAGGAGTGGCGAAAAACAAATAATCATATTATATAGAGTGTTAAACGGAGGGAAGGGGGGAGGCTGGAGGTTCGATGTAATACGTGAATGGGTTTCTTGCGTCGTCACGCTTGGATAAACACGCCGATAGACTAGTTGTAGATAAGAAATCACACAACCACTCCTTAGAGTCATAGTCAAATCCACCTCATGCCCCCCCTACCCCCAATGGTCTCAAAATGATAACCTTGAATACAAGGCTTGACAATTCAACAATGATAATTACAATGTGTTCAAAGCTTGGGCTTGGCCTCAAGATGATAACCTTGATTGAAACTTGGACCGAGGTTGATCAAATGTCATCATTGTTCATTCTAACTGACCAAGTGGAAGTCGTAGCTGACATAGGGGCTAAAAGTTGCCTAGATGGAATACAAGAATACTCTTTTTCATTTGTTTACAAGCTCTTCAATCAAAGAAACTTCGAATTCGTGTTGAAACTTGTTTTTTTTTTTTTTTTTTTTAAAGAAATGCGAAAGAAAAATAATTTTAGCAAGAAAAAATATTTAAAATACTTTTTAAATAGACAATACCTCCTTCATACAACTTATAGAGCGATTGTCTTTCTCTTAATAATACTATTGAATGATAAAAACAAACATCAATGGAACATTTTTACCCCCCCCCCCCTTTTTCTGAGAGAGGGCGCGGTGGCTGAGCGGTAAAGCGCTTGGCTTCCATACTGGAGGTCCCGGGTTCAAATCCTGGTGAAGACTAGGATTTTTATTTCGGGATTGTCGGGCGCCCTTGAGTCCACCCAGCTGACATTAGTTGGGGAAAAGTAAAGGCGGTTGGTCGTTGTGCTGGCCACATGACACCCTCGTTAACCTTAGGCCACAGAAACAGATGACCTTTACATCATCTGCCCTAAAGACCACAAGGTCTGAAAGGGGGAACACCCTTTCTGAGAAAGAATTCTGGTTAAGTAAATGTATGGATCCTCTACACTTAATAATATTTCAATGATAGGTCTTTAGATAGACAATGCGAAAACTTTTCCGGAACATTAAAATTAATGAAACGTTTCAAGGAATGTGAAAATACCCCAAGGCGTTGATTCCGTTCAAGATTAATAGTTTCTCATTCTCAAGCATAGACATCAATAAATATAGACTGGAAAAAGGAAATAACTTCAAGTGACTTGAAAACATGTGTATCTATTGTATTCGGATTTCCGAATCCTGAAAAAATTGAAAAATTGCATGATCTTCAGTCTTAGAGATTAAACAAAACTCATAGACATAAATAAAGTACACAAAATTGCAAGTCACAAATTTTCGTTTCATAAAACTCTTTTATCGGCCAGTCTATATTTATTTATGTCTATGTTCTCAAGCGATATTTAAATTTAGGTCTTTTTTTTTTTTACGTTGAGAAATGTTAATGGTCAAACTAGAGTTTTCCCAATATGGAAAGCAAGCTAGTTATTCCCATTTCCCAACAATAGGCCTATACATCCCCTAATTTCTATGAAAGTCGTTGTATATATATAGTTCGTCCATCGTGTTCGATGATGACCACTTTTGTCATCCATGGGGCTGAGGACTTTGCACTGCGGTTTTGTGCCTCCTCGTGTGGCTGGTGAGACATGTGAGCTCTGAATGTTCGGCTGCAAACTGGGTAGGCCATTCCAACTGGAGCAGGCGTTATAATCCTATTACATGTAGGCCTATAAAGGAGGTATTATCTTTTTTTTTTTTAAAGTATTTTTAGGCTTTTTAAAAAAATACAATTCAACAATACATATACATTTTTTACAATACCAGTATTTAAGTCATCCTTCGCGGAGGATGGTTGGACGCTGATCTCAAAAATGGCTCTAACTATTTGCCTAGAAATTTAACAGTTGGTGTATATCGCCGAGAAAAGAATTAGTAGCTCATTGGCCAGGTGTGGGGAAAACTCTAATTTGACCGTTATAAATTTTCAAAGTAAAAATAAATATATACAAATTTCACTGGGTCTAGATCCTACATAGGTTTTGAATGGACTATCGCGTTCTTGAAACGACTTTGGCGTACGGGAATTTCCGAATGTAAGGTATATTAATTCAAAAGTTTAATAAATTAATGTCGTGGAAATATATGTGCATAGTACTTTTAAGTTTAAAACTTAATGCTTATCATTGGAATATTAAAAGGTGTACTGTGCACTAGATCCAGATCACTATAGAGCACGAATATTGAAGATTGAAACGGAGCGCTATATAATAATATTAATGATCTCCTGTCTCCATAGAGTATGCAGCTTTGAAGAGCATCTTCGGTTTCTCAATTCAATATTAAAATATTCAATAGGTTCCATGCTCCTTTCCACGAACCGTTTTAAACAAAGAATCCTCAAACCCACACAAAGAGATAGTTTGTGTTCTCCAGAGAACAATTCTGTTTTTAAATTATTGATGTCGAGTTGTTTTTTAAACTTTGCAGCCCACCCCCCCCCCCAATCCCCAGCCCCTGCAAAAAACACGCATTCACTCATCTATTTCCTATTTAGGAAAAAAGAAAGAAGCTATGCTTTAAAAAAATAGACGGAAGTCTATTTTGAGTTTATTAACATTTGCATTTAGGCTTTATAAATTATTATGTACTAGCCGACCGGCGGCATAGCATACGCCGCTATTTTGCAGGGCAGGCCTTAGGCACTGCAACATATGCGACCGCAGTGGGTCCCGCACTTTCTTTGGACCCGTGCTAATTTTTATACATATAACAGATTTACCGCGGCCTCTTGATTTACCAGGAGCCCATGGAAATCTCCTGAAATGTTATTAAATATAGGCCTACGAAAAAGTCCTGGAAATGTCCGGAAATTATTAAAATCTTTTGTATTGTAAAAGTAAAGTAAAAAAAAGTTTCCGGAAATATGCTTTGCATTTTTGTCAATGAAAATATTGCGGATTTGGATACACCATTTTCCATTCACACCATGCTGCGCCATGCGATCTTCCCATTTACTTGTTATAAGTAAAGAGAATGCGTGAATAATAAAAAATTTTATGAATGGAGCTACAAATAGTTATTTGACCTTAATTTACTCGTTATTAAAAATAGAGTTGCACTCGTGTAACAATGCTGTAACATAATAGTATTATATGTAGATTTGCACACTAGCGCGTCAGTGCAACACCGCTAGTGTTTTACGTAATAAACGAGTTCCTAATATGTCTTCCCTCTTAAACACTAGTTTGTTATGGAGATATAAACTATCATTTGACCTTAATTTACGCGATTTTAAGAATAGAGTTGCACTCATGTAACAATGCTTTAGAAAAACCAATTTGAATGTTAATTTGATTAAAATATGAAATGAATGGACTATAATTAGTATGTTCATGTGCTAAAGCATAAAACTATCTCTGCGAAGAGAAGTTCTATAATCTTAGAGTTGAATTCGAGTTTTAGATCTAGATCTAGATCTAGGAATAGAGAGATGAGTTACCTTTCGTAATCATGTCTAATGAACGAATGTGCGTAATTAAAGTACTTCTAAAGTGAAACCTGAGAGTATACTCTATCTGTGTATTGTTGTTCTAGTTTCAATAGTCTTACGACACAATAGTCTGGAAATACTTTTAATATTATGACAAAAATTGAGAAGAAGAGAATTATATAAACACCACTTTCATTCACAAAATAGTGCGGATTGGGATGCACCAATTTCCATTCATACCGCGTGCTGCGCCATGGGATCTTCCCAATTACTTGTTGTTGCTTACTCGGCTGAACTTTTGAACTTGTCTTTTGAGAAATATATAGCCTATATAGATAGATAACGAGTAGTCCATGCTCCCTAAATAGTCGCGCTCAGACTGCGAGTCTATCAAAACCGTTTCTTAATGAACACATAAGAGGTATGTTTTGTTTGACATGTTTCGGATGTTCCTTCAGAGTTGAAGATAATTGCTTCCTAGTCCAAACCTCCCGGAGGGGGGGACTGGAGCGGGCAGGGTTTGAACCCTGGACCATCGATAAATTTGAACAACAGTGCAGCGAGCGAACCGCACGACAAGGTGAAAGGAACTCGTGAACACGATTTCGGCGGTTCGAAGATCTCTTGATGATCAATGAATGAGTTTGCTGATCATTGAATGATCGGTATTTCGCTATTATAGGCCTATCAGGATTTTTATATAGTGGCGGATAACTTTAAATAGCTATCTGTCTGTTGCACCCGGTGTACAGAATACCATGATACGTGGATATGCTATGTATTTTAAAAGCTTATATTATTGTTTTTTATCATGTTGCTGTCGTTTATTGAACAAAAGAAATTTTATTTTGTATTTGGAAACAGTGGATCTTTTTTTTAATATGGCTTATTTGAATTTGTTTTGTTTTTTTACATTGGAAACTTGATCGAGAAAATTTCTCGTTTGAGTTGCTGTTTTGTTAATTAGTTAGATAGATAATTAATTAGATAATCTTTTGTTATATTTGGCTTATTTGAATTTTTTTTTTTACATTGGAAACTTGATCGAGAAAATTTCTCGCTTGAGTTGCTGTTTTGTTAATTTTTTTTTTTTAAATATGCTATGTAGTGTTTATCAAGATTTTCTATTTTGTTTGTGTTGATCATGCCTCAAATAAATAAACCCCCGGCGGATAATGGCCTAATCTGCATCAGTTGTTGAAAAGTATGCAGGTCGGAACTGGGTTTGAGTAGACCTATGAAGCAATGCACTCATCCTTAATCTAAATAATCAAAGACCTTGTCATTGTTTATTTGTTTATGTCAATACACCTCAATTTTATTTGTTTGTTAGACATCATGTCAATGTCAACGAAGAAGGTCAAGAATACATTTCTTAACATGTTTTGTTTCGGATTTAAACACATATTTTGTTTCGGATTTAAACACATGTTTACTTGTTTCGGTTTTAAACACATGTTTACTTGTTTCGGTTTTAAACACATGTTTACTTGTTTCGGAAGTTCCTTCAGAGAGGAAAACTATAATGTCATCCGCCCAAACCTTCTGAATGACGTCAGGAAAGAGCAGCAGACATTGTTCGACCACCTCAATAACAGCCCAGAGCGCACGCCCAACAACTTAGAAGAGCGTCTATTTTAGAGCTGTGAAAGTCATAAACCAATTTCTACATGAGGTCGTATTGCATGTGTTTAAGAAACCCGAGAGTTCGTACATGTCACTGGTCAACACAGTCTTAATCTATGTCGTAAACAAGATTTATTCTTTAAATTTGCGACATCTACGTCCATCTTACACCTAATAATCTAATTTGTAAACAACAAGTTTAGACGTCAAATTTTTTTCTGGTCCCGTTCTGCTTCGTTCTGACTGGTGGGTGTGTCTACCACGGAGCAGGTCGGCGCCGAAGTTGTTGTCTCTTAGGGTACTAGACGAGATATGGAGCTGACCATACTATGACCAGCAAGCCTATGTCCACTTTTCCAGCTGGTTAACGGGTCCGTGTTGACATTTGACCACACCACACGACAGACAAGAGACCCCCCCCTCCCAACGTTACTTATGCCTTATCAGTAAAGTGGTTCTGTTAGTCGGGTCAATAGTATTGATAGATCTATATACAAAATATACTTGTAGTGTTGGATGAGCCTAAAAAAATATCATCCCTTTATGAGGATCCATGATAATGTCGATAACATTTTTTAGAGATAAGACAAGAGCTATATAATGGTAGGCCGACCCCAACGCATTGAGAATACATTGTGCATTAGGTTTGTTTATTGCGTTACATAAATGAAGTTGCTACCACTATGAATTGTTATTGTAGCATTTAAATATCTATGTTGTAATGCATATGTACCTTCGCATAGTGCATCTTTCATCCTTCAGTCTGAGTGCACTATAGCCCAATCTCTTTTGTGGATCTGTGGAGGGAGGGGGTAACTTTCATCTTTCAGACCTTCTGGTCTATATGATAATGCCAACCGCTTTTACTTTACCTCAACTAACGTCAGGTACCCATTAGAGCTGGGTGGACTCAGAGGGGCCCAAAGATCTCGAAATTAACAATCCCAGTCATCACCAGGATTGGAACCCCGGGCCCCGGTTCGGAAGCCAAGCGCTTTACCGCTCAGCCACCGCGCCTCCTGGAGCGAGGGGGTATCTGGGAGAAATGTTCTGTGCTGCCATGAGGCAATGAGTCAAGATTCGAACTCGAGTTTCCTTAAATATCCAATCTACATTAGTTGTAAAAATAAAAAGTAAAGATCCATTTCAGACGTATAGGGCAGATGATGTAAAGGTCAAAGGTCATCTGTTTCTGGGGTCTACGGTTGGCAATCTACATTAGAAAATAATTTAAATATTATCTGTTTCTGTGGTCTACGGTTGACAGTCTATATTAGGAAAAAAGAAAGAAACTATGCTTTAAAAAAGAAAGACGGAAGTCTATTTTGAGTTTATTAATATTTGCATTTAGGCTTTATATATTAGTATGTACTAGTCGACTGGCGGCATAGCATACGCCGCTATTTTGCAGGGCAGGCCTTAGGCACTGCAACATATACGACCGCAATGGGTCCCGCACTTTCTTTGGACCCGTGCTAATTTTTATACATATAACAGAATTCCCACGGCCTCTTGATTTACCAGGATTTAAATATTTAAATCGATTTTAAAACTCAAAGGTAAAAAAAAATAGTTAGATAGATAGATAGATAGATAGATAGATAGATAGATAGATAGATAAATAGATAGATAGATAGATAGATAGATAGATAGATAGATAGATAGATA
>JADKLZ010084329.1:7176347-7203534 GCA_021533235.1 Biomphalaria straminea
GAAGTCGTTGTGCTGGCCACATGAAACCTCGTATCTTTCTCTAGTTCGCAAGCTCTAAAAGGTGCGCTTCAAACAACAGTTTAAAATCTAAAAAGACAATAAGCGCTATTGAAAATCCACGAACACCATCGACCAGTGCGAGGCGATTTTTTTGGTATTCTCAACGCTTAAAAAAAATTCTTTATTCAGCTTGCAAACACTTTATGGTAACTGAGTGGACACGGATCTCGAAAATGGCTCTAACTGCAAACACTTTATGGTAACTGAGTGGACACGGATCTCGAAAATGGCTCTAACGATTTTCCTAGAAAATAGTTTATATTTACCTTGAGAAAAAATTACTAATTTACTGACCACACTGGGAAAACTTGATTTCATCGTTAAGATTGTTCTGAATATAACAATGTGAACATTAGGCCTAAATATGGTTAGTAGTTCAAAACATTCTTGATCACGCTAAAGCCAGTGGGTATTCCCGCATAAAATTAAAAAGAGTTGAATAAACAGACTTTTCAGAAACAGATGACCTTAACACAGAGGCGTAGTGGGGGTGGGGGGCACGATGCACCAGGCGCTACCCTCAGGGAGCGCCACACACACAGAGGCGTCTATATATGGTTATGGTAAATGGGGTAGAGGGGCATCAATAAAGTACCTAGCCCCGGGCGCACGTTTTGCTCACAATGAAACTGTCTTAACGTCATCAGCATTTTAGATCGCAAGGTCTGAAAGGAAACCTTAACGTTTGGGTCTATAATCATCCATCCCAGTGGCGCTACAGCCCAAGGAGGGCTCTGGCCTGCTTCAACACATCCTTCCATTCAGATATCTCAGGGATACATTACTTTAGCTTCCTCTTCAGGACTTATATCCGATATTCAAGATTTCTATAGGTCAATATTACAGTCGCAGGCTCATTCTCCCAAGATACAAGTCTCAAGTCAATATCACAGTCGCAGGATCAATTTTCCCAAGATAAGTTTACAATTCTCACAGGAAACAAACTTACAATTACATCTTATAGAACAAGCACCAAAAATATTCAAACGACTTTTATTACAACAGTTAGCAGTTACTAGATCTTATATAGAATAAGCAAAACAATAACTTGCAATAAATGAACAAACAACACTATAATAATTTTAAATTGAAATAAGAAAGACTATATAGGACTACATGTTTTTAAAAAGGCACAAAGGAAAAAATATAGACTGTACCAGCTCAAGTTTGCTTTGATTGGCTGTCAAAGAATCAGAAAATGGACAGAGAAATCAATGCTGAAAGTGTTAAAGTTTTAAGGCTTATACAATAATCTCAAAAGAGTTCAATGTGTGTACTAAGGCAAGAAAAAAAACATCAATCAGAGGAGAACAAGATGCAGAGTTTTGTTTTTCTGACATTAAAAAAAAAGAAAAAAAACAACTTAATAATAACAATTTTTTTTTTTTAAATAGAAAAAGAAAAGTCTTGTTGTTTTTTTTATTATTTCAAATTATAATAAAATGACCAAATAAAGTGATAACACACTGAACAGATCAATACAAAAAAATATCCTATGACATTATACTGTCCTAATTGCTGTTTTTTTTTTAATTAATCAGCTTCATGCTAGAATAATTTCTATAAGAATGTTAAAAAGTCTCAGGTACTAAGAAGTTTAAAAGACAAATTTCACCTTCTCAGAGTAGTTTTTATTGCTACTATAAAAACAAATATTTTCAATGAGCTGGAATGTACAGAAACAAAGACTTTAGTTCTAGAGCAGCTCCATGTTAAAACACATGGCTGAACATCTGGCTTTCAAAACTAACCCTCCATAAATTGCTTTCGGAATCTAGGGGGCATATCTTTCCGAAAGTCTTCCCGGTTCTTGTTTCTTCCTCTCTGTCCATTATTAAAGTTTCTTCCGGGTCTGCGGTAGTTGTAACTGCGGTCTTCAGAATTATCTCCCTTGTTATAGTTTCTATAATTTTGTCTTCTGTTGTTTTCTGGATGATTGTCATTTTCATAGTTATTGTAACTAGTTCGATCAGCTCTATCCTGGTACACTTGATTCTGATCAAAACGACTATTGCGGTGATTGCTGTGTCCTCTATCATAACTCCTATTGTCATGCCATTGTTGCCTATAGTTGGAATATCTAGGTCGAGGATTATGCCTGCGACCATTATAAGAGGCAGAATTTCGACTTCTATATTTTGCAGGCCTGAAGTTGTCACCAGGATTCTCAGAACCTTGAACATCCTCCTCAAAATCCAGTAGGTCTCCTTCAGTATTGTCAATAATGTCTTTACCAGTTTCTTGCCTTTCTAATGCTTCATTTTCCTCACTCTTGTTCTAATAAATGAAAAAAATTATTAATTGAAAAAAAATATATAAACAAGAAAAAAAAAATCTAAGAGTCAAATATGGCAATCTAAGCACTAAGAATAAAAATAAACTCCAGAGAATCCTAAATGCTGCTGGTAAGGTCATTGGCAAAAAGCAAACCCCATTAGGGCAGTTGTTTGAGGCAAACATCCTCACAAAATCTAAGAAGATTCTAGAAATAAAAAATCACCCCTTGGGTTTTGCTATTTTACCATCACAAAAGAGATACAAGACACCGATAGCAAGGACAAACAGACACAGAAACTCTTTTGTTTGTCTGGCAATCAGATCATTAAATAGAACCAATCTAATGTAAACTTTTCATATGTTAATTGTGAGTGAGTCTGGTGTGAATGTACATTTTTTTTTAAATAATGTTTTGTTTTGTATAATGCACAAATTGTAAGACAAATTTCCTTGCGGACAATAAAGATTATTATTATTAATTGACAATGTTTGGGCAGTTGATCATTTTGTGGTAATTGACAATGTTTGGGAAGTTGATCAGTGTGAAGTAATTGACAATGTTAAGGCAGTTGATCAGTGTCTTCTAATTGGTAATGTTAGGGCAGTTGATTAGGGTCTTCTAATTAGCTATATTAGGGCAATTGATCAGTGTCTGGTTATTGATATTATGATATGATATTATTTTTGGTATAAAACACAATCCCCACATACCGAAGCCTTTTGAAACTGTGCATCAATCTTGTGCTCTTTATCTTTGAAATCTTCCTTCAATGTTCTGAAGGCCTCCAAGACAGTGGTACGCTCAGTCCAAGCTCTCTTGGTCAGAACATCAGCCAAGAGTTTCCTGAAACTGCTCAAAGAGGAAAGCACTTTAGTCACATCTATCAGAATGTCAGCATAGATCTCTGAATTTTCTTCAACTTTTCTCTGGAGCAGAAATCGTTCAATTTTGTCTAGCTCAGAATATATCTGGAATGAACAAAGGTATTGCCTTATTGGTAAAATATATCTGTAAACAACAACAATATTGCCTAAGTGGTAAAATATCTGTAATGAACAAAGGTATTGCCTAATTGATAATATATCTTTAATGAAAAATGAACAAAGATAATGCCTAGTTGGTATTTGTAATATATAGTAACTGAATCATTTAAATGTTCCAGATTTCATTGTGTTCATGGGAAACCTCAATTATCTCCCCCTAGAAACTTATTAAAACTAAAAATTGAGATAGTTCAAAGAAAATGAAAGGTACAAATTTTCAAAAATTTACAGCATTTCTATAACTTTATCTAATGCAATGAAAGCTGTGCAACTACATAGATGTATCAGAAAAATAGGATGACATGTGAAGTGTGTATATTCAACCCTCAAACCTCTACAAAAAAAAAAAAGTAAAATACTTTTACATTTGGCCTTCATACTAGTTTCTAAGATATAATGACATTACAAAACCAGAAGTAGTTTCTCAAGTATTCTATGTCCACTCTTTCAGGTGAACATTTAGGATTATTTACTATCAGTACAAATAATACCACGCATGAAACTGTATCCCCAGATAAGGCTTCGAGCAAGAACTAAGTTTTGACGACCATAACATCTGTATCTGATTGAAGTCTTTTTATCAAAGATACATAGAAAAAAAAAATGAATGGTGTTTACATTTTGGTAGTAGATTTGGTAAAAAGTATCTAGCTCCTTTAGTGCCATTCGATGGGACTGTTCCAAGCTGTGCACTTCTTTGGTCAGTATTGTCAGAGGTTCTCCTAAAACAAAAAAAGGTCGATTCATCAAATTATTAGGCTGCATGAAACTTAATCTTGACAATGATTAAGTATTGGTTAAGTATTTGGTATTGTCAGAGGTTCTCCTAAAACAAAAAAGATCGATTCATCAAATTATTAGGCTGCATGTAACTTATCTAATATCATAGCAAAACAAACGTTTTAAAAATTGCCATATTGAATATAAACAAAAAACAACAAAATTTATAAAATGGCTGCAACTTATTTAACAAAACTAAGTTTTTTAAAATAGGCTTTTTAAAAAAAAATAACTTAAATTTAAAAAATGGCCACATCTATCACGAGAAAAGAGAATGTAAAATTAATATGTCACATCTATCATAGTAATCTGAATTGAAACAAACGTTTGAAAAAAAAAAGTTTCCCCAATTACTAAAAAATATGTAAAACTTAAATATAATGTTAAAATAATGTTTTATTCATGATTTAATTCTTCTGATTTTATAACAATTCAAAATTTAATCCTACATTTTTTTTTGTAATCTATAAAGTCAAGACATATATCTGGACAGAGAAATGCTTGAATATTTTTGAAGTCTTCACTCAAAGTTTTTAAGTCAACTAATTTATTTTATTATTTATGTGCTGACAAACATATTTAGAATAAAACCTTAACAGAACTGCTTATTCAATGTATCTCTCCAAAAACTTTACTAGGCTGATGATGTACATTAAAGCTAATTAAAAGAGTATGAGTCTATTTAGCTACTACATTAGCAGTTGACTACAAACCATCTTCCAGCGGTTGACCAATCTCTGTTCCCAACTCAATGCCGCAGACTCCACAAAAATTATTGCTCAGAGTGAAAGGCCGGAACATTTCTTTCAATTCAAACTCTTGATAAGATTTTTTCTTCAACTTCATCTTCATGAGATTCAACCTAAGTGCTTGTATGATTCTCTGTGAAGTACATGGACATGACATGAGGTGCAATGTCTGATAAAAA
Organism: Biomphalaria straminea; assembly: GCA_021533235.1. NCBI lineage: Eukaryota > Metazoa > Mollusca > Gastropoda > Planorbidae > Biomphalaria > Biomphalaria straminea. The sequence goes on from JADKLZ010084329.1 coordinate 7,181,437, forward strand.
AAACAAAAAAAGTGATAACAACATAAAAAGCTTATGTCTGAAAATTCTGCGCTTTTTTTTTTGTCCAAGCATGTTAACATAATGGAGTAAGTTGTTCTTATTTTGACTACAGTTTAAAAGTAAAGTAAAATTACCCTTTTAGACCTAGTGGTTTATAGGGAAGCTGATGTAAAGGTCTTCTGTTTCTATGAGCAAAGTTTAACAAGGGTGTCATGTGACCAGCAAACAATCAAACGCCTTTACTTTTCCCTACTTAAGTCAGGTACTTATAAGAGCTGGGTGGACTCAGAGGAGTCTTAAAAAATTCAGAAATTAAAAATTCCAGTCTTCACAGAGATTCGAGCCTGCAATTTCTCGATTCAGATGCCAAGCGCTTAGCCACTCAACCACCACACTACAGTTTGCTGGTACAAATTTTGGTAAAAACTATTCAGGTTTTTTTTTTTATTGTTTTTCAAATAATTATAAAGAAAATTCCAAAGATTTAATTTAGAAAATTTGACTCAACCCATTTTTGCAAAAAATGATATTCTAATATTATTGTTACATTACTTTTATTGCTGTTCTCTTAGATTTCTCTTGTTCAGCTGCTACTTTCTTTGCCTCCATTTTCTGTATATCTTCTTCATCCAAAGCATCAGCATCCTCTTTCTGAAGTGGGAACATTGAAAGTAAAATATTTGCATATTTATAGTTTTTAAACTTTATACATTAAAATACTTTCAAAATCTGAAAAACAAAATTATGACTATTTTAAACAAGTAACAAATACTAATACCTTTTATGTATATATAAAAATACATACAACCAATTTATCAATATCAGAATAGAAGTCACATATAGTATGCCTCTTGCAAGCTCCTAATATGAAATAGGAGACAATATATTTCTTCATGTGTCACATTTTTATTTGAGAGTTGAGTTGTTCATATAATTTATTGAATTTACATCTTTCAAAGTAACAAAAAATGTGCAGGTTTGAATGTGCCAATTAATTTATTTTACACCCAAGAAACACAGTGTAGAATTTTATTCTGTTATGGAGTATCTCTTCAGACTCAGTCAAATAAAAATTAATAATTTAAGGATAAACAGAAGTAGCTTGACTGTCAAAAGTTATAACCAGTGAACAATGACCAATTAATAGCTACTGAAAGACAACCAACAACAAAGACCTCCCAAAAAGACGTAATTAGATGATCTCACTATCCTTGATCTTTACATCACACTTTTGAGAATATTTTTTTTCTTCCTTCAAACTTTTTTTTTTTACAATATTTTATCCTTCAAACTTTATTTGGAATATTTTTTCTGTTCTTTTCTGATCTATCGCTGACCAAAACCAACACCCAATTTAGCCTAGCTTGTCACTCCTACTAGCAGTGATGTGCAGTCGAGCATGACCAACTGTATGAAGTCTAAAACACTTACCTCTTCAGTCTCAGCCCTTGCCGTCTGGGCCAGTTCCTGAAGGTTCATGGTAGTCAGTGGAATGTTGGGATAGCTCGTCATTTCCTCATACAACATGGGGCAAGTGTCACGGGCAACCCACTGACATTGAAATATCTTCAAGTTTTTTCGACTACGAATGTATACAAATAATGCTGTAGCAATTTGAAGATACCCACTAGCCTTGTTGACAGTGTTAATCAGTGTTGTTAAATGTGCTGGGAGTGTGTTGGTCACACTCAGCTAAAAGAAAGAAAAATTCACAGTTTAAAACTAACATAAAAGTGATATTGATTTGAAATTAAATAACTAAATGAAATTAAATTTTACTGAGTACAATTGCCACTTGAGATTTTGAAAATATAACTGCCACTTCTAATAACTTTCCTTATAAATGTATCCTGAGATTTTCAAAAAATAACTGACTCAAGTAGCCTAATAACCACTTATAAAAACTTGATAGAAATGTGAAACATGTTTTGAAATAAAATTTAAATTGAGATTTTCAAATATAAATGCCTCTTGTAATAGATTGTCCTTTTGGACAGAATTTTAAATGCTAACTTACCTTGTACAACTCTCTCCTGATGGGGGCTTCATATTTACTGCTGACAAACTTTAGGGGTATGTTCAACAGAGTACAAAGTGAGAGAATCAGGACACGCTCAGCAAGTTGATACTGAGGCTGAGCTCCAGAACACAGATCATTGAACAGTGCCATCAAACTGAAACCGCTGTTATAACAAAAAAAAAAACATAGAATTTAATTAAGAAAAATTGACATAAAAATTTCCAAATACAATTAAGCTGATGTAAACTTGTATGAAACAATCCACATAGAAATATTAGTGTTAAACACAACCTTTTAAAATAAATAAAAAAGCACATATAACCTACATACCAACCATTTAATAAGTTACTTGATTATTTGCGATAAGAAAATTATTGTTTGAAAAAAAATGCAATAAATTCTATGAGAACTCTCAAAAACAAAAAAACACAAAATACCTGAACTCATTCTGTCCAACCAGAAAGTTACAATAATGCTCTTGTCTCAGATACAATCTTTTACTTTGGCTGCTGGAATATTGAGTAATGAGCTGCTGAATTTTGTCCATGTTAGTTTTCCCACCATCTTTGGCCAAACTGGCATTGACTAGATAAACTGTGGCCAGAAGTGAGTTAGATAAAACAAAATTTGGTTTGTTTTTATCTTGAACAAAGCCCTGGGGGAAAAAAATAAAACAAATGAACAATTTTCTTAAACTAAACTTTCCCAAAAACTATTTCAGCAAGAAAGAAAATTGTTTTCAAAACTTACGTTTCCAATAAAAAACCATGTGACAGTAAAGTAAAACTCCATCCAGAAAATCAAATGTTCAGGTTTTGGCATTAGACTCAGCACATTGCGCCTCCCTAAAGTGCTGATCATCTTTGAGAAAGCAAACGCTGCCTCTAGTGGATCATGCTCTTTAAGCCAATCCAAAGACTCTATAAAACGTGAACCAATGGTCTCTACCATCATTTCTCCATCAAAAGCACTTTGGACCGGTGAAAACAAAGCATACTTTTTATATTTTTTGGTCCAGTGTTTGAAGTTATTCCTTAGTTGGTTCTACAAATAAAAAAAAATAATGAGTAACTTAATCAATAGAGCAATATGTCTAAAAGAACGGTTTGATCTTTTAGATAATTTGGTCAATACATGATAAATTATTTTTGAGTAAGTCTACAACCAACACAGTTATTAAACTATTGGCTGATTGGTACATTTATATGCTGCAATGTCATCATTTGGATTGAAAAAGCTCAATATTTTTTTTGGAAAAAAAAAACAGCCAATAGTTCAAACAAATTTAACCATTGCAAATGATTGAAGGTAGAAAAATGGAATGGTTAATTTATTAATAATGGTCTCACACATCTTAGTGTGAAAGTAAAATAGTATCACAGATGCACTGACCAAACATGGAGGTCAGACTATCTAAGCCAATGCAAACACACCACCTAAGTGGAACAGGTTGGCAAATGACCAGTGCATATGATTCAGTATTGTTGTCTAAAGTATTTAAAAGGAAGCTGTAGATCCAGGAGATTGTATATCTCAAGCATGAGAGAGAAAGAGACACAATTAATACAATGAGAAGAACTGCAGTATTCATATGTCCAGCATCAGTATCAAAAGACCATGTTAGGGAATTCTTTCCTTAGGGGTATCACACAACAAAGTACCAGTGTACAGAAGCTATTAAGTGACTATTTCAAAAGCTTCAGTATTAGATATTGGATGCTACTGCTTGATAAGCATTCTAAACTCACCTCCAGGTCCTGAACTTCCTTCCTTACATTAAAATGTTCAAAATTGAAAAGAGTGGAGAAAAAACTAGCTTGAACAATCCAGTCCGATGTTTTGCATCTTTCTTTGACCACATTTCTGGACTTGCCTTTACCCACTCTCCCTGGGTTGTCCCACAAAAATCTGAAGTATCTGAGAAGAATACAATAGGACAACAATGATTATCTTGATCTTGAGGGGCAAGGATATAAGCAAAGTCTGTTCGCCTCTTTATTTAAAAAATGCATCAAGCTCTCTTGATGCCTAAAAATCCCCTATATGAGTCGGAGTGACTTTACCGGGATGATTTTATTAATTTAAGATTCCCTACATTTAAACTAGAACATGAGAGTATAATTTTTTTTACAATTAGTTAACAAAGGGGAAAAGAAAGTAGTGGGTCATTTTGTTGTCCAGATCAACTTTGTTCACTGCTCAGCAGAGAAATTTTTAGGAAATTCTTTTGGAGGAGGTGGTCAGCAAATACAAATATAAGTTACCACTAAATCATCAGAACATTATCTTCAAAGATAAATAATCATGGTATTCTAATTAGATTTAATTTTAAACTTTTTATCTAAATGTAACCCTGAACCTGGCCACACTAATCCTAAACCTAAGCATCTCAAATTACTTAACCTAAAATTAAAACTTAACCATAATTCCAACATAAATTTCCAAGCACTACACCTGAAACCACATACCAATATTTTTTTTTTAAAAGTCTTTAACTAAAAGAATACTTGAATTTTAAACTACCATTAATCAGAGATCTTTAGCTCTTGAGTCAAGAGCTATAATATTTTCAAGGAACTTAGATCAACCACTTTTATGCACTTCTACTCTTACCGTTAATTTATTTTAAAGTTCATTAAAATGTATATATCTTTAGCCTAATTTTTATACATATTAAATTAAAATCAATAATTATGCTTTGGTTTAGAATCATAAGATAAATTATTGCCATAAGGTAAACAGAAGCAGATTTTTGGTTTGTTGTTACAATGAACCACACCTACCTTTGAATTTGGTTAACAACCACTTTAGAACTTCTTATTTGTGAAACCAAATTTTTGACCACATCTTCATTTTCTCTAGTTGCCGTAACACTTGCTGGAAAACAGTAGTCTAAAAACCTTTTCACAGTGTCCCACTGGGTGGTGACATCATTCAAAGAGCTGAGCTCTGCCTTCAGTGTTTCACAGTCAGTTCCTTCCAGTTTGTCCAGTCCTGTCTGTAGGTAGTGGTCTAAACTGACCTGACAAAACATAGAATTGGTCATTCAAAATGAAAACTGTACATGAATTTACCATAACTAAATATGTAAACACTGAATGTTTTATTTTTTATTTTTAAAGGAGGACTTTTAGCTTTAAAAGACATTCTCCACCTAAATACCTTTCAAGCACCTTAAACTCTTTAAAGCAGGGGAATTTATGCTATAGCAACAATGCTTTAACCATATTTTGTCATAAAACAAAAGATGTCATTAGTGCTATGTGGACTTAAGAATGTCTTCACATCTTCAGATGTAATGTCACAGTCGTTAATTAATTAAAAACAAAATTGCAAAGCATTTCATACATTTAAAAAAAAAATAGGGGAAAAAAATGAAACTGAAATGACATATGTATGAAAGTCTCTTCCATATGTAATGGAGTGGGTACTTTCTTCACGTTACACCTGCCAGCCCAATAGCCACGTGACCTTTCCCCTTGATGGCGACTTGTGAACCCCGCATAGCAAGTCCATTCCGCCAGAGTCTCTTGCCACAGTGGGTCATCTCCACTCCCTTGTTGTGCCTGGTTCTACACCATGTACTTATATATGGCTGCAGGTAATTGCATTTTACTTTTTTTTATATTATATTGTAATTTTATTTTCTAGAAGTGCTATGGTTTTTTTTTTTAGTTGTTCTATTTGTTATAGTCTTTAGTAAGCAAAGTAAAGAGCGAAACTCTTTTAACAATTTATATTATGAACAACTAATTGATTTATTTTTAGATGACTACTTTGTCATTTATTTTTGTAATAATTTCTGGTGTTCCATACCTCTTGTATTTGTATGAGAGCTGATGGGTTTACACTATGAGTTTTTCGTTGTTTTTTTTTGTGAGATCTTTTTTTTATGTCTATTAATTTTGATAATGTATTTTAATGTGTGTTATTTTATGTTTGCATTTGGCAGGTCTTTAGAATATAGAATAAAGACTTGAATAGCTTCCTGAATTGTCTTCTGTGTGCGTCGCTGTTTTTTTTTATCTGTGCCCAACCCACCACACATATAAACTGTAGATGTGCACAATTATAATTATACCCAACAAAATGCCATTTAATGTTGCATCAATAAGTATGAAAAATTATGGAAATTAATTGTAAGAGAATTTTATAGAATATATTAAAGGCTACATGAAGCATCACATCATTTCTACATGATTCTTCAATGATAACGAGGTAAAGTATAGCTATACATGGATGAAACTCTACATAGTACCAAAAAGTCATACTGAGATTTCAAAAATAATCTGTATACAAAACAGTATTTCATGTAACTGGCTTTGTTTCATCAATGTTTTATAACAAGCGAGTGCTGAGTACAATGAGGATTGTACTACACAAAATTTAAATAACTGTTTAGAGTAGTAACTTTAAGACTTACCCTGCTTTTTGGTAACTTATTTTAGGTTCCAATCTTAAATGTTCATGTTTTTTCATAGAATGAATTTCACAACCAAAATTGAAGAATATATAACCTAACAGATATACTTCATACACAGATAACAGATGTAAATAATTAAAAACAATTACTAACTGCTAGTGTGTGAATGGTTAGCATGTCTTTCTCTTCAGTTATTGTAGCTATGTGTTGGTGCCTGTATTGACAGCTTTGGTCTGTACACTTTAAACTTTCTAGGAAGTTCCTACAAGGTGTATGTTTAGGTAACAGCAAAGCCAACTGTTGTTTGATTTTCTTGCTCCAAGATTTGATCCAACTCATGACACGATTTCCAATTGCAGTTAGTGCCTGAAGAAGAATATGAGACTCTATAAGCATAAAAAATTATGAAATTATAATCTCATGTATCTAGACACTAGAGTAACAGTTGATTTTAATAGCAACAATAGCTTATGGCTCAAGGGTCATTATTAAACAGAATATTTTTATTTTACTTCCAATTCAGGAATTTACACATTTCTGGATCTAAACTTCAATCAAAAGGTATAAAAAGGTAGACAATAGGGTCTAACAGTCGACTGTACATTCATGCATTTATTTCTTTATTCAATCTATTTATATAGTATTATCAAACTGGAAGTATTTGAACATTGTATGTCAGTTCTATTAGATCCAGATCTGGAATAAGCAGGATGTGAAATACCATACAGCACTTTACAGTTACAAAAAGATATATTCAAATAGAATAAAAATGTCTATCTGTACATAACTATTTAGAATGCAACAGAAAAAACAACAACTCTGTATGATTAAAAGAAAGTTACTGGCATTCTTTAAAACTCTAATATACGAAGAGCTCATGTTTCCTTTCTGAAAACAATGACAAACAGAGCGACAATTTTTTAGTAGAGAACTGAACGTACCTGATTATATTTCCTAAAAACTTTTTTTAACCAAATTACTGATACCACATTGTATAAAGGTCAGCCCATGAAATTGAGTATTATTAAAACTTGTTTTTGAAATAAAATTAATAAAAGTAAATATTTTTTTAACCTAAACATAATGTTCACATTGCTGAAGTGTTTTTATTTCTTTATTTTGTGAATCTTATCTTTGTTTCATGTAAGCAGTTCCTGTTACCTGTTACCTATCCCTTAGTCTGGTGGACCGTTGGGGCGCCAAGCAAGACATGTGGACCATCTTTCTCCAATCCTCTCTATCCTTTGCCCTGATTAAAACCTCAGTTCAACATGACTTTAATTGGAAACAGCAGTGAATGAAACAAAACAAACCTAGCTTTATGAGAAACTTACATTTTGTCTATCAGTTTTTATTTGAACTTCAGCCTTTTCCTCCTCCTTGTTAATTCCTAAGAGGCTCTGACAATATGGATACTCATTGGGGTACCAGGTGACTTCCTGTGTGACAACATCCAGATCAAAGCCGTAGAACTTTAAATAGGACAGGAGCTGCTCACTCTTGTTGCCCTTTGTGTCATACAAATTTTGTATCACCTGAGAAGAACAAATAACATTGTCTCGAAAGGGGACCTGCTTAATAGGATTGCATTAATTGTTACACTTGGGTTGGGTTCTTACATGTAATCTTAATCTAATGGCCCATTTAAGTATGCTACTCTTCTGAAACATATTTTTTGCAAGTGAATTTGATTACTGATATCATTTATTTCCCCCCCCCCACACACACACACACCATTCTATGCCTTAGAAAACTTTTCAGCTTGTTAAAATATTTCTAATGCTGTTTGATGCTTTCAAACATCATACATTTTTTAATTGTTAAAACTCATCAAAGTTATAAATTTTGCTTCAATTTTCATGTTGATTAAAATAACTAAAATTAAATTGTATGAAAAATGTTATTTATGAAATAAATAAAGATAAAACTTGAACTAGGGACTTTACAGTTGACAAGTCTGAGCTAGTTGGGTATTATTTATAGATGAGAACATTACACATAAAAAGTAAAGTGCTTAAAAAGGATCATGAAAATATCTTAGTTGTCATAGACCAAAGGTAAGTGATAACAGGCTCAATGTTCTTTTTTCATCTACAGTAAGTGGGAGTATTTGTGATGAGTGGGTGAGGGCTTTTAAAAATATCTATAAGAGTAAGCTACCCTAAAAAAATAATTTGTTATTCACAAACGTTTCTTTCTTTCTAGAAACATTTTTCATTTTTTTAATCTATTTTTATAGACTGACAAATCATTAAATCAAATGATTAAAATAGACCTACTGTGAGGGCTTGTTTCACACAGTTGACACACTTCTTGCATTCTTCTATTGTCAGCTCAGCAGACTTGACCTCTATAAAAGCAGCCAAGCTTTCAAGTCTTCCAATGTCATTTGGAGGTTTTTTCATATCAAAGTCACGGTGTGCTAGAAAAAAAAGAATAGAGTCCATGTTGACTGCATACAATTTTAATAAGAAAATCTTTTCTAGAATGTACTGTTTTTTACATCCTGAAATTAAATAAAACTGTAGTTAACTGCCTTAGAAAAAAATGAGTTTTACATCGTCTGTTCCCTTCAATCGCAAACTCTGAAAGGGTTTCTGCTGATGTATTTTAGTATCACAGTCTTATTCTCTCATCAATTAAATGATTTTAAATTGTTCATTTATTTTAATTTGTAATGTATTTAATGCTTAAGGAATGCATTCAATGTATGTAGAGTATGCATCTATTTTGTACAAAATATTTTTTTATTAACTACACCCATGCCAATAACTATTGTTTTTTTTTTTAAAAAAAGGTATCAATAAAATGAGTAACTATTTTTAAAACTAGTAACTTCTAAGTCTAACTTTCTAGCCCCCTCTCTCATCTCAAGCTACTACTCCTCCTTTTATATCATTAAACAAGAAGTGATGTGAAGGGTCAAGCTAAACAAATCACTTACCACTCTTCAATAGTTTTTCATCAAGTGTATGTTTGCCTAGAATAAGTTTTGCTTGCGCCTGGCCATCATAGTCACCAAGATCAATATAAATGTTCAGTGCCCTTTTAGCATGTTTCTTGATGTTTTCCTAAAAATCAAATAACATAGTACAATTGGCAAGATCCAGCTTTAAATAAACTCAAATATTAATTAAATAAATATTTGACAAACCTGATCAAAGTTGGTTTCATATTTACGTGCCAACACCAAGTTAATGAAGGCGGTTTGCTGTTTGTTCATACCATCTGTAGAATAGGCTAAAGCCTTATCTGTATGTCCATTTCTTAACATAAGTGTAGCAGCTTCTTCTGTTTTGCCTAAAAATTATAGAATTAGTTCACATAAACTAACTCTGAAAACTATGCTACATATCTTTATATTAAATATATTTTTCTTCTCCCTCTTCAAGAAAACACTAATTGAATCATTTCTTTCTCTTTCTTCTCCCTCTTCAAGAAAACTCTATTTGAATCCGCTCACTGATTTTCTAAAGACATTTCTTTATACAGTTCTAAAGCAAGCTTTATAAATTTTGAAAACTTAAGAAATGTATCTGTGTTTTCTGAAGCCATTTCACATTGACATATGTCAGGGATTCCAGTTGTACCTTTCTTGGTTAGGGCTAACTTATTTCACAGTCTCCTTTTGAGTCAACATTTTTTTTTCTGAGCAAATTAAAAGCAAAAAAAAAAAAAAATTCTCACAGACATTAACCCTTAAGAAACTCAGTAGAAATGTGTGCCTATTAACATTAACCCCTAAGAATCTCAGTGGAAATATGTGCTTCTTAACATTAACCCTAAAGAATCTCAGTGGAAATATGTGCTTCTTAACATTAACCCTAAAGAATCTGAGTGCTTTTTAACAGTTCTCACATGAAAACAATGCAGGTTGGGACTGTAATAACACAATGCAACACAGGCTATGAAACAATAACTTGAAATTAGTTGAAACAATTGATAATATGATCAGAAAAAATAGTTTTCTCTGAACACAATAATTCATTACAATGAAAGTGAATTTATAAAAATAAAAATAATTGTTTTAAATTTATCCTTTATATTAAAGAAATTACAATGCTTCTGGAAGCCACTATAAAGCAAAAGCAGTATAAACTGCTATAATTAGTATATAGAATTTTCCAACCACCTTTAATAACCACCAGTACATTTACTGACAGATCTCATGTGTAATAGCAACATTACTTGAAAACCTCTCCTGTAACTAGTACGTTATAGACTAAGTTTTCTGTGCTTACTGCTTTGGTTAGTGGCATACAAAAAAAGATAACCTATTCATTGTATAGAGGTGAGAAGCAAAAAAAAGTTCTCAACACTATACCTTCCTTCATCATGAGTTCAGCAGCCTCAGCGAAGTAGCCATGATTCTTAAAGAAGTCTATCTGGGAGCCAATATCTTTGACTCTCCTCATGGCTGCTATGGCTTTTGAGTGTTCTTTGTTCTCATGGTGATGTTTGGCAGCACTAAGAAAGAGTAATAAGGTTGTAATTAAGAGAGCTGTCTCAAGTGTATTGCTGGTCTCTGTACGTTCTCCCACAACACATCCTCAATTTTCAAAACCAACATCTATGGACAAAATGTCCTATTTGTTTATGTGGCAATTTTTCTTTGCTCTCAACCACAACTGTAAAAGTATTTCTGCCTAGAAAAAAAATGTATCTCCCAACCTCACTTTTTTTTGTCCAATTTGTTTCTGAATGGAAGTACTCACACATGAACAAAATGAAGTCAAGGCTCAGGAACGTTTTGCCAGCTTTTCTAGAAGGTTTTCTTATGCTTGATCAAAGTGAATGCACAACTTTTTTCTTATTGTATACTGTCATGTTTTTATTGGAGACTGGTGTTGCTCATATTATTAACAACATTTTTTGGTCTCCCAGAGTAACATAACATCTGCAGGTTCAGTAAGAACAATATAGTAGTATACTGACCAACAACCAATGACTATATCTTGCCTTCCTTTAATAGACTCTCAATATGACAATTGTTATTATTGACCATTTCTTAGAACTTAATTTAGGAACATTTTTTAAGGTCTTCCCAATGTTCTACTGACCAACATGAACTGACTTACCAGCAGTGATGTCCATACAAACTAAATGTATACATTTCTTTGATAAATTAAAACTAGATGAACATGGTCAAGACTTTATTAAAAAATTAACAGATTATTGTATGGATTACTTTTTAAGTAATTTCAAGACATCATAATCATTATTTTCACAGAGTTCTTGTGACAAAATTAGTAACTCTGACAAAACAAAATAAAATACTTACCTAAAACAAAGGTTCTCCTCAGACAAACTTGGCTTGTTATCTAAGAGTATCAGAGGCACAGGTCGACCAGAGTTTTTAAATTTCTGTCAGTTCAAGAAAAAAAAAAAGTAACTTACTTCCCCATCAAAGCAGCATTTATGTACTTTTACTTTATTACTTTACTTTCAATGCATTTAGATAACACACCAACCTTAACTTGCATTTTGTATCTTGTTAAACAGTCCATGGCTCGATCAAACTCTTTAGCTAACTGAAGAACTTGAACTGCTCTGCCAAACATGCCAACTTTCTCCAGGCAGCTGCTTTCATCGAGGACATATTTGGAATCCTGTATTTTTCTGTACTGTGAAGCAGCCTCCAGAAACTTGAAGAACAAAGTCCAAAAAGTTTTTTTTTAACATTAGTTATGATACAAACATTTTTTTTTGGCAAAAAACAAAGTAAGTTACTTCAACTCTTCACCAGCAACAGAAGCATTGATCTAAATGTAATTTCTATTGACAAAATGTGGACAGCATTTCTTTTTAAGATGGTTTTGTTGTAAAAAAAAAAAAAAAATTTCAATTTTTTAAATCTAACATTCATTAATTTTCTAAGAGAAAGATCGTTCTTAAATGTTGTATAAAGTTGGTATTGTTGTTGTTTTTTTTTTAAGTATTTTTCATGTTTTTCTTGTTTGCTATATTTACATGTAGCCTCAAGGAGCCATCAGATTGAAATAATAATTTCTTTAGAATATTATGTTACTAAATAGACAAGACAGGCAAGCATACAGACAGCAATTGTTCCTGAAGGAGTTATTAAATTATTCAAATATTTTAATAGTAAATTATGTTATTGACAAAACTAACAAATGGACAGCTACTGTTCTCTGTAGGGGTATTTATTAATTCATCAAATCTAACCAGAAAAATCTCCATCTTTCAAATCAAAGTAACATTAAAAAAAGCTAAAAATAAAACAAATTCTTCTTAATAAAACTAATTACTTTTTATGAGAGCAATTACTTTGAATAAATCGAATAGTAATGATATTTTCTATTGATAAATTGTATAAGTTATTATACGTAAGTATATTGTCAAAAATTAATTCTTGGTCATATCTTGTGTTTGATAATACAAAGTGATCCTAAGAAACTCAATAGAAAGAGCTATATCTGTACAAAACATACTTGGCCATTTTTTTCATAGGTCTGTGCAGCCAACAAGATCTCTTTGGCATTTTGAAAACAGATGGCAGCTTTGTACAGATCACTACATTTGAGAAACTGAACTCCTGCGCTCAGATATTTTTCTTTCATTTCCCTGGGAGAAGCTTTCAACTTGGAGGCTTCTAAGGCTGTCTGATAAGCCAGCGCCAACTTGACTTTCTCTGGCTGTAGAGCTTTGCTGAAATGATTCATGTGAATATAATTATACCACACAATAAATCCTTATTTTATAAAACAAACTAAAAATTACCTGCTAAATAGGATGGTGGATTGTTAGAGTAAATGTGAGACTACAAGTTGGGAATCCAACAGTTCAACACAGCTTTGACATTATTTAGTTACTGTTGGCATTACATCACATGTACAAGTGGATTATGTAAAATACATCCTAAAGGGATTCTCAATTCACAAGTTTCATTCAGTTTATGATTGTAGCATTTAAAAAATTTAAATACTGGTATGGATTTTCATAACACAAAATATGTATTTCAAAGGATTGAAAGGAAGAAGTAATTAGATATTGTTTTTGAAGATGGTAGGATGGTAATGTTATAAAGTTTTAGAAATGTTTTGAAAATGAAAAAAAAATCAGACAAAAAAATTTAGTAGAACTATATAATGGTTACAAAATAAGACAATCAGTATTTAATGATTATATCTTAGTGACTGATATGCAGATATGTATATCTTGTTTTGGGATGGATATTCAATTAAAAAAAAATAAATTCCCTTTCAGAAGACCAAAAGTAGTCATAACACCTATTTCAAGAACAATAAAGATGATGGTGAAAAACATTTTCAATCATACTTCTAGTTTTTGATATCTCAACATGACAAAGAGATCTTACCTGTAACATTTGGCAGCCACATGGTACAGGCGTTGTTTCATGTAATTGTCTCCAGCCTGCTTCCACTCATGAGGAGAAGAAGAATCAGCAAACATCAGCTCTGAACAATGACAAATATTAAAAGTAAGTCATGTTTACAATGATGACAAATCTTCATCAAGTGCAAGTGGCAACAATTATAGATATTAGAAGAATAAAAAGGGAAGTCTTAGTCTTTTTCAACATGAAATAAAGAGTTACTTTAAAGTTGGTTAAACTCTGGGAGATGTGCGGACAGAAAATATAGTAGTGCACATCTTGAAAAGTAGAGATGGATTGGTCCCACCTTAAGAAAATATGCCAACAAGCGAGCTGGGGGGGGGGGGGTGTAAATTGGAACCCCAATGGCAAGGAAGACCAAAAAGAACATGGCAATACAGTTTACTAGATAAAGCTAAGAGGGCAATGGACTAACATAGTAGGCCAGTTAAAATCAGGTTCATAAAAGCATGACAAGTAATGCTGTTAATGGTCCTTGAATTCAGAATAAACATATACAAACATTGGCCATTCAATAACATTACAATCACTTACAAGACATTAAGTAAGCGTTAACCATTTAGGCAACAAAGACTCAAGATAATTATAAAATCCTAATTAGAATTGAAAATAATTCAAATTTATTCCTTCATTTCATGATTTAAGAGGCATTCAACTAAAATTTATTTTTTTTCAACCTCCATTTTTTAAGAATCCACTTAGTTATTTCCTATTGAAACAATCACCTTCTGTAATGTTCTCAGAGTCTCCTACTTCCATGCACTTCACTAGATTCAGGGCCTTGAAATATTCAAACATCGGGGCTCTCTTCTCTTCATCTTCATCAAATATCCACACATTGACCCGGGCTCGGGTCAAGGCTGTGTACAAGTGTTTCAACTCAGAGTTGAGAAGTTTGTGTTGGTTGGGGTCAAAGGCCAAAGCTCTTGGCCTATTAGTCTGGTTTAGCAGATCTATTTAAAAAAAAACCCAAAACAACAATGGATAACTCTTTTCCAAATGCAAATTTCAAATTTTCTTCTGGAAAAAATTTTGGTAATTCTAAATATTAGTAGAACAATTAAACTTATAGAATGCCTTACTCTTTAAAAGTTCTGATCTTTAATGCAGTTATTTTTACAGATCATTTTCATGCTTGTGGGGTAAATGAAATTTTGACTGCACCATGGCTAATGGTGTTATGACCCTCTCACAGACCTACTCCCAATGTCCTCAAAACATCTATAAACTTTCAAGACCTGAACAAATCATTTTCATCTCAGTAGCCTTATACATATACTCTAAACTTAAAGTGCTATGAAAAAAATATAGGTACAAGGAAGGACAAAGCCTCTGCTTTTCATTGTAAAAATTATTTCAAGATGAATTGATAATAAACTAACATAAATAATGTCATTGACTTCTCAAAAAACTATAGACCTGTTTTGATCTCAACCAAGTTTCTAGTGTCATCCTCTTGTTTAACTCTGGTGACCAGATTCTCTAGAAATGTTGTCACTACTCTCCATTCTTTATTAGCCTATAAAAAAAATTGAATTAAAAAAAAAACAGATTAAATCTGCTACTAACTATAAATTTATACTGGTATATTGATAAAAAAAAATGCATTTATTTTCTCGTAAAGAATGACAATGTAATATTACTTATTGTACAAGAAAAAGAAGACACGCACAATTTTTTCTTCACTCAAATGTCTCTAAATTATAAGATAAGATGGGATAAGATAATTGTATTGGTCCAGACAAATGGAAATTCAGCTAGACTACAATTCCCCATCTGTTTAGTGTCAAACTTTTCATCTCCATCCAACTTTTATGTGGCCCTTGAATATTTTTTAAAAAGCTTTATTTTTTTTTTATATTAATCTTAGATTTTTCATTTGTATTAAAGCTTTTTTAAAAATTGGTTTTGTTTGTCGCAATTTTCAGGCTTATAGCAAGCTCAGTGTGCTTTTAAGGACCAGTGGGGGAGGGGGTATCTGGGAGAAGGTTCCAGTGATCAGCAAACACAACTCAGCTTGAGTCAAGAATCAAAATCCTGTCCCTTGATAGGTAGCCAAGCGGTTTAAATCTTTCATCAACACATCCCAATTTAGTTAAAATAACAATCATGTTTCTAGTAATAAAATTCCCCATCATCTAGTCCAAGTTAAATTGATGATTGCAGACACAAAAAATGTGAACAAACCTGAGAGTCTTTAAAAAAGTTATAGATCAAGATGTCATCAAACTCTAGACCTTTAGATTCATAGATTGTCAGCACAATGCCTGTCCTCAGCTCTTCAGGTATTTTCTCCTTGGCTCCTTCATTCACAACAAGAATGGCCTGGTGAGCCCCAAACTCAATGTGGGATGTCTTTCTTCTGTTGCCAGTCAGGAGCAAGGCTAAGTCACCTGCATTAAGTGGGAAAACATTGGATTACCAGTGACGGTTTTGAACGATGGGAATATATCAATGAAAACTAAACTAACACTCCATAAAGCTTGATACTAAGCAAGTAAATATTAAGGACTACCTTCTTAAAATAAAAACACCTCACTTAAGTAGCTGGAAGAATGAGTAAAAAGTCTTGATCCACAGGTTTTAATCCAGAAAAAGGAAGTAAAACAGGGATTTTTTTTCAATACCAATGACAGCAGTTTAGAGCCTAACAATTATTGTACTGTCTTTAGGGTGGCAGCCTATCAATTCCAGCATTAGTTCTAGCTAAACCAGTCAAGCAGTAAAGATCCATGTCAGCAAGATTTTAGCACTTCCCCCAAATACATAACAGCAGAGCTCAGCACCAGTCTAGCATGTAGAGACAGGCCAGGAGGAGATGGAGGTTCCAACATTAGCCATTTTTGAAACACCCCAAGAGGATGAATTCCAATTGCTAGAGGGCACCACTGGGAAGTCAGCTTTGCTCTGCCCCCCCCCCCCCATTAAAATCTAGATTACTTAGTTCAATTGTTCATGGAATAATCGTATATCTTCCATTAAGACTTCAAGCTACAATGTAGAGATAGTTGAGAAATGAAATCTTTTAAAAAATTAACTTTTAAATGACTGCCTAGTACTTGCCTGGACTACAAGACTCTATCACAACAGGTTTTGGTCCAGCAAACATCCCTTGGTCTTTTTTCAGGGGGTCAAAAGACTCTGGGAAGAATTCTATCAAAATATCCAAAACAGATGAGGCAAGGGAGAGAATTCCAGTATGAGAACGATAGTTGTATCTGAGCTGATGAACTTTTTGTGGCACCTGCAATAAAATATATGTTCCTAATAAGATAATGAATTTTTACATTATATCTATGGCTTAACAATCAAAGCTAGGTAAGAGGACCCTAAAGCTAAAAGATAATACAATATGTTAACATTTACTAATCTAATATGGAAACAAAATTCAATTAAAAAAAAAAAGATGTTTGTAAATGGTGTTTCCTTTTACCTTAATTGAAGCCAGGTATTTCTCATTTTCTCTGGCAGATTCTTTTGCATAGTAAAACAAAGATTTCAGATCTATAAAACGGAAAGAGATGCCGCGCATGATGCTTTGAGCAGTATCCCCTGTCAAGAACATTTTGTTTGGGTCGTGGCCAAGGGAGACCAAGAGGGCTAACTCTGCCTGGGTGAAATCCTGGGTCTCGTCAACATAGATCTCATGAAGTGTCCAAGGAATGTAGGTCATCTGGAAAGATTTAAGAAAGTATTAACACAGATGAACTTAATTACAAACATCTTAATTAAGTACATGTCCTAATTCCTACGGTTAAGAGAAAATCCCGTTGATTTTGACCAGAGGATATCTTGTACTCATAAGGAGACAATTCACAGCTTTCTAAACAAGCTGTGACTATATTGTTTAAAAAATATATGAATTCATACAACTGATGTAAAAAGTATAAGAAATTCTATTGTGTAGAACATAGAAATGCCTTACATTATATTAAAACTCTTTCGTTACAAGATCTTAGAAAACCATTGTGGCCTATTTAGACTTTTCAACTAATGGCCGTCGACAAATAAATATACTAAATAGATGTAACAAAGCATATATGAATGCAACAACATAGTCGCTTAATTGACTGAATCACTCACTGTTCTCAGACGTGTGTAAAGTTTAAACACTAGGTCAGCCTCATCAAACAAAAAGTGTTGTTGCTTGTAATTGTTAAAAAGCAGGAAAGCCTCGTAGATTTTGGCCCTGTCTCCACTAAAGTTAGGTGCTCTTTTCCGCCCCAGGTCCAGGTACTGAGTCTTGTTTAGGTAGCCGTTCTCAGTATTCAAGGCCTCATAGGAACCTTTAATAAAAGACATAATTTCTGTCCAGGCCAGAGATGCATGGCAGTCCAGCTGAAACAAATGTTTTAAAGTTACTATTTGAAATCTGATCTGATTTCATTTTTAGTCATGACAATTCAGGGCAAAAAAAATAAGATGACATCAAAGAATGAACAAAACTCATAAATGTGGTAAGACTAAGGTTAGCAGAAAGCATACCTGGACTTTTTTGGCAATTTTCGGCCACACTTGAAAAGCAAATACTTCATAGGTGCACTCTCTTCTGGGGTCAACTTTAACCTGACCTCTGGTACCATGTGCATGAGGGTTTTTAGCTTTTTTTGGCAATTCTATAAAAAACATTTAATTTACTTGAAGAACTTAATTTCTATAGAACATTAATAACAAGTCAAATGTAGGAGGAAAGTTATTTGATTGAAACCAAAGCACAGAAATACAATCAGGCAGAATTGGCAAGCTCTTCTATTTTGTCATAAATAAAAATGATATGAAGATAACATAAAAATTGTACCATTAAGACTTGTTACCAAAATTTTAACTTGAAATTTAAAACTATATCTGTGCACAGAAAAATTATTAGAAAAATAACAAATAGTATATATTATTGTCCACACTTGTTCTAAACCATTCAATTACTGAAATTCCTTGGACATCTCTATGGTCTAGAGGTTGCTTTGTTTAGCACTGCGTTGCTGCTAGGCTGAGTTGCTGTATTGGGGGTCATTGCAGTTCTTTATTTCATTATATCAAATTCACCATTTTGTATCATTAAATATTTGGTCACAAGTTCTGCCTTTATATATATATGTATGCTTCATTAATTGTTTCAGCATTTACCTTTACATTTCTAAACCACTCAAAGTTTTAGATTTTAAAATATTTACCTAAGTTTCTAAGGCTTAACATAGCTTTGGTAGAATATAAGTAATTAATAATACCAGCAAAAAAATAAAGCAACTATAAGAGTACCACATCAAGTCTGAATAAGTTCGCTTGTAGCAGACATAAGGTTTCACTTCTATTTGACTATAGTTACCTTCATCATCATCTTCATCTGAGCTGTCAAAAAATTCATGAATGAGAGGGGCAATGTTGAAAATGTCTTCCTGTGTGCCCCAACCTGGTATAGCTACTTTGAGAGCTAGGTCTTCATTTCTAGGGAAGAAGGACTCTCCATCAATAGAGGCATCCAGCATCAGTAGGAGTTGTCTTGAAGTTAGAAACAAGGGAAAACACACATCATCCACTTCCTGGAGATTGAAAATAGTTTCATTCTATTAACTTTGAGACTAAATTGTACATTTTGTAATTATCCACTTCCTGGAGATTGAAAATAGTTTCATTCCAATAACTTTGAGACTAAATTGTACATTTTGTAATTTTGTTTTTTTAATAAAAAATGCAGGAAAAAGAAAACTAGCAATGACACCCAAAAAAAAATATTATTTTCCCATATTATGAACAATTATCTCAAACTGGTAAATGGAAGTATCGTTGAACAAATAGAGAGAGAAGGCTGAGATTTTTTAATCCAGTTTTTATTCTTTGTACAAGATCACCAAAGTGTAATGAAAAATTAATATTTAGTCTGGAAATAAAATCATAAGTTGTTTTGCTGTTCACATGATACCATGATCACTTAAAAAATGTGAGCGTTACATCATCTCCCCCTCAGATCAAGACCAATGGTTATAGAAGGCCTGAATACCGATCTACAATGTCGGAGGTCAATATTCAGGCCTATAATGATTGGTCTCACTCAGATCCACCACACACCTCTGAATAAATTATATGTTGCTTGCCTTTTTTTTTAAGCAATAGCAAAATAAAAGGCTTGGTAATTTGTATCTCAAAACTACTTTGCATTTTTCTCTGTCAAAACAGCATTGATCATATGCAGATACAGGAGATGCGGACACAATACTAACTGTTAAAATTATAATTTAAAACATACTAAGAGAGCATCAAAGATGCAGCTGAATAGAATCACAGTACACATACAATATAACTTTACCTGTAGTGTGTTGGGCAAAACCTTGTTGGGTGAAGTGTTGTGCATGTGTAATATAGTTGAAGCATGGCGCAGTTTCAGAAAATTCTTCTCCACTTCAGTACATAGAACTGGATTTTTAGTGACAAACAGCTAAGCAGAATGAAAAAAAAAATATGTTACAGATACGATACAATTAAAAAAAACAAACAATCCTATGAATGATTTTTTAAACTTTTTTTTTTTTTAAGAGGATCTAACAAAAACTTCCTTCACTATTTCTACCTAATAGCTATAATTTTTTAAAATGTAATTTTTTTGCTTTTCTTTTTTTTTACAGGCATTTAATTGATAGCAATTTTAAAAAAAATGATGTTAAAAAGACTACAGGTGAAAGCAATTGATCAAATGAGGTATGCAGAAAAAAAAAAAAAAGGTCTCAAGCAACCCTTTCAGATCTTGCGATCTATAAGACAGAGGGTGTCATGTGGCCCCTTCTTTTCCCTACTAATGTCAGGTACACATCGGAGTCAGGTACACATCAGAGTTAGGTGAACTCATGACGTTAAAAAATCTTGAAATTCAAAATTCCTAGTTTTCACCAAGATTTGAACCTGGAACCCAAGCCTTTATCCCTCAGCCAGCAAGACCCATGATGAAGAATGAACACATTTTTGAACCTATGATTTCCAAATTTTGTGACAGCGGTACAAGGAGTACTTCTTTTTCTGTACAGTCTAAAAAATACATCTCAAATTCAAACTGCCCAATAATTTAATGTTTTGACTAATGAAGAAAGACTAACCAATCTGAGCCTTGTATCTTATCCACAGTTGGAGGTCATAATTATATTTACAATAGTGAACTCACCTGGTGCAGGTGCTCATACAGAATGTCATTTTCCTCTTCCTCTGTCTCGTCGTCTTCATCTAGTTCATCAACCAAGGAACATGAGTCAGCCAGATCACCTTGATCTGCTTTGGTTTCCTTGGAAACAGCTTCTTTCTCTTCAACATTCTCTGTGCACATTTTAAATAGAATTTAATGAGATACACTTGAAAAATATCTATCTATTCTAAGGGTTTGAGATGTTGATTTAAGAAATCAGTGAAATAAAATTTTCAATTGAGTTTTGTGCTTTTGAGATCTAAATTAAAAAAAAAAGTCCCCTTTAACAATCAAAGGCTGATAAAAAAAATAATTTAAAGTCCAATTTAGAAGAACAAATAAAAAAACTTGTCTCACCATGTTCCAAAAATTCTGGAAGTTTCCTTGGAAGGAGAGGAGAATTAAATTTCATAGCCTGCTCCCAGTAACACAAGAACATCCCCCATAATCTGTACAGGCAGCAGGTGGTCTTGCCTGTGCCGCTGCGACCCAGCAACAATAGAGGAGTATTGGAGTCCAGGCTAATTATAGCATGCTCGATGTCAGTCACACGGAAGGGAAAATCAATCTGAAATTGAAAAGAACAAATAGGAACAAGTAAATATGTTTACCACCGACCTCTCTTATAAAGACTTATGGTTTCAGTTGTACAAATACAATCAAGTAGAGTGCAGTCAGAAATATCACAAATCAATGGATTTTAGTACTGAATGGTCAAGGGGGAAAAGACACAAAGATAAATTCATATCTCCTATTTCATATATACTAAGACTAATTCATATGAGTGTTCCATCTTTCCTAATACCATTACAGCATGAAATGGTTTGCCTCAGTCAACCAGGAAAACCAATGACTGAATAGTTTAAATTAACATGCATGACCAGATTGACACATATATGCATAGGATGTAATTACCTTCTGTTAAGAAGTAAAGTCTGTACTTAATAAATTTAACAGAAGGAAAGTCTGTACATTATTAGTTAAGAAAAGACAATGCTGCTACATAAAATCTAATTTTAAATCCTGATTGCTATCAGGATTTTTTAATCACAGTAAAATCCCCTAAACAAAACCCTAGAATATGTCCAGCTCTAGTTGTTTAGCTAGTCTCA